>BSBK01001607.1:0-600000 GCA_027943335.1 Chamaecyparis obtusa
AATTAACTTAATTTGTAATTTCTTTGTTAGTTAATTTAAAAATTAGTTTAATTAGATTAATACTTAATGTGTAGAAATTTATTTTACGTTTAATTTAAATTAAACTTGATTATATAGTTTAATTAAGTTGTATATTATTTTTCATTATATGTTTTTGGGATTAAATTTTATAATTTAGATTTTGTATAAATTTAAACATTAAATTAGATCTATATGTCTTAGATTTTTTTTAAATAACTTTTAATAAATTTGTTAAAGGTTGGTTTATTTGGATACGTCCATGCTTATGTTTCTTGTATGATGAGATATGTTCCTATGAAATCGATTATCTAAATTTAGGATTTGAGTTAGGCCTAATGTTTTATTACTCATTGAGACATGCATTAATGTATATGTTAATTAGGACATGCATTTGTTGTCATGCTCCTATCTACTCCTGGCTTGGTTTCTGATTCTGCAGCTTCATATAGTTCTTTTAGTGTGAATTCATGTTTTGGTTCAAATTTATTTATGTCCAGACTCTTCTGGTTGTGATTTGGATTATAGCTTTGTCTAGATTTTGATCTATATCTCTGACAATATATGGACATTTAACTTGGTAGGTAGTTGTTAATCTTTTGTTAGATTATAGTGTTGGATTTATTTTATTTAATAAAAAGAGTTGTAGATTCTGACTTTTTTGAGCTATCCGTTTTCTCTGTTACTTTTAGGTACTTTGGAAATTTGTGTTATTATAGGAGATGATTATTTATAAGCTAAAAAAAAAAATCATTCCTTAAATGGGGAGAGGAATTCCTATGCTACAATTAAGATTTCATTAATGGAATTTTGATGTTAAGTTAGTCTGTATATGTTAAGGGAAATATTATTAATTATATAGTTAATATAAGTCTAATATGGTTTGACCTACTAACCTCACTCTGCTTAAAACATTTGTTTTGCAATGTTCGAATGTGTATTGAAATTATGAATGTTATAACAATGTGCGATTTAATTTTTAAGCATGTGTCTTTGGGAGTTCTTGGTTAGTACTGGTACTGCAGTGACAACTGTCAAACTTTTGAGTGGAAGTGGTAGTAAAGGATAAGTTGGTAGTTAATGCAGCTATGGCATGCATGCTGGAATTGATTACTTCAGTTTTTTGTCTTCCATTTGTATTGGCAAGGGTTTTCAGTTGTGAGGAAATGTGTTTTGATACCTAGAATGGTTGCGAGAATGGGGTTATTTTGTTCAGCTTGGAGGGAAAAATGGTTGCATATCTGTACATTAATAATGGGATTTTCCATTATGTATATCACGGTTTCATTTCTTATCTTCGAGCTTATAGTTTGGAAACACTATTTGGTTTTCGTGCTTGTGAATCGAGCTCTATCACAGTGTGCTCTGTTCTATTGCTATGCAAAGGCTATTTCTGGAGTAGCTCACCAGTTTGGGAGCATGGATTGTGGATTCCATTGTGTGAGTTTTGAACACCCTCACTCTGTGTTTCAGGCAGGGGCATTTTCTTCCTTATCTCTTGTTTCTTTTTGAGTTTAGCACAAGAGAATATATGGGTTGTAATGTTTCACTGCTCTATTCATTTTATGAGGAATTAATTGATATGTGTATTGCAAATGTTTTACTTTATTATGATCATCACAGTCTCTTCGGTCTCTGTGATTTACCTGCTTAAGTCTGTCAAGTTTTTGGGGAAAAGAAATTTGGGAATCAGTGCTGGAAGATTTTATTCCTGTTGTGTTGTGTATTCGGTTTTGTAGGATTAAAATTAGGGGGTCTATTCATTTGCTTGTTACAAGACTGTGCGATTTGTCAAGCTCTGGAGTTTTGTGGTTTTAGTTTTGATTGTGGTTTATGTCATAGTTATGGGAGATTAGTGATGTATTGATTATCTTGAGTCCTCTTAGTATTTGGTAAATTTCTGGTTCGGATAATGGCAGTTTGTTGGTCTTTTGGTCTTTAGGTTGAGCTCTTACTCGTTGGAAATGGAAATTCTATTAAGTCATTGTTGGGGTTTGCAAGGTGTTCTTTCTCTGTATAGGAGCCTATTGAGTTGAATTTTGGTTTATACCACGGAATTTATGTTGAGCATAAGTTGCATATCGATGTCAAGTGTTGGTTATTTATATAGCCGTTGGCAGTTTATATTCTATAGGAAGAGGTGGACTAGATTCTGGTCATTAAATTCTGTATATTCTTGTCAGAGGATAAGCTTGGGTCTATCAGTAAATTTTCATTAGGAATCATTCTTTTATGATGAACATTCTGTAGCGGAATGTGGCAATATAGTTTATCTTTTCGCAGGATTTTGGAACTCTCGATTATTATAGAAGTTTATAGTGGAAGTCACTGCGGTCACATTGTTTTCCTTCGAAGACTTGGTTGATGGTTGTGGTCTGTAGACCATTCGAATAGCTACTGTAGTAGTTGATTTTTTGTCTGCGGAATGGACTTGTGAGAATATGTATGTTGGCTGATTTGGATTATGATATATTCTAGTTTGTTGATTTAATAACCTCTAAGTTATTGTTCAAAATTTGAAACATAGTATCATTTGGTATAACAACAGTAAATGAAAATAACTGTTTCGAATGAGTTATCTGATTTTGTATTATTCTGATAGGATTATAAATACGTTAATATAGTGTTCTAAATTTTGTATATTTTACAAGGGTACATATATATATATATACTTGTAGGAATGTATATATATCTATATATATGTATATACACATACCGTGAGTGTATATACATATGTATATATATGTGTGTACGCCTATAAGTATATACATATGTGACTTTGTAACTGAGATGACAGAATTGAAACAAGTGTATTTTTATATGGATGGTCAATACGAAGATCATGTGTAATTCTGCATTAAACATTAGTATATGAAATTTGATTTTGACCTTCCATGGTTTTACAAATAAACTCTATCAGTTATAATGTGTCAGGTTAATGGAATTGATTTTTAAGTATTAGTTATATAGGTCAGTTGATAATAAAATTGGATATTTTAGTCATCAGATATAATATTGCAATTGGATGTTAGGAATTGGGTATTATTATTGTTTGAGTTTTACTAATGATAGTATTGGAAATTCTTGCTTAAGTTATTCCTTCAGTTGATGAAAGGAAGATGCTTTACTATGGTTGTTCTGAAAAGAGGATTCATGGGTGTATGTGGATATTTTAAATTGTTGATTTAGTATTAAAGATTTAAGTTATTAAGTAAACATTATTAGTTGAATTTGATAATTCAGGTTTTATTATGGTTTAACTAGTATTGATAGTATGAAGTGTTTTGAGATAATGCAAGTGTGATCCTTAGTATGGGAAACTGACTTTTTTCTGGAGCCTTAAGGTGAAAGAATATCTGTCAGTTATTTGACTAAGTGATAATTTAATAATTCATGGGCTATGGGTTTCATTTAAAAAGATAAAATATGTTGCCCTGATTACTTGCACTTGTTGGTGAAGTTAGGGTATGGATTTACCTTATTGCTTGTAAAGAATAAGGCTGGCATAATGAATTCTTCGAGTTTCCTATATGGTTACTGATCATTGATTCTTATGTAGATACCCAAAGCTAGTGGATCATCACCTTGTCATTTTCTTTGTGAGTTTATTTTTGTTGAAAATGAAATGAGGTACTTGTTTATTTATGTTGAATAGAAATGAAATGCTTCCTGTTAATAATGAAATATATCTATTTTTATATGTATGGTTTAGCTTATTATGTTAAGATTCTAACCTGTATGATGCAGATGCTTTGGAGGTATTCCACCATCTTAGTCTTTTTGACTAAGCCCTGTTTGTTTGTGGTTGTTTTCTAATTGGTGTTTTCAGGATTCTAGATGAGGAAAACAATGTTTTTGGGGAATGGTTAGCTGCTGTAAAGATATACGGAAAATAGATCATTACCTGGTTACTTATTATTAGAGTAGTGCTTAGGATAGATAAGGGCAATTAGAAACAATCTTGAACTCTTGGAAAATATGTATTAAATATTGAGTATATTGTTATACTCTCATGTATTCAATTGTCCTTGGATATTAAATAACTGAATTAAGTCAGTTGAGTTGTATTTTGGTGCTAATTTGTATCTTGTAAATAAAAAAAAAGTTGTGCTTTTCTGGTTAAGTCCTTTGGTTTACTTTTGGTTTATCATTTATATAGATTATTCTTATGGGGTGCTACATTTGGTATCAGAGCCAGGTTTGAACACTAGGGGCTCAGGGTTTAGAAAAAGGGTTGTATCTCTTTGCTTCCATTAATGATTTTATTCCTTTTTTATTTATTTAAGGTCTTAAGCATGCCTCCTGTCACAAGAGGTGCCTGGGGGCATGGTGACCTAGTTGATGCCGGTGTTGGAAGAGGTAGGGGCAGACATCAAGGACGTGGTCATGGAAGAGGGCAAGGTCACCAAGGAGAGCTTGGAGTTGATCAAGGTGATCAAGGAGAACCTCAAGCTGAAGTCCTCCAATGGATACTTGATAGAATTGATGATATTGAAGCAAGGAACAATGTTCTTGTTGGGGGAGCAAATGCTAATGTTGTTCAAGTGCCTAATTCAAACCCGGCTGTAGCTGAGGATCCTATCACAAGGGCTCAGTCGAAGGACCTTTCTAAGTTCAAAGGACCTATTTTTTATGGAATCAAGGAAGGTACCACTACTGAAGCATGGTTGCTAAACATCGAAAGATGTTTCATACTCCATGATTATTAGAGTAATGTTAGAGTTCACTGGACTATCATGCAGCTCAGATCCTTTGCTTCCATATGGTGGAACATGGAACTTGAGCGTCTTGGAGTCAATATCTCTCAAGTCACTTGGGAATTGTTCATTGAAAGGTTCCATGAGAGGTTCATGTCAGAATACTGGTAGTAGGCCAGATCTGAGGAATTTTTCAATATCTCTCAAGGTAATGCTACAGTGGATATGTATGAGAGGAGATTCTTTGAGTTGAAGAAGTACTCCGGTTGGGTTGAACATGAAAAGCCTTTAGTACAACATTTTATCAGGGGATTAAATTCCAAAATTGGAGAAGAAGTGCATACTTTCAAGCCTAAAAGCATGCAAGAAGCCTTGAATCAAGCTAAATTGACTGAGATGAAGTCAGGTTTTAGTGGAAGTTGTAACACCCCATACTACTAATCAAATAAAAATAAACAACCACAAGAGAACCAATGAAATTAATCTGAACAGCACAATAATTTTTTTTTATTAACAAGGTACAACATAGTACTGAATTAAAAATCAACTGACATAATCAGTTATTTAAATATCCAAGGTAATCAATTACATGAGAGTATATCAATATACTCAACATTAAATACAAATATACTAAGAGTTCCAGAATACATCTAATTGATCCTAGATATCCTAAGCACTGTTCTGATAACAAGTAACCAGGTAATAAGCTATTTTCCGTAAATCTTTACAGTAGTCAACCATTCCCCCAAAAACATAGTTTTCCTCATCTAGAAACCTAAAAACACCAAAATATAAAACAACCACAACAAACAGGGCTTAGTCAAAAAGACTAAGATGATGGAATACCTCCAAAGCATCTGCATCATACAGGTTAAAACCTTAACAAAATAATCTGAACCATGCATATAAAAATAGACATATTTCATCATTACAAGAAGCATTTCATTTCTAATCAATAGAAATAAACTCACAAAGAAAATGACAAGGTGATGATCCACTAGCTTTGGGTATCTACATAAGAATCAACGATCAACAACCAATAGGAAACTTGAAGAATTCATTATGCTAGCCTTATTCTTTCCAAGCAATAAGGTAAAACCATTCCCTTACTTCACCAACATGTGCAAGTAATCAAGGAAACATATTTTATCTTTTTAAATGAAACCCATAGCCCATGAATTATTAAATTATCACTTAGTAATTAACTGACAGATATTCTTTCGCCTTCAGGCTCTAGACAAAATTCAGCTTCCCATACTAAGGATCACACTTGCATTATCTTAAAACACTTCATACTACCAAAATAGCTAACCATAGTAAAAATCTGAATTACCAAATCAACTATTAATGTTTACTTAACAACTGAATCCATAATACTGAAACAACCATTTAAAATTTCCACATACATCCATGAAACCACTTTCCAAAAATAGCCACAGCAAGCATCTTCTTTTCATCACTCAAACAATAACTTAAGCAAAATTTCCAATGCTATTCCTAGAAACTTTAAACAATATTAATATCCAATTCTTAATATCTAATTGCAATTTTAATAACAAAAAAATGAAAACATCCAATTCTATTGTCAACTGTTCGATACAATAATACCTAAGATTCAATTCCATTCTTCTGTCACATTCTAACTAACAGAGTTATTTGTGAATCCATAGAAAGTTAACAATCAACTTTAATACAAAAGAATAATGTAGAATTACACATTAACTACATAATTACCACCCATATACAAATACACTTGTTCCATTCTGTTATCTCTATTACCAAGTCACTTATGTACATACTTGTAGGCATAAACACATATATGTACATATGTATATACACTCATGATACATGTATATACATATATACATATACATTCCTAGAAATATATATATGTATGCACATACTTATAGGCTCACACACATATATATACATATGTATAGACACTCACGGTACATGTATATACATATATTCATATATGTTCCTATAAGTATATAAATATATATATATATATATATATATATATATATATATATATATATATATATATATATATATATATATATATATATATATATATATATATATATATATATATATATATATATATATATATATATATATATATATATATTTATGTACCCTTGTATTAAAATAGAGTTCAGAGCACTACATCAAAGTTGTAATACAATCAAAAAATATGAAATCAAAAATTCCAATCTAAATATGAATTATCAGTTACTTATACAACTCCAAAATTCCACAAACAACAAATATATTGCAATAGTAGCCATCAAATAACCTTCAAACCAAAGTCATAACTCAATCTACGAAAGAAATAATGTGACAACAGAGGCTTCCATTATAGACCCCACATCAACCGAGAATACCATAGTACCAAGAAACAAAACCATGCTCTATTTCCTGCTACAGCATGATCATCTAAAAGAACTTGATTCCTAATAAAATTTACCAACACACCCAGCAATCCTCATAAACAATAGCTGCAGTAATAGTAACCAGAACTTAATTCCTCCATCTAGAACACAGAACTATGAATGTTCATATCAACCACTAACACCAGAGATCGATACATATATCATACGATGACTGTTCTTTACAAAACCTCATGGTAACTGAATCTCCCATCTCTTGAGCCCAATACTACAAGCTACTAGACAGAGAGAAGCATCCTACAAAACCTCCAATCATGACTTAACAAAGCTTCCCTATACCAATGCTTGACAAGACAAGAAAGTCAACTACAGCATTCTAATAGTGGCATCAAAATGAACATTAGCTATCTTTACTAAACAAAATAAACTACCAACTAAATAATATGAAATCGGGTACAAAATACAAATTCACTTAATGTTCCAACATTGCCAAGAAAACTTCTCACCATGGTTACACACCCATTCTAACCTAGGAACCACAGAACCCGATAAATATACAAATTAGAGAATGCAATATAACTAGAATACTCAAAACCCCAAATACTTGGCGACAAGACCAATATCAATACCAGAACAAACTAATCCCGATCACAAAATAACATTCCCAAAGCTCGGTAAAAAAAACTGGTAGTAGAGAGACGACAGCTTCATAGTCTTCACTCTCCATTGCTACTTCCTTACACACTACACTATCATTCCCACTACTAAGATCATGACAACTGACATGATACAGTGAAACACACAAACCCCCAAACTCAGGAAACCTTACGCTTCCATACTCCTATAAAATAGTATCACCATTTCTAAAAACTCAAAAACCATATTCTAATCAACTGAACCAAAACACACGACCGAAATACCAGTTTTCAAATAGTGAACATAACACTGCAATGTGCAAAACCACACATATTTTGAAAGACATTTCTACAGTAAACAAGAACATTTTATCATATTGCATAACCTGAATATAAACCATTTAAATGAAATTTTATAACCAGATTCATATAGAAAGCAAGAGTAGAGTTAGAGAATGCCCCTGCCTTTATAACAGAGTGGGGGTGTTCTGAACTCGAAGTTGAAGCCAAAGACCTCGCTCCCAACTAGTGAGCTACACCAAAACCAAATCCTTGCTCAGCCAAACTAAACCCACCAAAAAAGTCCAAGAACCAAGCAACAAAACTGAGCACCCCATGACAGAGCTCATTTCATAAGCACCAAAAACCAAATAGTGCTTCCAAAAGATAGCTTGAAAACTAGAAATAGAACCGTGAAATGCAAAATGGAGAATCCCATTAATAATGCACAAGTATACAACCATATTCCTCTCCAAACTAAACAGAATGACTCCATTTCCGCAACCTTTCCAGGCATCAAACCCATTACCTCAATAGAGAAAAACCTTGCCAAAGCAAATGACCGACAGCAAATTGAAGTCATTCAATTCCCATAAACATGCCATAGCTGCCTTAAAGTCCAAACTTATCTTTCACTGCCACCTTCACTAAACACAGTGACAACTGTCACTGCAGAACACATACTTACCAAGAACTCCCACTTACCCATGCTCAAAGTAAATTCACATGTGCATAAAACAACCAATTTCCCACTACACATTCAAACATAGCAAAAATAAATATCTTGGCACAGTGAACTTATTATGACATAGCCACATTATTCCTAGTTCATGACACCATAGGGAGTATCTCAAAGCCATAACCAATGTTAAACAATTCACTAATCTTAACTTGCTAACCAAATTACAAAGAATGTTAGGATATTATTAATCCCCCTTTCAGTTTAACACATATCTTCCCACTAACTCATTCTAACATAATAGACTTATTTATATTCTTTTAAATTTCAATTTTCACTTAACAATCGACACTAACATAATAAAATCATTTATACACTAGCATTAATCATAAAATTAACCATATTCTCCTTCACAATAACAGACCAATATAACATCAAAATTCTCATTAATGAAAACTTAATTGCAGAATAGGAATTCCTCATCCTTCTTCCTAAGTAACACAAATTTCCAAGTACCAAAGTCAACAGAGAAATTGATAATTCAGAAAAGACAGTGTCTGTAGTTATTTAATTAAATCCAATGTCATAGTCTAACCAAAGATTAACAATTAATAGCCAAACTAAATATCCCTAATCTATCTAAGATATAAATCAAAGTTAAAACAAAGTTATAATCCACTTCTAACCACAAGAGTCTGAACATATCAAATCCAAACCAAGACAAAAATCCATCCTAGAAGAACTAAATAAAGATGTAGAATAAAAAAAACCAAGCCAGAAGTAGATAGGGGCATGACAGAAGTGCGATCAAGAGTACAGTGAATCCTCTTGCTCATAGTAGCAAGAACCATAAATTTTCTCAAGGCAATTCAAGGGCAACATTAGGTAGCTCTAGTGGCAAGTTCATGAAGAGGAAGTTTGAAAAGTACTCTAAGTCTAACAAGAATTTCAAAGTACCTTAGCAGCCCAAGTCCTTTTTGTCTTCTCAAAGTGGGCAGCAGAGCAATGTACCTCCTCCAACAAAATCAATGTAGTATAAGAGTATCAAGAGAGGGGTGGAACGTTACCACTGTGGACAGTTGGGTCATTTTCAGTGGAATTGTCCTCTTCATGGCAACAACCAAGGCAGATCTAAAGCAGGAGGTTCTGAGACCACTGTAGGTGATTCTAGAAGGAACCACCGAATATTTGCTACCATGGATCAAAGGCAAGCTGATCATTAGAATACTGTAATTGAAACAAAAGGTAATTTCCAAGGTAAGAAAATTTCCATTTTGTTCAATTCCGGGGCCACCGACTCATTTATTTCTTCAAATTTGGTTAAACAATGTGGTATTCCTATAAATAAAGCTGAGTTGGCATGGCAAGTTGAGTTGGCATCAGGGTCTAAGGTGGAAACGGGTTTAGTGGCTATAGATTGTAAGATTTGACTTAAGGCTTTTACTACTTTAGTTAGCCTTAGAGTTATTCCTTTGGGTTCGTATGATGTTAGTTTAGGAATGGATTGGCTGGATCAACATTCAGCTATCATTGATTGTAGAGAAAAGATCATCAGATGTATTGATGATTTTGGAATAGCCAAGTTCATTTTAGGTGTTAAGAGACCAATTTCAGTTAGAACCATTTCTGCCAAACAACTCAAGAGGTGCTTGCATATGGGATGCAAACTGTTTGCTATTTCTATCAATGATTTTGATGAACTAGTCTCTTCTAGTACCAACTTAGATCATCCAGCTTTGAAGGAATTTTCAGATATCTTTGTTACAGAGATTTTGGGAATTCCTCCTAAAAGAGAAATTGATTTTAGGATTGATCTTTTGCTTGGTACAGAGCCTATTTCTAAGACTCCTTACCATATGACCACTCAAGAATTAGTAGAATTGAAGGTTCAACTTGAGGAATTGCTTGAAAAAGGGCTCATAAGACCTAGTGTCTCACCTTGGGGAGCACCTATAATCTTTGTCAAAAAGAAGGATGGTTCTTTAAGGCTGTGCATACACTTTAGGCAGCTGAATAAAGTGACCATCAAGAATAGATATCCTTTGCCATGCATCGATGACTTGTTTGATCAAGTGAAGGGTGCTAGGGTGTTTTCCAAAATTGATCTCAAATCTAGATACCATCAAGTAAGGATTCAAGAAGCAGATATCCACAAGACAACTTTTCATACCAGATACGGGCATTATGAATTCACAGTAGTGCCTTTTGGATTGACTAATGCACCATCAGTTTTCATGAGCCTAATGCATGGTGTATTCAGAACCTTCCTTGACAAGTTTGTCGTGGTGTTTCTGGATGACATCCTTGTGTATTCAGATTCCTTTGTAGAGCATGAGCAGCATTTGAGACTAGTTTTTGAATGTCTCTGTAGGAACATCTTTTTGCCAATCTTGAGAAGTGTGAGTTTTTCAAAACTGAGATTTTCTATCTTGGTCATATCATCATAGGAGAGGGAATAGCTATGGATCCGGCCAAGATTAGGGCAATTGTTGAGTGGCCAGTGCCTACCAATGTCTCAGAAGTATGAAGCTTTATGGGATTAGCTAGCTACTATAGAAGATTTGTAGCTAATTTCTCTTGAATAGCTCATCCCATCACATCTCTTCAGAGAAAGGGAAAGAAATTCTTTTGGATAGAGGAGTGTGAAGCAACATTTTAGTGTCTCAAGGGATGCTTAACTAGTGCACCAGTGCTAGCAGTATCTGATCCATCCAAGGCATTTGTTGTTTGCACAAATGCTTCATTGGATGGAATAGGAGCAGTGTTGATGCAAGATGGTAGAGTCACTGTTTATGAATCTAGGAAATTGAAGGATCATGAAGTCAACTATCCTACACATGATTTGGAGCTTGCAGCTGTAATGCATGCATTGACCAAATGGAGACATTTCTTACTGGGTCAACATTTTGAGCTACATACAGATCATAGAAGTCTTCAGTATTTATTCACACAACCCAATCTTAATGGTCATCAATGCAGATGGATGGAGTTTTTGTGTGAATACAATTTTGTATTAAAATACGTGCAGGGTAAGGAAAACAAAGTGGCTGATGCACTTAGTAGAAGACGTCATGAACTTTCTTCATTAACCCTCACAGTGGATCTTAAGGATAGAATATTTCAGAACTTGTCTTTGGATCCTTGGTTCTTGGATGTCAAAGTAGTGATTGATAGTGGCAGTATGTTAGAGGGTCATTTTGAGGGCTATTCTATTAGCACTGATGGACTCATGAGGTATTGAGGTAGTGTTTATGTGCCAAAGATTAGGGATCTTCAGGATCTAGTTATGATTGAAGCACATAAGGCACCATATTCAGTGCACCTTGGTGTGAAGAAGATGCATGCTGATCTCAGATAGTACTATTACTGGCTAGGCATGAAGAGGGATATTGCAGACTTTGTGGCTAGATGTTTGAAATGTAAAAGAGTGAAGGCAGAGCATCAACATCTAGCGGGTTTGTTGCAGTCTCACAGTGTACCAGAATGGAAATGGGATACTATATCCATTGACTTCATAGTGGGATTACCACTTACAGCCAAGCGTCATGATGCAATTATGGTTGTAGTTGATTGGTTAACTAAAGTTGCCCACTTCATTCCAATAAGGTCTTCTTACAATTCTACATCTATAGCACAGATATACATGGAGCAAGTTGTCTAGTTGCATGGTATTCCTAAGAAGGTCATATCTGATAGGGATCTAGTCTTTACATCTTCACTTTGGAGATCTATGTAGTGAGAATTGGGTACTCAACTAAACTTCAGTTCAACATATCATCTCGAGACTGATGGATAGACTAAGCGTGTCAACCAGATATTGGAAGACATGCTTAGGATGTATGTTATGGATAGACAGAGTAAGTGGGAAGAGTATCTTTACCTTGTAGAGTTCGCATACAATAATGGATATCACAGCTCAATTGGTATGGCCCCTTTTCAGGCCCTGTACGGGAGATCATGCAGAACACCCTTGAGTTGGGATAATCTTGAGGACATAATTATTCTAGGTCTTGAGATGCTCCAAGACTTGGAGCAATAGGTAAAACATGTCCGAGAGCATCTTTCCACAACACAAAATAGGTAGAAGAAATATGCTAATCATCATAGGATTGAGTGTCAGTTTATTGTTGGGGATAAGGTATTTCTTCAAGTTAGGCCTCGGAAGAGTCCTATTAGGTATGGTAAGGGATCTAAACTATCTCCATGGTTTGTGGGACCATTTGAGATCTTGGAATGTATTGGTCTAGTTTCTTACAGACTTGCCTTGCCTCCCAGTCTTTCACGAATCAATGATGTATTCCATGTATCTGTGTTGAGGAAGTATATTACTGACATTGCTCATGTTTTGAATTGGAATGACTTATAGGTGGTAGATGGTTAATTGATGCTAGAACCAGTGCAGATTATCCAGCAAAGAGAACTAAACCTCAGAGGTCACAAGGTCAAGCAGGTAAAAGTATTATGGGATCTCAGTGATGAAACATTTGTTACATGGGAAGATGCAGGGACAATGAAAGTAGCACATCCTCACTTGCTTGCAGGCTTCCAGGAGTAAGCCTAGGTTGGTGGGGGAGGGTGTTATGCCCCTATCTACTCCTGGCTTGGTTTTTGATTTTGCATCTTCATATAGTTCTTTTAGTGTGAATTCATGTTTTGGTTCGGATTTATTTATGTCCAGATTCTTCTGGTTGTGATTTGGATTATAGCTTTGTCTAGATTTCGATCTATATCTTTGACAGTATATGGACATTTAACTTGGCAGGTAGTTGTTAATCTTTTATTAGATTATAGTGTTGGATTTATTTGATTTAATAAAAAATAGTTGCAGATTCTGACTTTTCTAAGCTATCGGTTTTCTCTGTTACTTTTAGGTACTTTGGAAATTTGTGTTATTATAGGAGATGATTATTTATAAGCTAAAAAAAAAACTCATTCCTTAAATGGGGAGAGGAATTCCTATGCTACAATTAAGATTTCATTAATGGAATTTTGATGTTAAGTTAGTCTGTATATGTTAAGGGAAATATTATTAATTATATAGTTAATATAAGTCTTATATGGTTTGACCTACTAACCTCACTCTGCTTAAAACATTTGTTTTGCAATGTTTGAATGTGTATTGAAATTATGAATGTTATAACAATGTGCGATTTAATTTTTAAGCATGTGTCTTTGGGAGTTCTTGGTTAGTACTGGTACTACAGTGACAACTGTCAAAATTTTGAGTGGAAGTGGTAGTAAAGGATAAGTTGGTAGTTAATGTAGCTATGGCATGTATACTAGAATTGATTACTTCAGTTTGTTGTCTGCCATTTGTATTGGAAAGGGTTTTCAGTTGTGAGGAAATGTGTTTTGATACCTGGAATGGTTGCGAGAATGGGGTTATTCTGTTCAGCTTGGAGGGAAAAGTGGTTGCATATCTGTACATTAATAATGGGATTTTCCATAATGTATATCATGTTTTGGTTTCTTATCTTCGAGCTTATAGTTTGGAAACACTATTTGGTTTTCGTGCTTGTGAACCAAGCTCTGTCATGGTGTGCTCTGTTCTATTGTTGTGCAAAGGTTGTTTCTAGAGTAGCTCACTAGTTTAGGAGCATGGATTGTGGATTCCATTGTGCGATTTTTGAACACCCTCACTTTGTGTTTCAGGTAGGGGCATTTTCTTCCTTATCTCTTGTTTCTTTTTGAGTTTAGCACAAGAGAATATATGGGTTGTAATGTTTCACTACTCTATTCATTTTATGAGGAATTAATTGATAATGTGTATTGAAAATGTTTTTCTTTATTATGATCATCGCAGTCTCTTCGGTCTCTGTGATTTACCTGCTTAAGTCTGTCAAGTTTTTGGGGAAAAGAAATTTGGGAATCAGTGTTGGAAGATTTTATTCCTGTTGTGTTTTGTATTTGGTTTTGTAGGATTAAAATTAGGGGGTCTATTCATTTGCTTGTTACAAGACTCTGCGATTTGTCGAGCTCTGGAGTTTTATGGTTTTAGTTTCGATTGTGGTTTGTGTCATAGTTATGGGAGATTAGTGATGTATTGATTATCTTGAGTCCTCTTAGTATTTAGTAAATTTTTGGTTCAGATAATGGCAGTTTGTTGGTCTTTTGGTCTTTAGGTCGAGCTTTGACTCGTTGGAAATGGAAATTCTATTAATTCATTATTGGGGTTTGCAAGGTGTTCTTTCTCTATACAGGAGCCTGTTGAGTTGAGTTTTGGTTTATAACATGGAATTTATGTTGAGCATAAGTTGCGTATCGGTCTCAAGTGTTGGTTATTTATATAGCTGTTGGCAGTTTATATTCTATAGGAAGAGGTGGACTAGATTCTGGTCATTAAATTTTGCAGTTTCTTGTTAGAGGATAAACTTGGGTTTGTCAGTAAATTTTCATTAGGAATCATGCTTTTATGATGAATGTTCTATAGCAGAATGTGGGAATATAGTTTATCTTTTTGCAGGATTTTGGAACTCTCGATTATTATAGAAGTTTATAGTGGAAGTCACTGCAGTCACATTGTTTTCCTTTGAAGACTTGGTTGATGGTTGTGGTCTGTAGACCATTCGAATAGCTACTGTAGCCATTGATTTTCTGTCTATGGAATGGACTTGTGAGAATATGTATGTAGGCCGATTTGGATTATGAGATTTTCTAGTTTGTTGATTTAATAACCTCTAAGTTATTGTTCGGAATTTGAAACATAGTATCATTTCGTATAACAACAGTAAGTGCCAATAAATGTTCCGAATGAGTTATCTGATTTTGTATTATTCTGATAGGATTATAAACACGTTAATATAGTGTTCTGAATTCTGTATATTTTACAAGGGTACATATATATATACTTGTAGGAATGTATATATATATGTATATACACATACCATGAGTGTATATACATATGTATATATATGTGTGTACGCCTATAAGTATATACATATGTGACTTTGTAACTGAGATGATAGAATTGAAACAAGTGCATTTTTATATGGATGGTCAATATGAAGATCATGTGTAATTCTGGATTAAACATTAGTATATGAAATTTGATTTTGACCTTCCATGGTTTTACAAATAAACTCTGTTAGTTATAATGTGTCAGGTTAATGGAATTGATTTTTAAGGATTAGTTGTATCGGTCAGTTGATAATAAAATTGGATATTTCAATCATCAGATATAATATTGCAATTGGATGTTAGGAATTGGGTATTATTATTGTCTAAGTTTTACTAACGATAGTATTGGAAATTCTTGCTTAAGTTATTCCTTCAGTTGATGAAAGGAAGATGCTTTACTATGGTTGTTTTGAAAAGAGGATTCATGGGTGTATGTGGATATTTTAAATTGTTGATTCAGTATTAAAGATTTAAGTTATTAAGTAAACATTATTAGTTGAATTTGATAATTCAGGTTTTATTATGGTTTAACTAGTATTGATAGTATGAAGTGTTTTGAGATAATGCAAGTGTGATCCTTAGTATGGGAAACTGACTTTTGTCTGGAGCCTTAAGGTGAAAGAATATCTGTCAGTTATTTGACTAAGTGATAATTTAATAATTCATGGGCTATGGGTTTCATTTAAAAAGATAAAATATGTTGCCCTGATTACTTGCACTTGTTGGTGAAGTAAGGGTATGGATTTACCTTATTGCTTGTAAAGAATAAGGCTGGCATAATGAATTCTTTGAGTTTCCTATATGGTTACTGATCATTGATTATTATGTAGATACCCAAAGCTAGTGGATCATCACCTTGTCATTTTCTTTGCGAGTTTATTTTTGTTGAAAATTAAATGAAGTACTTGTTTATTTATGTTGAATAGAAATGAAATGCTTCCTGTTAATAATGAAATATATCTAATTTAATATGTATGGTTCAGCTTATTATGTTAAGATTCTAACCTATATGATGCAGATGCTTTGGAGGTATTCCACCATCTTAGTCTTTTTGACTAAGCCCTGTTTGTTCGTGGTTGTTTTCTAATTGGTGTTTTTAGGATTCTAGATGAGGAAAAAAATGTTTTTGGGGGAATGGTTAGCTGCTGTAAAGATATACGGAAAATAGATCATTACCTAGTTACTTATTATCTGAGCAATGCTTAGGATAGATAAGGGCAATTAGAAACAATCTTGAACTCTTGGAAAATATGTATTAAATATTGAGTATATTGTTATACTCTCATGTATTTAATTGTCCTTGGATATTAAATAACTGAATTAAGTCAGTTGAGTTGTATTTTGGTGCTAATTTGTATCTTGTAAATAAAAAAGAGTTGTGCTTTTCTGGTTAAGTTATTTGGTTTACTTTTGGTTTATCATTTATATAGATTATTCTTATGGGGTGCTACATTTTTTATGCACAATGGAATGTATCTAATGGTGTCCATATTAGAAGAATGTTTTCCAAACGTTTTATGTTTATACTAAAATTGGGCTTTCTATTCCATTGAATTCATAGAATGTTTATAGGGAGTATTCCTTCATTAAGGGCTTCGTTGTAACGATTATGTTAAGATTCTTTCAGTAGATTTATATGCTCCTATGCTTGGATTCAATTATACCCTATATGAAATGTAAATGCCTATGGATTAGATATTAGTTTTCCATGATGCTATTGTGTATTCTTCATCCATGGCATGTCTTCTTTTGCTTAACATGTTATCGGGCACTAGATGACCTAAGGGGAAAATAGAGGCCGGGTATGTGTTAGTTGTACTTGATTTCAGTTATGTTTTGATGTGTGTGTATATTTTGATTATCATTCCTGACTTGACCATATGGGCTCATGTTGCTTTGTATTCTATTTATGGTATCTTTGTAATCATATCAGTTTCTTATGTGTGAAACTGGATCTTGGATTACCTGGTTGGTTATCTATTTGATCTATGTGAGATTTGTGAGCCTAGGAGAGGTTAAATAGGTGCATCTTAGGGGAGTGGCTTACAATAGGGGTCCAAGGCTCAAAAGGGGCCAGTACCAGGGTAACCTATCGTAAGTTGATTTAATAAGTGATAACCTAATAATAAAACTTGGAAATAACATTAAACACAAGATTGATAATTAAAGCCTCAGCCATACCTTGAGTGCTTGTATAGGCTAAGGATGGGAATGAGATGATACCTAGAGATTAGGTATGATTAGAATTCCTCATCTTCATGAGAGGATATTCTGGTTCCCCATGGATCATGTTGAGGGTTCGGGGTTTGGAGTGGCCAATCCAAGGTAACTCAACCTGATAGACACTTGAGGGTCCAGGGTCTAGAGACCAATTCTAGGGTAACTCAAGTAGTTGTCCATGTGATGACACTCCCATAGTATGTAGCCTAAGTCACCTCCATAGTTTTTCTATATGTATTAGATGCCTCTAGATTAGCAAGTCTTACCTATTACTGTATTTTGTACACCTTGAGTTAGAGTGCTTTTAGGATCCTTCTGCTTAGAGTTTTATCCTTGCTTTTGTATTGGTTATCTAATTGGATTTTGTTGTTATCTCCTCAACACAGTGGGGTAGGCCTTTGTGGCTCTACATGGATGGGTGGTAGCGATTCTTTACCATTTGAGATTCGACATCTTGGTGCTGGTGCTTGTTGGTGATTTTGCAATTGGATTCCTTTTGATAATTCATTAATGTTTCTTTCTTATCTTCATTAATTGTAATCCTATATTAGAGCATCGCATGTGATACCTAATATGGGCATTGTAATAGTTTTGTTAGAGTGATTACTACATACCCTGCGACATGTGCAGTGGATGTGAGTTTATGTAGATATCATGGATGACCATGAGAATTGTATTTATTATTGTATTATGTAATTTTAATTTATATGTTATGGAATCTTTTTTTGATGTTATTTTAGTTGTGTTTTGTTCTTAAGTAATTCTACGTCATGGGACCCTCGAGATTTTTAATCTTTGTTGGATGTTGTATCAATGTGAGTAAATGGTAATTGCTTCCACACTATTGTTTATCTTGAATGTTAACTTATGAAAAAAAAAAATTCACCAAACTTAGTAGCATGTTTTAGGTTAAATTCTCTTGGGTTCCCAAGCGGGGTGTTACAATATATATGTATTATATACTAATATATATGTGTGTGTGTGTGTGTGTGTGTGTGTGTATTAATATATATATATATATATATATATATATATATATATATATTAAAAAAAAGAGAGATAAGAAAAGTTTATGAGTATCCATTCAATATATATACATTGTATATATTTATATATGTATATATTCTCATATATATATATATATATATATATATATATATATATATATATATATATATATATATACACACACACACACACACACACACACACACACACACACACACAAGGATCTATATACCTCCTTGAGGTAAATCTTGACTTAAATGAAAAGGAAAATCTAAATTTTTCTAAAGTATCAACATAGCAATATCTTACGAAAGATCATATGTATCTATGTATATATACCAAAGTATATATACATAGGTGTATATACAAAGTTTTTCTCGAACTAATATAACATGAAATGAAATCATTTCTACTTAGACTTTTAGGAAGATATATCTACATTTTGTTCCTTTCAAATAATTCCTTGAGATAAACTTTGCATACTTAGGAAAGATTTTTGCATTCAGTGATAATCTAACTTTTTTCATGCATAACGTAAAACAAACCAGCAAGTTAAATTTTTCATTTCAAGCTTAAAGAATACACTTTTTTTTTCATTTTCTTAATTAAGAATACATAGAAATTTTAGCGGAAACATTTCACATTTAAGTACAAACTTAACAAATATTTTACATTCTATTAGGCATTTACAAGGCCTTTTTACACAACTTTCAACACATGTATTTTAGCCCTTTTTCAACATAAAAAGTACAAGTAGGAAAATGTCTAAATCTTCTTTTTTTCTTCAACAAAATCAGCAAGCTTTATCCAATAAAAAACTACAAAAGAAAACCACTTGACCATGGAGGCTCAACTCCCAACCTAGGCCATTACATGGCCACCCCTGAGCTTGGGGAAACAAAGATGGATGTGGGTGGATACATGTTTCAAACACACATACACTATAAAAATCAGCAAGCACATAATCACATAAAATTCCCATCCCAAGGGTTTTACACAATGGTGTTAGGAATTAATGCAAAGTGTTTTCGCAGTCATTCTGTAGCAGTTGTTGTTGCATTCATGACTTGGATTGTCATTGATGTCAACACAGTGATATTCTAGATATTAGCAGGAAAGCAGGTACAGTTTTATTTTGTGCACTTATTTTATTGCAGATTGGCTTTTGCATAGTTGATGGTATTTTCTTTGGTGTGTTATTAACCTATGGCTAACAGTGCAAAAAAAATTCATTCATTTGTAAGAGTTATGAGCATTTTGGTGAAAGTAGTGTTTAGACAATGTTTCTGTGTAGCGATATTCAGAAATCAGAGGATATCTCTTAGCTAGGGTGGAATCTGATTTTGCACAGTTAAAGGGATTTTGGAGACTCATTAATGATGATTTGGTTCATAGCACAAACTTTGAGGATATGTTTGGAGAAACTTATAGTAATTGGAAGCCGATAATTTTATGTGAATTCTGTGTGTAGCGTGTAGAATTTATTATTTTGTAATTGAGGACCAACTCATTTGTAATTATTTGAGTTTGGTATATAAGAAGGAATGTTTTCCTTATTGTAATGTGTACTATGAAGAGTGAGATGCGAATATATACATGAAGTGAAGAAAAGAGCTAATTCAGTGATGAAGGAAGATTTGTGAGTACAAAGATCTAGAATTGTGATCTTGTGTAGCAGAGAGTGCAGTTTTGGCACAGTGTGAAGGAGGTAATATATTTCACATTATTCTATTGAATAATTCTAAGATCTTTTGGATAGTGGGTTTAGAGATCTTGCCTTGAAGCTGTTTGGGCAGTGGGTCCTTCTATCTTCCATAAACTCTTAACCGGGTTAGAATCTTTTAACAGGGATTCAAAATCTCCTAACAGGGATTTATATGTACTGAATGTATTTCATAAGACTCCTAACAGGGTCCATCCTCTAACAAGGAAATTTCATATTAGTGCATCATTTTGTGGGCATCATTCCCATCGGGGTTTACTCTTTTCAAGAGGTTCCCTAGTTAACATATCTTGTGTTATTGTGCAATTGTGTATGATTATCTTTCTATGGTTGATCAGTACATTGATTATATTATTTAAAGATTTTGAATGGATAAATTATCAGATAACTGATTCACGCCCCCCCCCCCTCTCAGTTATCTTGGGGATCTTTACTTTCTAACAATTGGTATCGAAGCGTCAGGTCCTTGAGAGAAAAGTTTAACAACTTAAGGAGATCCATGGCGAATTTTATAAAAGAAAGCCCTAAGTTTGATGGAGTAAATTTTGATAGATAGAAAGAAAAGATGAAGACACATCTATTGTGTTTAGGACCAAGTTATTGGTTGATTACAAAGAATGAGAAGACTATCATTGAGGAAGACAATCTAGAGGCAGGAACTAAAGATGAACTAGATCTATTCATGTGTAACATACTTGCAAGAGTAGCACTTTTATCAGCACTACCAGAGAATGAATATAGTCAAGTAAGATGTTTGAAAACATCTCATGCAATTTGGAAAACTTTACATTCTAATTTTGAAGGTGATGAACATGCAAAGAAGGCAAGATTACATAATTGGATTTGTGCATTTGAAGATATCAGAATGATGGAAGATGAATCTATTAGAAGTTATATTGGTAGGATGTCTAAGACTGTGACAGGAATAAAGTCTTGTGGAGGTGATAAGATAGAGAATGAAGTCATATGGAAAATTCTGAGAACTTTGACACCAGTATTCAAGTAGACAACGCATATGATTGAACAAGTGATACCTTGTACATCAAACTTTTCAAGAGAGACTCTTCTTGGAAGATTAGAAATAGCAAAGATGAACTTGAGATTATCAGGAGAGCTACCTAAAATGGAAATAGCATTTAGTGCTCTTAGCATTAGAGCTACAAGAAGTACTAGTGTGAATGGAGATTATGCCAGTAGTAGTAGAACTAAGGAAGATAAGAAGATTGAAGAAGGTATTGCATTACTTGTAAAAAGAGAACCAGATGGTAAGAAAATCTTTAAATATTGGACTTGTCAAGAATATGGTCATTTTTCATCTAAATGTCCTAAAAGAGTTAAGAAGTATAGAAGCAACTTTAAACCTAGGAGATCTAAAGAATGTTATTATGCAAATGATGAAGATTTTGAAGCAGGAATTGAAAAACATTTAAGTGACAGTGATAATGATAACTTTGAGGAAATAGGATTTGTAGCAATTAAAGATGAAAGTTCTAAATTTGATAAAAGCGAAGAAAAAGCATTAGTTTCACAATTTGAAAAGAAATATGATTGGATTATAGACAGTGTTTGTTTACATCATATGACTGGAGATAAAAGAAAGTTTGTTAAGTTAGATAATTATGATGGAGGAATTGTTAGGGTTGGTAACAATGCACCTTGTTTGATTAAGGGTATAGGATCTATTACTCTCGATGGAAAGACTAACACTGATGATGTTTACTTTGTTGATGGACTAAGACATAATCTACTAAGCCTTGGACAATTGGCTAATAAGGGTTATCAAGTTTGGTTTTCTGAGAAAACTTGTGTGATAAAAGATAAAGATGGAAATCTGATTGGAAAAGGATCTAGAAACAAAGGTAATGTATTTCAGTTGAATCCTACTGAGATGACATGTTTGATAACTAGAATTGATGACAGTTGATTATGGCATAAAAATTTTTGTCATATAAACTTTGATAATATTGTCAAGGTGAGCACTACACATGTGGTAAGAGATTTACCTAGAATTATGAAACCTACTAACAAGATTTGCAAAGAATGTATGATGGCAAAGTAGAAAAGGAGTTCATTTCACAATAAGAAGTTCACATCGACAGAGAAGCTGGAGATTGTTCATACAGACTTGAGTGGTCCTACTAGGACTAGAGGATTCTATGGTGAAAGGCATTTTATGATTCTTGTTGATGATTTTACAAGAATGATGTGGATTGCATTTTTGAAAGAAAAATTTGAAGCATTTCATTAATTTAAGATCATGAAAAGCAAAATTGAGAATGAATCTAGAATGAAGATTAAGTGTCTAAGATCTGATAGAGGTGGTGAATTTACATCTAGAGAGTTTAACACCTTTTGTAAAATGAATGGTATTAAGAGACAACTTTCAGCCCCTAGAACACCAGAACAAAATGGTATTGCAGAAAGAAGGAACAAGTCAATAACTAAAGCAACAAGAGCTATGTTGTTTGAAAATGATTTGGCTAAAAATGTTTGGAGAGAAGCAGTGAACACAGCAGTATACACCATGAACAGAGTACAAATCAGAGTAGATACAAACAAGACAGCTTATGAATTATGGTTTGGACATACACCCTCAGTTAAGTATTTTAAAATTTTTGGAAGTAAATGTTATATAAAGAGAGATGATGATATAGGAAAGTTTGATCCTAGAAGTGATGAAGGAATATTTCTTAGATATTCTTTAAAAAGAAAAGCATATAGATGTTATAATAAAAGAACTAAGACTATTGTTGAAAGTGCAAATGTAAAAGTTGATGAGAAGTTTAAAATTTACGAAAGAATGCTTGATTATGAATCTGATGGAGAAGCACAACCTCAGCCTAACATTGAAAATGTAGAATTATTTTTTGAAACTAACAGTGATTTGCTGAATGAAATTCATACAGAAGAAGACAGAGAAGAAAATAAAGAAGAAAATAGAGAAGAAAACAGAGAAGAAAGCAGAGAAGAATCTACAGTCGGAACAAGATTAGTAACTATGACACCTAACATGTATACTTCAAGACATCACCCTATTGAGAAAGTTATTGGAAGTTTAGATAGAGGAGTTTTGACTCAAAATAAGGTACATTTATGTTTGATTTCTCAAATTGAACCTAAGACTACTAATGAAGCTTGTGAAGATGAACATTGGATCAATGCTATGAAAGAAGAACTAGAGCATATTCAAAAAAACAAGACATGGGAATTGGTCCCTAGACTTGAAGACAAGAATGTGATTGGAACAAAGTGGGTATTCAAAAACAAGATGAATGAACAAGGAGAAGTGTTAAGAAACTAAGCTAGATTGGTATGTAAAGGATATTCACAACAAAAAGGAATTGACTATGAAAAAACTTTTGCACCTGTGGCCAGACTTGAAGCAGTGAGAATGTTTCTAGCATATGCAACTTACAAGAAATTCAAAGTGTATTAGATGGATGTGAAGTCAACATTTTTGAATGGTGAATTGGAAGAAGAAGTCTACATTGAGCAACCTCAAGGTTTTCCTTTGACACAAGAAGGATATGGTATGTAAGTTAAAGAAAGCTTTATATGGATTAAAACAAGCATGTAGAACCTAGTATGCAAGATTGGATAAGTATTTATTGAAATTGAGATTTATAAAAGGAACAGCAGATAGTAACTTATACACAAAAGAAATTGAGAATGGTTTGTTGGTTATAGTTATATTTGTTGATGATATTATCTTTGGAGGAGATGATGAAGCTAGTGAAAAATTTGCAGATGAAATGAAGACTTAATTTGAGATGAGCATGATTGGAGAAATGAAATATTTTTTGGGATTACAGATAACACAAAGCAAGGAAGGTATATTTGTAAGTCAGACTAAGTATTTAAATGAATTATTGAAAATATTTGGAATGGAAGATTCTAAACCTATTGGAACACCTATGGTAACTAGACATAAGTTATCTAGCAAAGATGAGACACCAGCAGTTGATCAGAAAAAGTACAGATCTATGATTGGAGGATTGCAGTACTTAACACATACAAGACCTGATATAGCACATTCAGTGGGGATTGTAGAAAGATTTCAAGCAGAACCTAGAGAATCACATTATGCAGCAGTAAAGAGGATACTAAGATATCTGAAAGGAACAATGGATTATGGATTATGGTATGAGAATTCTGATGATTTTACCTTATGTGCCTATACTGATGTAGATTGGGGAGGCAGTGTTGATGACAAGAAAAGCACCAGTGGTGGAGCCTTTTTTTTTGGAGGTAAATTGGTCTCTTGGCTAAGTAAGAAGCAGAATTGTACTTCACAAAGCATAGCAGAAGTAGAATATGTTGTAGCAGCAAATAATTGTAATCAGATTATTTGGATGAAGCAGATGTTGAAAGATATTGTAATAAAGTTTGATGAGCCTGTTGTTATACATTATGATAACAACAGTATAGTGAGTATGTCAAAAAATATTGTTTTACATTCTAAGACTAAACATATTGAGATCAAGTATCATGTTGTAAGAGAGAAAGTTGCAGAAAAAGAAGTAAGATTGGAGTACATAAGTACAAAGGAGCAGATAGCAGATATATTTACAAAGCCTTTACCTAAGGATAAATTTGTGTATCTAAGAGGTATGCTTGGGGTTATGTCCCAACCTATTTTTGAGAATTGATGTAGATGATTGCATCCATCCAGTGGTATATGAGCCCTATCTTTCTTCTGGATTGGATGTTGGAACTTCCTCTATGGGGAGTTTATGAGCTGAGTCATGAGGACTCTTGTTATTGTATTCTTCTAAAAAGTGTCTTTTGACATTAAGTTTTTGTTGACTTAGTGATAGAATTTTTGTCATTGATGTCAATGGGGGAGAGATATACATGAAGAACATTGTGGATTGTATGAGAGAGCTGAATAGGAAAAAGAAGCAAGATTTAATTTGATATTTTGCAGTGATGTTGCAGTATTGGATTTTTGGAACATTGGATGTTTTTCATCTATGTTGCCATCAATGCCAATGGGGGAGATTGTTAGGAATGAATGCAAATTATTTTTGGAGTCATTCTGTAGTAGTTGTTGTTGCATTCATGACTTGGATTGTCATTGATGTCAACACAGTGATATTCTGGATATTAGCAGGAAAGTAGGTACAGTTTTATTTTGTACACATGTTTTATTGTAGATTGGCTTTTGCATAATTGATGGTATGTTCTTTTCTATTTTATTAACCTATGGTGAATAGTGCAAAAAAAAATTCATTCATTTGTAAGATTTATGAGCATTTTGGTGAAAGCAGTGTTTAGACAGTGTTTTTGTGTAGTGATGTTCGGAAATCATAGGATATCTCTTAGCTAGGATGGAATCTAATTTTGTGCAGTTAAAGGGATTTTGGAGACTCATTAATGATGATGTGGTTCACAGTGAAAACTTTGAGGATATGTTTGGAGAAAGTTACAGTAACTGGAAGCCGATAGTTTTATGTGAATTCTATGTGTAGCGTGTAGAATTTATTATTTTGTAATTGAGGACTGACTCATTTGTAATTATTTGAGTTTGGTATATAAGAAGGAATTTTTTCCTTATTGTAATGTGTACTATGAAGAGTGAGATACGAATATATGCATGAAGTGAAGAAAAGAGCTAATTCAGTGATGAAAGAAGACTTGTGAGTATAGAGATCTGGAATTGTGATCTTGTGTAGTAGAGAGTGTCGTTTTGGCATAGTGTGAAGGAGGTAATATATTTCACATTATTTTGTTGAATAATTCTAAGATCTTTTGGATAGTGGGTTTAGAGATCTTGCCTTGATGCTGTTTGGGCAATGGGTCCTTCTGTCTTCCATAAACTCTTAACTGGGTTAGAATCTTTTAACAGGGATTCAAAATCTCCTAACAGGGATTTATATGTACTGAATGTATTTCATAAGACTCCTAACAGGGTCCATCCTCTAACAAGGAACTTTCATATTAGTGCATCATTTTGTGGGCATCATTCCCACTGGGGTTTACTCTTTTCAAGAGGTTCCCTAGTTAACATATCTTGTGTTATTGTGTAATTGTGTATGATTATCTTTCTATGGTTGATCAGTACATTGATTATATTGTTTAAAGCTATTGAATGGATAAATTATCAGATAACTGATTCACCCCCCCTCTCAGTTATCTTGGGGATCTTTAATTTTTAACAAATGGCTCAACTTGGACCCATAAGAGGGGTGAAGGTGGAAAATACCCAAGTAGGAGAAGCCATTCCTTCAAAAAGGCCCAAAACCATAAACCAATGCCTTTGCAAAGCCATAAAAAAATTACCATTCCTTCCATTTCCATACACAAGTAACAACCCTTATGACCCCCAAATATGTAGATAACAAATAATGGAAACATGGAGCCCATACATCCATGCCTCATCACCTTCCTCCATGAGGAAAGAATCTACACTAAATTAGAATTCCCAACTAAAGCCCTTCACCCATGAAGGCTCTCTTCCCTCCCAAGGGTGCTTTTAGCCTTGCACAACCTAACAAAACAAGATCACAAAAACAAAACTAGCAAATAAACTAAAACAAGAATCCATTAAAGGCTTAGCATAAAGCTTCAAAAAAAATATGTACAACATCACACAAAAATATTCATATTCAAACAAGTAAATAAAAATGAGTCTTCCATGAAATGGCACCAACCTTTCTCCAGGCTATGGCAATGAGGGTTGAGAAGATCCCCCTTCCTACAAGCCTTCCTTTGCTAAGTCCACCAACAACCTGCTAAGTCCACTAGAAGTCTCCAAAATTGGAGAGTGGGCAATCAACCTATAAAATTCCTCTCCAACCTACTAAAAATTAAAACTCTACCTAACCTTAAATATGATTGGACACAATAACCAAGGGTTCTCTCTCTAAGAAGAGAGAAATTCAAAATTGCAAATAGAGGAAGACATGAAACACTTCCTAATTTCATCACATTCTAAAAAGGCACTTTAGAAGAGGCAAAAATGGGACAAAAATATTCTATTGGCCAAAATTTGACCCCCAACCCAAAGTGCACCTATGGGGTTATCTCATTTTAACCCTAACTAACCCCTAGGGCTACATTTAACCTCTCAAAAGTCCACTAAGAGTTGACCCACACAAATTTTAAATAAGATTCCCTCCCAAGGCTCAACAACCAAGATACCTAACCTTGGGATTCTACAAGGTGACTCAAAGGTGGAAGACATCCAACAATAATTTACTTGGCCATGCCAACTCACATACACATGTGTCAATTGACACCACATAAAGTTACAACACATCAATACACACATTGCATGCCAAGCATGTAATGCACCATCAGGGAACCCAGGAGAGCTTAACCTAAACATGCAACTAAGTTTGCAAAATAATTTCTTTTTTAAGTGTTAACAAACAATAACAACAATATCTCACAATGCAGAAGCAACATAATGAAATATACAAGTCACATAGATTAGAACTCTCAAGGATTCCTTGATGAAGATTACATAAGCATTAATTAATTAATTTAGATTAGATATAATTAAAAATATCATATAAACAAATGAATGATAAATGCAAAATTACATAATAGATAACATAAATATAACTAATACCATAAGGTATCCATAATAACCTACATCCACTACACATGTCGCAGGGTATGTAATACAATAACTAAAATGAAGTACAACATGATATCTCTAAATAACTGATACAATGATATAAGGCCACATAGAAGAAGATAAGAACACATCTCCATCAAAATAAGAACAAGAAGAATAAACATCTACATGTATCATCTAGCACTAGTACACGCATGTCAGAATCTCAAATGGTAAAAGAATCACCACCACCTGACCTCGTGAACCTAAATGGTCCACTCCCACCGTGATGAGGAAGTAACAACAGATCCCACTCAGATAACAAACATCAACAAAACAAGTTAAGGAAGAGATCTTGAAAGCTCTCTAACACAAGGTGTACAAAAGATAGCAAGGTAATACTTGCTAATCCAGAGGCAACTACCACATGTAGGATAACTAGACTTTGTATAGGAAGGTGTCATCATGTACGTCTAACCCTTAAGTTTCATCCTGATAGTATCTCTAAGACCCCGACACTCAAGTGACCATACACAATATCAATGACTTCTCATATAGACAAAGCCATTAACTATGCCAGACACACACCTCTCAAGGCAGAAAGCATCATCTCATCCTTTATCTTAGTCTATACTAGCACTCAAGCATGGGTGAGGAACCACATCTTATTAAGTTTATTTTACCCCCCAATGATATATTAATTTTTTACTTGATTAATAATACTTACAATAAGTGATCATGGCAGCCACTTCTGGGCCCCAGTGCTTATTGCAGCCACCCCCTACTACACATCTAGGTAACCTACCCTAGGCTCAAAGATCAAATAACATCAAATGATAATAAAATGACAATCACCAAAGTTAAATAATGGAGCATAGTAGAAAACATCCACATCCTATACAAGGATCAAAATGTCCATCTCAATATAGACATTGTCAAAGATCATCCATCCCATAATGGAAGTCTCAACGAAACCATATAACAATCCTCAAAGTCTCACATCACAAGACCAATGATACTCAGAGCATTAGTGGCATCCATCCCAAAACATGGAGTAACATATTCCATAAAAATAATCATCCTGGATGTAAAGCAATCACAAAAATAACATAAGGTGACCAAATAAATCAATCTCAATCATAATTAACAACCATCACCTTTTAAGGTTAATGAAAATAAACATCAAACACATTAAGGCACATGCAATCACTCACAAATATCACAGAGTCATACATGATCTAATCAAGACTCCAAAAAAATGATCATGATATAGAAAATTAAAACCCCAAAGCCTTTGGTTCACATTTCCTAAAAGTCAATGAAATCCCCCAAAAGTCAACTACATCCTCCAATAACACACGAATGCAAAAGTAGCATTTAATAAAATCAACTAATTTGTAAGAAAATTTCATCACCAAAATTAATTTATTTAATAATCATCAACATAGTATCAATACATGAAATAACTAAATCCCGAATCCTAATAGATCAATTTATCACATACAATATAAATTCATAAATAAATTTCATGATCAGAGTCCAATCATAAACAATTCCATATACACATCAATATTACATTAATAAACTTTTTCCAAATTTTATTTGTTAAACCTCCAATACAAAAATACAACTTCATAATGTATATCATGCTAAATTCTTTAAATAAAAATAAAACAAACTTTATTATAAAATTCCTATTTGATTTCAATTAATAATTCCAATACAAAAGAATAAAATTAATTTAAAATATCATCCTATAAATATACATTTCAAAATAAATTACAATTAAAACAAAAATTAATTCAAAATAACATTTAATAATTGCACACAATAAAACAAAATTCTCTAAATTAATATAAACATTATATTTTAATTAATTAAAAATAAATATTAAAATTTTAAATATAAATTTTAAAGCTTTTTTAAAAATATAAAATAATGAAAAAGGGAGGGGGGGACCCACGGCCTTGCACCCCCAGGTTTTCACGACAACCTTGACTATTGGGAGTGGCTGAAGCTTCCATGGAAGCCTTGACTATCGTGAGTAGTCGTAGCTGGCACAATAGCCACTGTTGTTGTCGGCAGCTCCTTTGAGCTACCGCGCGATTGGGGGTGGGAACCCTGCCCCCACAAAATATATTTCAATTTTTTTTTTAATCTCATTTAAATTTTATTTTATTATTATTATTTTTAAAATAAAACAAAGTCACACAAACACAAATAGAAGGGTTTTTATTTTATTAAATAAAACTAATATAAATATTTTTCCATATTTATTTATTATTTTCTTTTTACACCAATTTTTTTTTAAAAGAGATTTAATAACTATCAAAATCCCCTTTTTCTCTTTAAGTCAAAAGATAATTTATTGACACACACACACACACACACATATATATATCTATTCAATAACAACAAATTGATACAAAACAACAGGATGACCCTTTTTAAAAAAAAAAAAAGAACATCAAAATAGAAATTTAGTTTTCTTCTAACCAATTTTATCATTCCTAGATCTAGGGTTTTTTAGCTAATCCAAATTTCTTCAAGATATCAATTAATATAAAATCAGATAGGATTGCACCAAATTCTACTTTAATGAAATCCAATCCCCCAAAATATGAAAACAATGATTACATGCAGTAGGAACAGAGAGAAGATTCGTAGAATAGAGATCCAGACAGGTAAATACAATAGGCACAAAGAAAATAGTCTTTTCAAAATTCAAAACAACATAACCACAAAGAAAATTAAAACCTACCTCAAATTCAAAAGAATAATAATATTCAAATGAAGACCAGATCTGAAGATGAAAATACCAAAACTTCCAAGCTTTCCCAGAATCGAATTGTCCACCAAAATTATTACACGGTATCAGAGCACCGAGTTCTACACTAGGAACTCTGGGAAGTTGTGTGCCCCTTTAGATGGTGTTTTTGTTTGTCTATTGTGTTAGGTACCCTCTCTAATGTATCTAGGGTGAAGTACCTTAAGATGTCATGAAGCGATTACTCCCTTGAGTGTGGCTACCACTAGTCACCTTGTTATGTAAGTGTTGTATGATTGATAATTTATTTTGGTTGATTTATGAATTGTTCATGATGTGTGGGGGCTCGCATTGAAATTTTGAACTTTCTTATGATTGGATTAGTCACCTAACTCTCTTTTCTCTATCTATTTTGTGACGCTAGTTACACTTAATTTATTGTTGAAATTGAGCTCTTATGATTTAATGTTGGACTTGTGATTCCCCCACTTGGGTTTTACCTTTTTGAGTTTTGTGGTGGCTACTCCAAATGTTTGGTATTGTTGGCCTTATTTTGTGATAAGTGTTGTTTCTATCATGTTCATCATGGACCCCTAATAGTATGTATAAGGGAGGACATCGCAGAGATGGTACTGTGTTTGCATGAGTATTGCATTAGCTATGTTGGCATGAACCTTTTTAAATGATTATATGATGTAATTATGAATGCGTTCTTTATGCAATTGATTGCTAGATGTTTTCTATAATGATGAATGAATAAAGTTTAGATCTTTTTGAATTCTTAATGAATGTTTTCTCAATGTGAATTTTAGTTTATTCCTAACCAGAACTATATTGCTCTTATTGACTGTATATCATATTCTTATCTTTATGGCTTGTTCTCAGATGTTGTGTTTTATTTTTAGTAAATGTTTTGTGTTTGAGGGATGCATACCCCTGTCTGTTTGTAGGCTTCCAGGAGTAAGCCTAATCCTTAGGGGGGTGGATATAGTACCCTGCCCCTAGTTCAATTTTATAAATGCTATGATTATTTTAGGATGATAAATTATATGTTAGGAAATCATTGATGCTTACGATTTTATTGACCCCATACTTGCATGTGTATGGTTGATGCGTTTGTTTTATATTTCTATTTGACGTGCCTGATGTGGTTGAGGCACGGAGTCATAGTTACTTGCTTGCGAGATCCACATGATCGGTCGATCCCCGCCATTGTCTATTATATATTTATATATATGTATGTACATGCAGGTTTTGTATGTAGGTTTGCAAGTACCAAGCATCGACTTCCCTAAATTGTTAGGATGAGTGTGCCCTATCACAATATCTCAAATGGTAAAAGAGGGGAGATAACTCAGGTTCAAATCTTAAACTAAGCCATATTATTTTCCTAAAATAGTGGACAAGATTATGTTATTGCTACCCTTTCTAATTTCATCTAGTTGATGTGAGTTTATAGCCTAGTTCTTGTGTATGAATGTGGGTCTTTAGGTCCTTGTGATGCTTTTGATTTTGGTGCTTGGAGTGTTTTCTATATTTAGATTATTTAATTTTATTTAATAGTGCAATTTCTCATAAATTGTATATTTTCTATTTTTAGCCATGTGAGATTATTTAATTAATTGAAAATTAATTAAATGCAATTGTTAAGTTTAGTTTATTATGTGGTTAAAATATTTAATTAATGAGAATTAATTAAATATCCTCACCTTAGAATTATTTAATTGTTAATTTAACCTATATTCAATTGAAATGTATTTATTTGAGAATAATTGAGCATGTGGGAATTATTTTAGAAGTAAATATTTTATTTTATTTTAATTGAATGCATTAAAGTTACACAATCAGTAATTGTTTAAATTAAATTAATAGTATTAGTTAATTTTGGTTAAAGTGTTTTTAACAAAAGCAAAGTGAAAATAGACTTGAGTTCAACTGAAATTGAACTACAAATCAAAGTCTAAATTCATGCAAGCTTTTTGGAGAGTGGAGTTTTTGAACCCTAGTAGGTGGAATGAGAATTCCTACATGTTGGGAATTTGGCGAGAATTTTGGAGAGACAGGTTTTGGAGGATTTTGGGCAAGGATTGGATTTTGGGAGCAATTATCTAGGAAGCTTGGATTTTATCTTCATTTTGGACATCATCGAATCTGTATAATTTGGGATTGAGGTAGGTTTTGATTTTATTATTGTTATTACTATTTTATTTTGGATCCCTGTAGGAATTGTAGAGTGTGTCTTCTTCTTGCCTGCTAGATCTATATGTTTGAGAAGTTTTGTATTGTTTATTACCTGTTGAATTTCTTTTAGAGGATGTGAAATTGCATGCAATTCATTTTGAATATTTTTACCTATCTGTTATGAAAGTTGTGAAGGTTTGTGAAATCTGTAAGAGAATTATTAGAAACCCAAATGGATTAGGGATTTGATCTTTATTGAGGATTAGTAGAATTAAATTTAAGTTGAGAGATTATTGTGTTTGTGGAATATATATTTATATACATGTTATGTGTTGCATATTTACCAATTTAATTTGTAAGGAATTAAACTAAATTGGAATTTGTATGAAATTGAATTGGTTTAAAAAAATTATATATATATATATATATATATATATATATATATATATATATATATATATATATATATATATATATATATATATATATATATATATATATATATATATATAATTTGAGATATTTGATAATATATATATTAAAAAGGAGATTTAAATTTTTTTTATTAAAAACAAAATGTATTGAAAAGGTTTGGAGGGGGCATTCATTCCCCCCAAACCCCCTGCTCATGGCACATGAGGGCTGTCGTGCGATAGTCCCTGCAAGGGGCTTCCGTGTGGCAGTACCTACAAGGGTATGTTAGGAATGAATGAAAAGTATTTTGGCATTTATTCTATAGTAGTTGTTGTTGCATTCATGACTTGGATTGTCATTGATATCAACACAGTGATATTCTGGATATTAGTAGGAAAGTAGGTACAATTTTGTTTTGCGCACATGTTGTATTGCAAATTGGCTCTTGCACAGTTGATGGTATGTTATTTGGTGTGTTATTAACCTATGGTTAATAGCACAAAAATAAATTTATTCATTCATGATAGTTATGAGCATTTTGGTGAAAGCAATGTTTAGATAGTTTTTCTGTGTAGCGATTTTCAGAAATCAGAGGATATCTCTTAGCTGGGATGGAATCTAATTTTGCATAGTTAAAGGGATGTTGGAGACTAATTAATGATTATGTGGTTCATAGCACAAACTTTGAGGATATGTTTGGAGAAAGTTACAGTATATGAAAGCCGATAGTTTTATGTGAATTTTGTGTGTAGCATGTAGAAATTATTATTTTGTAATTGAGGACCAACTCATTTGTAATTATTTGAGTTTGGTATATAAGAAGAAATGTTTTCCTTGTTGTAATGATTTTTGTAATAAGAATTGAGAAAAAGAGAATTGTAAAAAAAAGAATTGAGTAGAGAGGATTGAATTGTGAAAGTTGAGATGTGAATATATGCATGAAGTGAAGAAAAGAGCTAATTCGGTGATAAAGGAAGACTTGTGAGTACAAAGATCTAGAATTGTTATCTTGTGTAGTAGAGAGTGCCATTTTGGAACAATATGAAGGAGGTAATATATTTCATATTATTCTGTTGAATAATTCTAAGATCTTTTGGACAGTGGGTTCAAAGATCTTGCCCTGAAGCTGTTTGGGCAGTGGGTCCTTCTGTCTTCCATAAACTCTTAACCAGGTTAGAATCTTTTAACAGGGATTCAAAATCTCCTAGCAGGGATTTATATGTACTAAATGTATTTCATAAGACTTCTAACATGGTCGATCCTCTAACAAGGAACTTTCATTTTAGTACATCATTTTGTGGGCATCATTCCCATCGGGGTTTACTCTTTTCAAGAGGTTCCCTAGTCAACATATCTTGTGTTATTGTGCAATTGTGTATGATTATCTTTCTATGGTTGATTACTACATTGATTATATTGTTTAAAGTAGTTGAATGGTTAAATTATCAGATAACTGATTCACCCCCCCCCTCTCCATTATCTTGGGGATCTTTACTTTCTAACAATTGGTATTAGAGCAGCAGGTCCTTGAAAGAAAAGTTTAACAACTTAAGGAGATCCATGGAGAATTTTAGGAAAGAAAGCCCTAAATTTGATGGAGTAAATTTTGACAGCTGGAAAGAAAAGATGAAGACACATTTATTGTGTTTAGGACCAAGTTATTGGTTGATTACAAAGAATGAGAAGACTATCATTGAGGAAGACAATCTAGAGGCAGGAACTAAAGATGAGCTAGATCTATTCATGTGTAACATACTTGCAAGAGAAGCACTTTTGTCAATACTGCCAGAGAATGAATACAGTCAGATAAGATGTTTGAAAACATCTCATGCAATTTGGAAAGCTTTACATTCTACTTTTGAAGGTGATGAACATGCAAAAAAGGCTAGATTACATAATTGGATTTGTGCATTTGAAGATATCAGAATGATGGAAGATGAATCTATTAGAAGCTATATTGGTAGGATGTCTGAGATTGTAATAGGAATAAAGTCTTATGGAGGTGATAAGATAGAGAATGAAGTGATATGGAAAATTCTGAGAACTTTGACACCAGTATTCAAGTAGACAACATAGATGATTGAAGAAGTGATACCTTGTACACCGAACTTTTCAAGAGAGACTCTTCTTGGAAGATTAGAAACAGGAGAGATGAATTTGAGATTATCAGGAGAGCTACCTAGAATGGAGACAACATTCAGTGCTCTTAACATTAGACCTACATTATCAAGAACTACTAGTGTGAATGGAGATTATGCCAGCAGTAGCAGATCTAAATCTGAAGAAGATAAGAAGATTGAAGAAGGTATTGCATTACTTGTAAAAAGAGAACTAGAAGGTAAGAAAATCTTTAAATGTTGGACTTGTCAAGAATATGGTCATTTTGCATCTAAATGTCCTAAAAGAGTTAAGAAGTATAGAAGCAACTTTAAACCTAGGAGATCTAAAGAATGTTATTATGCAAATGATGAAGATCTTGAAGCAGGAATTGAAAGACATTTAAGTGACAGTGATAATGATAACTTTGAGGAAATAGGATTTGTAGCAATTAAAGAAGAAATTTATGAATCTGATGAAAGGGAAGAAAAAGCATTAGTTTCTCAAGTTGAAAAGGAATCTAATTGGATTATAGACAGTGGTTGTTCACATCATATAACTGGAGATAAAAGAAAGTTTGTTAAGTTAGACAATTATGATGGAGGAATTGTTAGAGTTGGTAATAATGCACCTTGTTTGATTAAGGGTATAGGATCTATTTCTCTTGATGGAAAGACTAACACTGATGATGTTTACTTTTTTGATGGATTGAGACATAATCTACTAAGTGTTGGACAATTGGTTGATAAGGTTTATCAAGTTTGGTTTGCTGAGAAAACTTGTGTGATAAAAGATAAAGATGGAAATCTGATTGGAAAAGGATCCAGAACTAGAGGTAATGTATTTCAGTTGAATCATACTAAGATGACATGTTTGTTAACTAAGATTGATGATAGTTGGTTATGGCATAAAAAGTTTTGTCATATAAACTTTGATAATATTGTCAAAGTGAGTACTACACTTGCGGTAAGAGATTTACCTAGAATTATGAAACCTATTAACATGATTTGCAAAGAATGTATGATGGAAAAGCAGAAAAGGAGTTCATTTTCTAGCAAGAAGTTCACATCGGCAGAGAAGCTAGAGATTGTTCATAAATACTTGAGTGGTCCTACTAGGACTAGAGGATTCTATGGAGAAAGGTATTTTATGATTCTTGTTGATGATTTTAGAAGAATGATGTGGATTGCATTTTTTGAAAGAAAAATCTAAAGCATTTGATAAATTTAAGATCATGAAAAGCAAAATTGAGAATGAATCTGGAATGAAGATTAAGTGTCTAAGATTTGATAGAGGTGGTGAATTTACATCTAGAGAGTTTAACACTTTTTGTGAAATGGTATTAAGAGACAACTTTTAGCCCCTAGAACACTAGAACAAAATGGTATTGCAGAAAGAAGGAACTGTTCAATAACTGAAGCAGCAAGAGCTATGTTGTTTGAGAATGATTTGGCTAAGACTTTTTGGAGAGAAGCAGTGAACACAACAGTATACACTATGAACAGAGTACAAATCAGAGCAGATACAAACAAGACACCTTATGAATTATGGTTTGGACATGCACCCTCAGTTAAGTATTTTAGATTTTTTAGAAGTAAATGTTATATTAAGAGAGATGATGATATAGGAAAGTTTGATCCTAGAAGTGATAAAGGAATATTTCTTAGATATTCTTTGAAAAGCAAAGCATATAGATGTTATAACAAAAGAACTAAGACTATTGTTGAAAGTGCAAATGTCAAAGTTGATGAGAAGTTTAAAATTCAGGAAAGAATGCTTGATTGTGAATCTGATGGAGAAGCACAACCTCAGCCTAACATTGAAAATACAAAATTATTTTTTGAAACTAACAGTGATTTACTAAATGAAAGTCATACTGAAGAAAACAAAGAAGAAAATAGAGAAGAAAACATAGAAGAAAGCAAAGAAGAATCTACAGTTGGAACAAGATCAGTAACTATGACACCTAACAGGTATATTTCAAGACATTACCCTATTGAGAAAGTTATTGGAAGTTTAGAAAGAGAAGTTTTGACTCAAAATAAGGTACATTTATGTTTGATTTCTCAAATTGAACGTAAGACTACTAATGAAGCTTGTGAAGATGAACATTGGATTAATGCTATGAAAGAAGAACTGGAGTAGATTAAAAAAAAACAAGACATGGGAATTGGTCCCTAGACCTAAAGACAAGAATGTGATTGGAACAAAATGGGTATTCAGAAACAAGATGAATGAACAAGGAGAAGTGATAAGAAACAAAGAAAGATTGGTATGTAAAGGATATTCACAACAAGAAGGAATTGACTATGAAGAAACTTTTGCACTTGTGGCCAGACTTGAAGCAGTGAGAATGTTTCTAGCATATGTAGCTTACAAGAAATTCAAAGTGTATTAGATGGATGTGAAGTCAGCATTTCTGAATGGTGAATTGGAAGAAGAAGTCTACATTGAGCAGCCTGAAGGTTTTCCTTTGACACAAGAAGGAGATATGGTATGTAAGTTAAAGAAATCTTTATATGGATTAAAACAAGCACCTAGAACTCGGTATGCAAGATTGGATAAGTATTTATTGAAATTGGGATTTATAAAAGGAACAACAGATAGTAACTTATACAAAAAAGAAATTGAGAATGGTTTTTTGGTTATAGTTATATTTGTTGAGGATATTATCTTTGGAGGAGAAGATGAAGCCAATGACAAATTTGTAGATGAAATGAAGATTGAATTTGAAATGAGCATGATTGGAGAAATGAAATATTTTTTGGGATTATAGATAACACAAAGCAAGGAAGGTATATTTGTAAGTTAGACTAAGTATTTGAATGAATTATTGAAAAGATTTGGAATGGAAGATTCTAAACCTGTTAGAACACCTATGGTAACTAGACATAAGTTATCTAGAAAAGATGAGACACCAGTAGTTGAGTAGAAAAAGTATAGATCTATGATTGGAGGATTGTAGTACTTGACACATACAAGACCTGATATAGCACATTCAGTTGGGATTGTAGAAAGATTTCAAGTAGAACCTAGAGAATCACATTATGCAACAGTAAAGAGGATACTGAGATATCTAAAAGGAACAATGGATTATGGATTATGGTATGAGAATTTTGATGATTTTACTTTATGTGCCTATACTGATGTAGATTGGAGAGGTTGCATTGATGACAAGAAAAGCACCAGTGGTGGAGCCTTTTTTCTTGGAGGAAAATTGGTCTCTTGGCTAAGTAAGAAGTAGAATTGTATTTCACAAAGTACAGCAGAAGCAAAATATGTTGTAGCAGCAAACAATTGTAATCAGATTATTTAGATGAAGCAGATGTTGAAGGATATTGGAATAAAGTTTGATGAGCCTATTGTTATACATTGTGATAACACCAAGACAATGAGTATGTCAAAAAATCTTGTTTTACATTCTAAGACTAAACATATTGAGATCAAGTATCATGTTGTAAGAGAAAAAGTTGCAAAAAAAGAAGTAAGATTGGAGTACATAAGCACAAAGGAACATATAGTAGATATATTTACAAAACCTTTACCTAAGGATACATTTGTGTATCTGAGAGGTATGGTTGGGGTTATGCCCCAAACTATTTTTGAGAATTTATGCAGATGATTGCATCCATCCAGTGGTATATGAGCCCTATCTTTCTTCTGGATTGGATGTTGGAACTTCCTCTATGGGGGAGTTTATGAGCTGAGTCATGAGGACTCTTGTTATTGTATTTTTCTGAACAATGTCCTTTGACATTAAGTTTTTGTTGACTTAGTGATGAAATTTCTTTCATTGATGTCAATGGGGGGAGAGATATACATGAAAAACATTGTGGATTGTATGAGAGAGTTGAATGGGAGAATGAAGCAAGATTTAATTTGATATTTTGCAGTGATGTTGCAGTATTGGATTTTTGGAACATTGGATGTTTTTCATCTATGTTTCCATCAATGCCAATGGGGGAGATTGTTAGGAATGAATGCAAAGTATTTTGGCAGTCATTCTATAGCAGTTGTTGTTGCATTCATGACTTGGATTGTCATTGATGTCAACATAGTGATATTCTGGATATTAGTAGGAAAGTAGGTACAATTTTGTTTTGCGCACATGTTGTATTATACATTGGTTTTTGTGCAGTTGATGGTATGTTCTTTGGTGTGTTATTAACCTATGATTAACAATGCAAAAAGAAATTCATTCATTCATGATAGTTATGAGCATTTTGGTGAAAGCAGTGTTTAGACAGTGTTTCTGTGTAGTGATTTTTGGAAATCAGAGGATATCTCTTAGCTGGTATGGAATCTAATTTTGCGTAGTTAAAGGGATGTTGGAGACTCATTAATGATGATGTGGTTCATAGTGCAAACTATGAGGATATGTTTGGAGAAAGTTACAGTATCTAGAAGCTGACAGTTTTATGTGAATTTTGTGTGTAGCATGTAGAAATTATTATTTTGTAATTGAGGACTGACTCATTTGTAATTATTTGAGTTTGGTATATAAGAAGCAATGTTTTCCTTGTTGTAATGATTTTTGTAATAAGAATTGAGAAAAAGAGAATTGAGAAAAAGAGAATTGTAAAAAAGAGAATTGAGTAGAGAGGATTGAATTGTGAAAGTTGAGATGCGAATATATGCATGAAGTGAAGAAAAGAGCTAATTCAGTGATAAAGGAAGACTTGTGAGTACAGAGATCTAGAATTGTGATCTTGTGTAGCAGAGAGTGTGGTTTTGGCACAGTATGAAGGAGGTTATATATTTCATATTATTCTATTGAATAATTCTAAGATCTTTTGGACAGTGGGTTCAAAGATCTTGCCTTGAAGCTGTTTGGGCAGTGGGTCCTTCTGTCTTCCATAAACTCTTAACCGGGTTAGAATCTTTTAACAGGGATTCAAAATCTCCTAACAGGGATTTATATGTACTGAATGTATTTCATAAGACTCCTAATAGGGTCGATCCTCTAACAAGGAACTTTCATTTTAGTGCATCATTTTGTGGGCATCATTCCCCCCGGGTTTTACTCTTTTCAAGAGGTTCCCTAGTCAAATATCTTGTCTTATTGTGCAATTGTGTATGAGTATCTTTCTATTGTTGATTACTACATTGATTATATTGTTTAAAGTAGTTGAATGGTTAAATTATCAGATAACTTATTCACCGCCCCCCTCTCAGTTGTCTTGGGGATCTTTACTTTCTAACAGGGTACTGTCGCACAATAGTCCCTACCAAGGGACCTACCATGCACAGTACTTGGGGTACTGACACAGTGTGGTGGGGTCCCCAATCACCTTTTTTAATTTGCATTAAAACTTTTTTTTAATATATATTAATTTGAAAATTTCGTAATTAATTTTGATATTATTTTAATTTTTAATATTTGTTAATTAATTTTTAAATTTTAAGAAATGTGTTATATTAATTAAAATATAATGTTTATTTTTAAATTAAAAGGAATTTTTGTTTTAGATTATGTAGTTTTTAAAGGGTATATGAATTGATTTTGTATATTTGTAATTTACTTCGGGAAAATTCATTTTAAGATGATATTTGTTTAAATTAATTCTTTCATATGGAATTATTAAGAGATATCATTTAGGAGGTTATTTTATAATAAAGTTGTTTTATTTATTTAACTTGGGTTAAATTGTTAGTAAACTTTGCATGTGCACTTATTAGGTCTATAAATTACATTTAATTATAGAATGATAGTGAGATAATGTATTTTAGTTATGACTAATTGTACATTTGTATGGGTAATTGGATGTTGATGTCCTCTTTTGTATATGTTTATTACTCTTAGTGTTTAAAAGACTTATTTGGTTTAAAGGAATAATTTTGTGTTCAAGTGTACAATGTGGATGATTAGTCATGTAAGTGTTTGTTAAGTGTATATGACTGCTTAGATTAGTAAAGCTATTCGATAATGTCTTTTTGCCTTGAATGATCATCGATGTTGTTAGTCTATTTAATTAAGTTCTGATTGATCTTTTATCACCCTATGTGGTGGTTTTGAGGGGTTAGATTGTTAGTCGGTGGGAATGTGAGTCCAGTGGTAGGAATTGGATGTTTCATGTTTGTTTGCCTTGCATACTATGTTGTAAATGATCATTTTGACCCAACCTTATTTGGAAATGTTTTATGATCTTCCTCTATGATGTTTTTGTATAATTGAGTTTCCCTACATATTCTATAGAGGAGAATATGGCATTGACTTTTATGTCCTATCCATGGGATCAGGAGTTTATTCTTTTGTGAACACTTGGAGAGTGTTTTGTGATTTATGGTTATATGAGAACCAGTGTGTTCCTATTTCTTTATGGAATAGTCTTGAGGGACTTTATCATTATCTTTTGATGTTATGTGGCATCTTTGAGCCTAGGGTAGTTTACCTAGATGTGTAGTAGGGGGTGGTTTGCAATAAGCACAAGGGCCCGAAAGTGGCTGCCAGGATCACTTATTGTAAATATTTGTAATCAAGTGATAACATAATATAACCGGGGGGTATTAAAATGAACTTAATAAGATATGTTCCTTGCCCATGCTTGAATGCTAGTACACACTACAATGGGAATGGAGATGATGCTTGCTACCTTGAGAGGTGTATCTAGCATAGTTAATGGCTTCATTTGTACGAGAAGTCATTGATCTGTGTATGCTCACTTGAGTGTCAGGATCTAGAGTGATTACCAAGATGAGACTCAAGTGTTAGATGTACATGATGACACTTTCTATGCACTATCTAGTTATTATACATGTGTGAGTTGCCTCTAGATTAGTAAGCCTTACCTTTTGTTATCTTTTGTACACCTGATGTTAGAAAGATTTTAGGATCTCTTCCTTAGCTTGTTTTATTGTTGATGTTTGTTATCCAAATGGGATATGTTGTTACCTCATTAGCACGGTGGGAGTGGACCATTTAGGTTCATGAGGTTGGGTGGTAGTGATTCTTTTACCTTTTGAGATTTTGACATTCGTGTACTAGTGCTGGATGATCCCTGTGGTAGTTGTTCCTTCTTGATCTTCATTGATGGAGATGTGTTCTTATTCTCCTTCCTTTTTGTGATCTTGTATCATTGTATCAGTTCTTCAGTAATATCATGTTGTACTTCATTTTAGTTATTGTATTTACATACCTTGCGACATGTGCAGTTGATGTAGGTTATTATGGTTATGTTATGGTACCAGTTGTATTTATCTTATCTTATATGTGATGTTGCATTTGTCTTTCATTTGTTTCTATGAGCTTGTAATCATGTCTAATATAAATTAATTAATTAATATTCATGTAATCCTTGTCATGGAATCCTTCAGAGTTGTAACCTAAGTGAGTTGTTCATTTCATTGTATTGCTTCCGCATTGTAAAACTTTGATGTTGTTGAATGTTAACACTTTAAAAAAAATTATTCTACAAACTTAGTAGCATGTTTAGGTTAAGTTCTCTTGGTTTCCCTAGCGGTGCATTACACTCAACCTCCCTCAAAATTATGGCCAAATCTCCAACATGTAGGAATTCCCATTCCACATGCTAGGGTTTGGAACTCAACTCCCCAAAAAGGTTTTGCATGAATTAAGCTCTGATTTTCAGTTCAATTTCAATTGAACTAAAGTATATTCTCCACTTTGCCTTTTGTTGAAAACACTTAACCAAACTTTAACTAATACCATTAATTTAATTTACTCAATTTCTGATTGTGCAACTTAATGCATTCAATTAATTAAAAATAAAACATTTAGTCTAAAGTAATTTCCACATGCTCAATTAATTCTCAAATTAATAAATACATTTCAATTGAACAAAGGTTAAATTTACAATTAAATAATTCCAAGGTGAAGATATTTAAATAATCCTCATTAATTAAATACTTCTACCACATAATAAACTAAACGTAACAATCACATTTAATTAATCTCCAAATCAAATAATCTCTCATAGCTAAAAATAGAAAAGATTTAATTTATTTAAAATTGCATTATTTTATCAAATTAAATAATCTAAATATAGAAAACATGCCAACCACCAAAATCAAAAGAATCAAAAAGACCTAAGGACCCACATTCATACTCAAGAATAGGGATATAAACTCACGTCAAATGGATAAGTTTAGAAAGGGTGAGAATAATAGAATCTTGTCCACTATTTCAGGACAATAATATGGCTTAGGTTAGGATTTGGACCTATGTTATCTCCCCTTTCTTACCATTTGAGATATTGTGATAGGGCACGGTCATCCTGACAATTTAGGGAAGTCGATGCTCAAGACCTATAAACCTGTATACAAAACTTGCATGTACATACATATATAGATATATAATAGACAATGGCAGGGATTGACCGATCATGTGGATCTCACAAGAAAGTAACTACAACTCCATCCCTCAACCACATGAGGCACGTCAAATAGAAATATAAAACAAACACATCAACCATACACATGTAAGTATGGAGTTAGTAAAATCATAAGCATCAATGATTTCTTAACATATAAATAATCATCCTAAAATAATCATAACATATATAAAATCAGACTATGGGATGGGTACTACAAAGTAGACATAAAAATAAAAATAAACACAATTTAAATAATATATTCAAACATTAATTTACAACATTATTACATAAAAATGAGGTTATTTATCCCTTTGGAGTTAACCTTGGATTTACAAGATTCTCACATGCATCCATCTTTAATTTCCCCTTATTTAATCCATGTTCAATTTCCTTCACACTAGATAAAAATATCAGTAGTTCACGAAAGATCAAATGACATATACAAATAAAATACATCATAAATAATCACATACAAATACATTATATAATCCAACTACATCAACACTACTTCACAAGAAATTCACATAATCCCAATAATACATTTCTTAATTTCAAATCAAGTTAATTCAAGAACACATAAATATATCTATTAACACAATTCATTAACCATGATAATCTCACATAAACATTTCTTGCATCAACATGAAATTAAGGCATAATATTCTAAATTAAATAATTCATTAAATACCATAACATCAAGACCTAATAATCAAAGCATGGAAATAAATCCTAAATTATTATCCACATAATCATAGCTCATCACATAGTATCAAAATATAAATTTCTTGTCCAAATAGTCCAATATAACAAAATAATGTATCATCAAGATAGTCATAGGGTGAAAATAGTTTTCTATGAAATGATGGTACGGGGTGAGGCCTCACACCAACACATCTTGTACTGCACACAGATAGAAACTTTCTCCGATCAAAACCTTTTGTAATAATTCATGAACTTGTCTATTCAATTCTCTATTGTTTGTAGGTGTCAATTAGTGAGGTTCCTTACTAGGTAAACTAGCTCTCATTATTAGATCCATGCAATGACTGATGGTTCTAATTAGGGGTAACCCATCAGGTACATTATTTGAAATGATATCTTGAAATGTTGTCAACAACTCTTTAACCTCTGATGGTGAATTATTGTCTATCTTCACAACTGGTCTATTAGGAATCAAAGCATAACACACATCATTCTTCTTAAAAACCTTTATGAAATATTTTCCTTCAACCAAACAAACTTTAATAGTACTGAAAATATCATTTGTATACCAGAGGTAACAAACCTTGTTTCTTCCTATTATCCATAATAGTATACCTATTCAACCTACCATCATGTATATCTTATATATCTTACTGCCTTAGTCAACCCAACAAGATGTGATAAAAATCCATCAGCATGATATCATAAATAACTTCATCATAATAATTTCCAATCTTAAATTTCACAATAAAATATTCACTTACCAAAAGTTTATGAGCATCCTTGATCCAAGAAATATGATATGTCTTAGGGTGCTTCATCCTCAATAACTATAACTTTGTAGCCAACTCTTTTGATGCCAAATTCTCTAAACTTCCACTATCAATGATCACCTTGCAACACTTTCCAACAACTTTACATCTAGTTTTGAATAAGCTTCTCCTAAGAGGGTCCTCATTAGTTCCTTCATTCCAAAAAGCTCTACTAACCATCAAGTTTTTACCACCTTCTATTTTGTTCATTGAATTAGGTGATTCTTCCCACACAAGTACATTCTTGCTACTACTACCAACCTTCTTTTATTAAAATTCCCTATTTCCTTCTTCACCACACCTAAAACAAGCTCCCTTAAACTAGGTTTTGTCTTCTCTCTTATGATCATTACTTCTAGGGTAACTACCTCTTGAATAACCTCATCTTCCTCAATATGAAATTTATCCTTTACATTCTTACCTCTATCCTAATTTGTTTTTTCCTAATTGGATCTACTAATTTCTCCATAAGATCTACCTCTTCCTCTAGAAAATATACCACCTCTACCTCTCTACCTCTACTCATGCATTTTTTTAATCTTCTCTTCTACCTTTAATTCAAATTGATAGGTTTCTTCAATTCTATTCATCTTGACCAAACTGATTTCATCTTATATAGAGGTTCTCGACCCATTTAGGTACCTTGAAATTATTTCAACTTCACCATCCATATATCTAGATCTGATATCCAATCTGTAGAATTATTCAGTATACTCTTTCACAATGGTGTCCCTTTCTTTCAAATTTTTCATTCTTTTCAACAAACTAACTTGATAATCACCGAGTAAGAATTTACCCTTCAATTTTTTTACCATCTTATCTCATACCTTGATCTTTTCTTTTCCTCTTCTTTTTTGATCAAGATACACATGTTCCCACCAAAAATATGTATGTCCTTTAAATTTGGTACTAGGAATCTTCACCTCATTTTCTGTAGGTGTTCCTTCATATTCAAAATATTTCTCCATTTCAGAGATCCAGTTCGTGAATTCATCTGAATCCAACATGCCATTATATTCAAGAGGATTTAAATGTGGTTTATCATTCACACTTGTTAAAGCTCTTAAGAATATTTCTTCACCTTGTTCAAGAATAGGGACTTGCTCTTCTCCTTCTTCAAATTCATGTTCACTAACATCTCCAATAGGTCTTCCTCTTCTTTGGGTTGTCTTAATAGCTTCAAGCCTAGCAGCAATTTTTATCAACATATCCATCATAGCACGATCAATATCTCTCCTTCTACAAACTATTTTATTAACCCTCTACAATTGTAGGCCAAATCAAAATCTTCCACCCTACAAAAAATTCAACTAGGGCTTGCTATAAATAAAAACATACTTTGATACCACTTGACACAGTGCCAAGGAGGGAGAATCTGTTGGAAATATAATTGGGAAATGTGATATTAAGAGGGGGGGGTGAATCAAATATCACCTACTAATCCATTTTGATATGTATAAAATATTTTCATAGCATCAACAATACTTGATCATAACAAAATAACTAACATACTAAGAAGCATCCATGAAAGTACTCATAACACACTAACTTTGGTTACCCAGAAACCCTTGAAAGGTAAAACTAGGGTGGGGATGACACCCACAAATCTTCACTACTGTAGTAATAAATTTTCCTATTAGGGCTTACAAAATTTGATCAAAAACATGATCTACCCTATGAGGGGTCTACCCTGTTAAGAGCTAAAAGACTTATATAGTCTACCTTGCTAAAGGATTTGAAACTTACAAAAAAGTAAGCACTTAGTTAAGAGATTACAAAAAGTCTGTTAGGACTACTTAGTTAAGAGGTTTACCCTAATACATTGGTTAGAATGTCTCAATACTTGATCTTTTAGTTTGCATTGTATGCAGATTATAGATCTTCTCTTTACTATATTGTATTGATCTCTTCTATCAAATTTATCCCTATTTTATCCTTTCACTGCTTAGCTCGGTCACTAAATTCTATCTGAATGCTTCACTACTCTTACTGTGCCTCTCTGCTCATTCCTTTCACATTCTCTCCTTCATGCTATCTTTCACTCTTACATGTTTTAGGGTTTAGATCTCAACCTTATATAATTAACAAAATATCTTCATCATTCAAGATCTATGGTTCAGATTAATTCCTTTTTCCGCTTAAGCCTTACTAATTTTTTATTGGCTCTAAGTATTACATAGGGATCAATGATTGCAAAATAGATACATAATCACCTCCATAATTACCTGAAAAAACAAAATACAAAACATGAATGTCACCCAAAATGATTTACCTTGATCACTGTGCCATAACAAACTCATATGTCATTCTTGGCTAACTCGGCAAATGCAGTTCCTGATACTCAGCATTCACTATACTCAGCATATGTTGATATCTTTGTCGCTCAGTAATCATTCCATATATGACTCAAAAAAACTAGACTTGGCATAATACATAAATACATAGTGACCATAAGTTTACTCGACAGTACTACTGCTCAGTAAGTATACATTGAATAATTTGGCCTTTACATAATGACTCAGTCGTAATGATGACCGACCATCATTTCCTAGATAAATGACTAAGTGTGGGTCACTAATAGTCAACAAAACTATAGAGATCTACAATCTCCCTCTTTGACATTAGTGGCAAAAACACTTTGTCATGACATTACACTTGTATTTACAAAAGTATGTAGTATTAGTAGAATACTCCCCCTAAGATATATATACATTCAAAATTTTGTTACCTTCCCTTTGTCATGTCATGTCATTTGATTTCCTCCTTGTTTCTGACATGAAAAATCTCTTCTGGAGTGGGGATCTGAAAGTATTTCTCTAGAAATGGTTTATGTAGCATCATAACCATGTGTAGTGCAATTTCCCATCCTCCTATAGCAACATTTAAAACTTTTGAATGCACTTCTAGCTTGGCAGCTAGATTGACTAGGCTCTCGGTTGTAGACATATTTGGATCCTTCTGGGTTAAGTCCTTAGCCTTAACCAAATTTCTTTGTATGGCATCTAGGTGAGGTGTTAAAATTGTTTGCATAGAAAGTAGATGAGATCTTATCTTTCCATCATTAGCCATCAGTTTGACTATCCTTCCTTGTGTATGCATAAGCTTGGCATAATGTTTGGAACTATTTTCTACATCCAAGCTTCAGGACTAACTGGTGGATTTGAGTTCTCTCTATATTTTATCAACCAGTTCTTGGTTATCCTCAGTGAACTATTCTACATTGCAAAGTTTGGTAAGCAGAGATTGTGCATTCAAAACTACTTCTTTGGTCTTTGTTACTAAATTGGAAAGTGTGACTGTTTCATTGCGATCTTGATAGATACTTTTTCCAACATCTTGATCTTCAACTTTCTTTCCGGCCACTCAAACAGCTTATCACTGGCACTACTTGCTTCATTATTTACTTTTTGAACAATATGTACAAGTTGTTCTAATATGGGAGCGAAACTATTTACATCTGACAACTCAAAAACATCATTAAATATGTCTTTATTTTCATACAAAACCTGCTTTTGCTGATGTTCTCTTCTTAGTTCTTCCTATCTTCTTTTCCTTGTCAATAAATCTTTCAATATTTTCATCAGCTCATAAGATAAGTTATTAGAATCCCATTCAGGAATAACAATAACTTCATCAATGGTTACCTATGGGGAAAAGACTTCCATTTTCTTCTTCAGTGCCTTCTTTGATGTGCTCCCACTCGACATCTATACAAGATCTTGTATTACCTCTTATTCTGTAGGCTCCTGTACCTCAATAGCTTTTTCTTTTACTTCTTTTTCTTTTGTTCCCTTATCCTCCACATGAGGACTATTAGCTTTTTCCTTGAACTTCTCTTCTTTATCTTGTTGTAACTCCTCGACAGATCTGTGGGTTGATTTGTTGGTGCCAACTTATCTTGTTCCTTGGTAGTGCTGGTACCAGCTAACATGTCAACTATAAAAACTACAGGTTTGATGGGGGTAGTGTTAACGGTTGATGTCTCATCAATTGTCGGATAATCTTTGACTTGAAAAAGTACAGTATTACTACCTAGCAAAGATGTGTCTTTTTCTTTCTCAGCCTGTATATCCTCCTCGGTCAATACCTGATTCTTGATTGGGGTATCCTCCATTATATCAATAATGTGTACTTCTGATACCTTTTGAATTTCCTCTACCTTAGGAGCTTCAGTCTCCAGCATGGGTGATTCCATTACATTAAGTTCTATTGCAGGCTCGGCATCCTTAGATATACTAGCACCTTTATCTTCATCTTTGTCAATCAACAAACCAAACACTATCTTCCAAATCTTGACACTTTCCTATACAAGATCCTCAACCTTGTGTTGAAGGATTAAATAAGCTCTAAGCTTAGGGTCAAATTTTTCTCGGTGTTGTTCCACAATTTGTCTAATGTTGGAAAGGGTGAGACTTGATTCCACTTTTGCTAGGGTGCTCTCTCTTATTTGTTTGTCTATATTAAGAGAATATTCCCATTTTTGCACAACCCTATTGCTTAACTCCTTAGGGATTTAGTTCTCCAACTGAATAGGTAACATCTTGAAAATGCAAAGCATTTCAAGAATAGTATCTTCAACCTTTTCTTTGTCTCCTATACTCAAGCTTCCAAACTTTAATCCTTTCAAGTCTTCCACTCCTGCAGAGCTTGTGATCTTGTGACATATTTCATCTACAGTAGGTTTGACATCCTGCAATGCAACCTTCTTCTTCACCTCTTCATCACTTTCAATTTCATCATCATCTTCTTGTTCCAAAACAAGTTTCCTTCTAGGCCTTTTGTTAACCTTGTTCAGCACTGCCTTAGGCTATGCAAGTTTTCATTTACCAAATGTAGGGGATTTCTTTGGAGTCTCAATAGATGCTCCCCTTGTTCTAGGCCTAAACATAGGTTTCTATGACACTTTAGGTTTTAGTATTCTTTTCTTGGTTGGGGGCTCGACAATTACTAGCTTCTTACCTTTCTTATTTTATACTTGAGATTCTTCTTCTTCTTCTTCTTCACTATCACTAGAGTCACTTTTTTCATCTACTCCCAGTCCTTGGGTTAATTCTAGTGGTGTATCCTTTTCTATTTCTTCCACAAATTTCTCCAAATTCTTTACTATTTTCTTTCTCTTTCTTTCTATAGTTGCAGCCATTAAACCCATAGTGATTTTAGATTTGGCTTATTTGTATGTTCCAAAGTAGGGTGTTTTACTATCAATTTCTTTAGCTATGAGGGTTATAATAGCAGTAGTAGATTCATCTATATTTACTTCATAGGGTAATGGCATCATCTATGAAACCCTAGGCAAGACTGCTTGTGCATAAGTGAAGTCTATGTCAACTAGAAAACATATATCCTTGTTTTACTTTTCAACTAATGACACAAGGACTCTACTCCTCTTTCTCATTTTCTTATTGAACTCAACAAAATAGTTATCCATCACACCATTAAAACCATCTCCTATCTGACCTATGAACTCACTGATTTGAATAGTAATGGGTCTCTTCTTGTCCCATATCAAACCTCCATGAGTAGGAAAACACTTATGTATATAAAAGAATAGACATATTAGCAAAGAGCCAAACTTACACATTGAATTCTTTGTAGTCTAGATTGAGTTAAGGTTCTTGGCAAGCCGAGTCAGCTCAAGCTCAGCAAGATCATACGTGTGTCCTTTCTTAATGATTTTCCATGCCTGGTTCACTACCATATAGGGGATGTTGTCCAACCGAATGGATTGGTAGAATTTGTGTGAGATAACCCTAACAACAAAGTCAATTTCTAGATCTTTTATGGTGGAGATCATCATTCCATGCTTGCTCCATACCACCTGTGTGTTTTCTTGAATGTCTTCTTTGCTTGAACACTTCATTGTTCTTTTTCCTTGAATCGCAGGGTATCTAGTAACTCAATGGATCATTTCCTTTGTTATCTTCATGAGTCCATCTTCCAGCCATAGTTGCATATCATGTACTCAACTCAATATTATTTTTATCCATTCAACTTTGAAATTTTGTGGGAAATCTAGGGCATGCACTAACCCTTGTTTGACAACCAATTTATACTCTGACTTCAACACTCTATTATCACATAATTTGTCATATGCCTCCCTAATCTCATAATCTCCAATTTATCCAATTTTTCATATGTAACAGGACCTAATATCATTCATTATCAACACATTCTCTAGAATTGAGGATAGGGCACCAATCAAATCTCCTTTTATTGTAGTTTCCAAAATTGCCCTAAATGTCTGTGGCTTGCAAACTTTGTTTCTCACCAATTGTGCATTGAAAACTTCCATCCCTTGTTTCTTCATTGTAGTAGATGATGATGATGTCATTTTAATTTAAAATTTATAAAAAGAAATGTTTGCTTAGTAATGTACCTTTCTCATAAGTGTCCTATAGATGATTTTTGCTGACGACATGCTGAAAAGATTCAGAATCACCTTTAACAAACTAGTTGCTCACACTTTGAATCTCTCAAAGAAATCTTAATTCTCTTGGTGAAATGAAATGGGTGGCAACTTTCTGCTTTATAGATTCCAAAAAGAAAAATTAGGGCCTCATAAATGCTCCATACAAAATTTCTAAGTGGAATACAACTATCTTTAAAAACTCATGTTAACCTCAGCTAACACAAACTCGATGAATATAATCGTTAAGACACAACTCAGTGTATATAGCATCTCAGCCACAATAGGTTATCGACATACATTGATAACTTGGTCAAGATACTAACACCTGACATCAAAAATGAAATTCTCTATTTCATTCAGATATGTCCAAATGCATATTTATTTATGCAGATATGGACTTTTACTCAATCTTTATGTTAGGAACTGATGTAAGATAAAGCCTTGTAAGATTTAGTTCCAAACATACCTTCTATGCTTAGTTAGAAGAAGTTTGATCACCTAATCCATCAGATTGGGTGACCTCAGATGTGCTAGTTTCACTTGTGCTTTCTTATTCTTTCTTCTTCCATGTCTTGTTCATCTGATTTTTCAATTTTTCATGGATATCTTCATTCTTATTCTGATCATTTCTCGACATAGGTGATCTACAATCTTTCTTTAGGTGACCTATCTTATTACACTTGTAACATACCATGCTTCCATTCATCCATCTTTTAGATTTGCCTCTGAAATGAGTCTTCATACAATTTTCTCCAATGTGTCCATATTTTCCACAGTAATGATAATTGTACCAAGTGTTATAATCCCAATTGTATGATTTATTCTTCACAAGTGACTTAGTTTTTTCATTTGATGACCATATAGGTTCAGATCTACATTCAAATGCTCTATGCCCATACTTCTGACAGTTGAAAAAATTACCTTGAAACTTAGGTGAGGTAAATGGATTACTGATATTAGACCTACATTCATGTTCCTGATGTCCATGTTTCTTATAGTTAAAGCAATGCCCATTGAACTTAGGTTTAGGATCAAACTTACCATGTTTTCTTCTGCATATGTTGGTTGTATGTCCTAGCTTTTCACAGTGATGGCATGTGGGCTTGTTGTTCTTTTTTTTTCATCCCTTTGTTCTCCATTCTTTGATGATTCTCCTTCTTCAATAAATGATGCATGTTCATTTAGTCCACATCTAGATCTTCTAGGTGACCTTAATAGCTCTTCAAAATATTTTACAGCTTCATTAGGTTTGTTCATCCTTTTGTTGATTTCCTTTTCAAATCTTAGTTCATTCCTTAATTGATCATTTTCAGACCTCAGTTGGTTTTTTTCGATATCTTTCCTGTCCAACTCTTGATTAACTAGCAACAATTGATTTACCATGTCTAGTTGATTATTAGTCAACCTTTGCATGTCACTTGTCCTTTCATCTAGGCTTATTACAATTTGTCTTTTGTCTTCTTCAACTAGTGTCTTATCATCTTTAGCTTTCTTTTTCTGTTCAACTACTTCACAAAGTCTAATAGATTGAATTTCCTGTTCTCTCCTTAAATTTTTGATGTCATCATTTAGTATGGTATTTTTCTCCAATAGCTCTTTTATGGCTTTGTCACTTTTTGTAGAGTTTCCATTATCAAATAGTCCAGTGGTATCTTCTTCTTGATATTGTGAATCATTTTGCTAAATAGCAATTTCTCTCCTTCTGCTCAAGGATTTCTTCAATTCTCTTTTGGCTACTTCTAGTTGTTGTAATGCTAGTTGTACATCAATCTTCTAATTCTCTATGACCTTTCCCAACTTATAGACTTCTGTCTCAAGATCTTTTTCTTCAAGTGGTTAGACTTTCTATGAGAAACCTTGCAGCTCTGATACCAATTATTGGAAATATAATTAGGAAATATGATACTAAGAGGGGGGTGAATCAGATATCACCTACTAATCCATTTTGATATGTATAAAACATTTTCATAGCATCAACAATACTTGATCATAACAAAATAACTAACATACTAAGTAGCATCCATGAAAGTACTCATAACACACTAATTTTGGTTATCCAGAAACCCTTGAAAGGTAAAACTGGGGTGGGGATGACACCCACAAATCTTCACTACTATAGTAATAAATTTTCCTGTTAGAGCTTAAAAAATTTGATAAAAAACATGATCTAGCCTATGAGGGGTCTACCCTATTAAGAGCTAAAAGAGTTATACAGTCTACCTTGCTAAAGGATTTGAAACTTACAACAAAGTAAGCACTCGGTTAAGAGATTACAAAATTTTTTTTAGGACTACTCGGTTAAGAGATTTACCCTGATACACTGGTTAGAATGTCTTAGTACCTAATCTTTTAGTTTGCACTATATGCAGATTATAGATCTTCTCTTTACTATATTGTATTGATCTCTTCTATTAGATTTATCTCTATTCTATCCTTTCACTACTTAGCTCGGTCACTAAATTATATTTGAATGCTTCACTACTTTGAATGTGCCTCTCTGCTCATTCCTTTCACATTCTCTCCTTCACACTATCTTTCACTCTTACACATTTTAGGGTTTAGATCTTAACCTTATATAATTAACAAAACATCTTCATGATTCAATATCTATGGTTCAAATTAATTTCTTTTGCCGCTTAAGCCTTACTAATTTTTGATTAGCTCTAATTATAAAATAGGGATCAATGATTGCAAAATAGATGCGTAATCACCTCTGTAATTACCTCAACAAAAAAAATATAAAACATGAATGTCACCCAAAATGATTTACCTTGATCAATGTGCCATAACAAACTCATATGTCATTCCTGGCTAACTCAGAAAATGCAGTTCCTGATACTTGGCATTCACTATACTCAGCATATGTTGATATCTCTATCACTTGGTAATCATTGCATATATGACTTGGCAAAACTAGACTCGGCATAATACAAAAATACATAGTGACCATAAGTTTACTTGGCAGTACTACTACTCAGTAAGTATACATTACATAATTTGGCCCTTACATAATGACTCAGTCGCAGTGATGACCGACCATCATTGCCTGGATAAATGACTAAGTGTGGGTCACTAATAGTCAACAAAACTATAGAGATCTATAGAATCCCCAAAAGAGATTCCCAACCTTTCAGCTAAGAGTAACATATGGAATAAACAATAATAATTGAGAGAGAGAATGCATAATCCAATATATTTATTCATAGATCAAACAACATACATGTTGGTCTATTGGGACTTCTCAGTTACAACCATATACAATGAAATGAATCTCTGATCCTGATTCTAATATGTGAGAGTCTTAGATATAGATTCATAGAACCAACAAAACTTACTTCTAAAGATATGTCAAGTTGTTACATATATGAAAATCCACTATAGGTTGGCCAAGAGAGAATTACATTCCCCAAGAAGGAAACATGTACAACAAGTAGGTTTAACCCAGAAGTTAACCAAAGATACAAAAAATGAAAGAAAAAGATATGTAATCATAGTAAATAATCCACTAGAAATATGTGAACCACATACTATGAGTGCAATGGTCGAAAGCCAAAGATCAGATACCACACATAAGATCTCTAAATAGGTCCAAGAAAGAAAAAAACATGTTACCCATGGAAAAAAAATGAGTCATATCTGGAATAACCATGAGCAATAGGAGGTGTGTTAATAGGAAGATGATCCTTGATAGGTCCAAAATAAGAAGTTGCAATCACACATACTATCTCGAACAAATGGTGATCAACCAACATAATATCTCCAACTAGAAAAAGAAGAACAAATAACTATTTTTTGGTTGTTGCAAGATTGCCATGAACCCAAGATCCTCCTATGTCACAAAACTATGTAAAATGTATAGAAAGTTGGCTATATCTATATGAAAATATTGAATTAAAGCAAAAATAGTTCACTACATGATACAACCATGTCAAATCAGTATCCTTGAACTCAAAAAAAAATCACCAAGTCGATCTAATGGGATCATACAAAGATTTATTTTAGCTTATCACTATTCTTCACTAAATTATCAAGAAACTTCCAAAGATATCATTATAACTTGATAAAATAAAAACATTAGGAGTTGTGAATCTGGAATATGATAGAGTATACCTTAATTATTCTTCCCTTAAGTTCACACCTCAAAACAAAAAATTGGGTAGCCATACTGAACCTTACATTGAAACTTGTAGTCTACTTTGAAATAGTTAACTTTATCCAAATCTCCCTTCAATCCTTTGGTAAGATCAAACTAAGCATTTTGAACATATGAAGTTCCTATAGTTTTTATAAATGAAAAAAAACTAAATCATAAAGACTAGTGTCTCTTTCCAAAAATCTCCCCCTTTGGCATTGATGGCAACACTTAGTGAAAAATGACTAAGTGTCAAAAATGCCATAGCATAACGATTGCTTAAATATTCAAAAATCATATTCTCACTATTTCTCCCCCTTATATGAATAAATATGTTTTACTACATATCTCTCCTCTTTTGACATCAATGGAAAAGGCAAGGGTCCACAAAAAGGACTTCTACCCAAAATCTCTATATATGTCACATATATACATGCAGTAATCATTTCATATTTACAAAATCTTAAAAACATCATTAATTTTTTTCTTTAAGTCAATAAAATTATTATCCCAATTATTCCTCAAACTCTCAATAATCTATATCTTCCCATATAATTCATATGCAAGCTTCTCTACTGATGGTAGATCAGATGCATTAAGTAAACCAAATGTTTATTCTAGCTCTTTCAAACCATTGAAAAAATGTCCATATTAGGAGAAATTAATATTCTAAGTTCACCAATCTTCCCAATAATCCTTTCCTTTTCTATAATTAAAATCTTGATCTTATCAATCTAATAAAGTACCCATCCTTTATGAATAGGTGTAGAATATGCTATGAGATTAAAGGATGATGATAAATCAGATAGTTTCTTCTCACTCTCTTTGATTAGCTTCTTTAATTATCCAACATTCTTAGGATACAAAACACATACTTTATATACCTTTTCTCCTTCAGATAAAACATCTTTAATCCTTTTTATACAACTCCTAAGGATGTTATATTATTTTCATTCAGAGTACACAACTGATTGTATGTCTTATAATCAAACTCATCCTTCACTTTCATCATGGAAGAATTTTCAAAATAATAAAAATGAGTACTTATAACATTGATTAGACCTCTTAGTTGGCTAGGTGGACTTTCATTTAGATCTCTCACATATTTAGGAATAATATTTTCTATCACACAAAATGAAAGGCCCAAAAGCTCACTATCCTTGATGAATGTCTTCAATATTGTTTTTCTTTCCTTCACTTGTGTTATATATGAAAACTTCATCTTCCGAATTGAAGAAATATCATCAAGATTGATATGACCTTTAATGATCTTAGAATCATCCATTTTAACATTTTCCTCTATTAGGAAATCCTTTACTACCTCTGCAGTGTCTCTTTCCTCAACCTTCAATTCTATCACTTTCTCCTATATCACTTTCTCAATTGCAATCTCAACTGACTAATCTACATCTCAATTCTTCTTTCTATCATCCTTGTCTTCTTCAACATCAACACCACCAATGGGATAAACTGATATACTAATTGAAACACATGAAATATAGACATTGAGAACATTATTTGTAACATGTTCATATTTCACATAGGTTCACTATTTTGAAAAGTGGTGGAATCATCATTATCCTTTCTAACTACTTAAAAATTATTATCCAATAAGATATTTTCCAACTTATTATTTGTATCAAGCATAAATTTACCATTCAAACCAATCATTAATTATTTAATCTTATTTTTCTTCTAAACTCTTTCTTTTCTTCATCAAGAATTTTCTTCATTTCTTCTACTACTATCACTAGACATAGTTTAACCAGGAATTTCTCTCTAATCCTATGATCTTCATTTTGTGCATTAAGTCTCCTCATTTCTGAAATGTCAAGTAAATCTTTTGGAATATCTTTGATTATCTCAAAAAGTTCCCTATTGTACATGTTCAAATATTGAATTGTTTTCTCTTCAAGAACTCTCTTACCATTATAATAATATTTGTCAAAATAATTTCTTAGTGGTCCTAAATTACCATATACTATCAAATTATTAGCAGTTTTATTTACAAAAATATCAGGCATACTAGTATTTAGCTTCACCTTCTTTCTTTCTCATTGTCAGATTGCCTAGTCTTTGCTCATTTAGATTGTTCTTCAACATCATCTTCTACTACCTGATATTTTCTTACACTTTTGGTAGTCCTTAGAGGAGATACATCTACTTTAATCTCTTCCTCTATTTCCTTCATCCTCTCCTTTTCATCCAACTACTTCTTCATGGCTCCTCTCAACTTCTAAACTGGTATAATGAATCTTTCTACAATATGCTCAAATTCTTTTCATACTTTCCTCTCTTTCATAGAATTTTTCACCTCCAAGTGTACTTTTAAATCCTTCTCCTTGTATGTACCAAACCTCTCCTCATTTGGATCAATAGGTATCTTAAAAAAATCTTTAGCATAACCATCAAGAATCATTTCATACACTTCATATCTCGTAGGCATTACCCAAGATGTTCTAGGTTCTAATGCCTCTAGTAGAAACTCATCTATCTCTACCATAAATAATATGATATTGTTATATTTATCCATAATACATTTAGGAATTCTTTCTCTCGAGTGCATCTTCTCTTGAGAATATTAAAGAAACCCCATAAGATTTTCCTCCTTATTTTACTGTCAAGAATATTGTAACAATCTCTAACTTGAATTTCAACAAGTCTCTCAATAGACCATTGAATCTTCCTAATACCAGGGAACTCATTCATAAAATAGAAGAAAATGCATATAATCAGAGTGCCATAGTTTAGTATTTTCTTCTTGAGAAAAAATGAGTCATGAGAGGAATATTTTTTTTCTCTACAACTTAACACCATGATTGTTGCTGACGTTTGCATCCTACCTTGTCTTGCGTGAAATGCAAGTATCATACTTTGTGCCTCATGTCTTTTGATGTTTAATTTTTTGTCTTTTGATAAGTCTTGTGTTCTCTTATTTCTCATCTTTTTTTATGTTGGTTGTGTGCCCTTTTTTTCCCTCTGTTCTTTGGGGTTTTATTTGCCTCCTACTTGGTTCATGTGTGTGATGGGAGAGCTGAACAATTATGGTGGTGATGGAAAAATTATTATGGGTGATGCAGAAGCAAGTGGTATTGATGGGGTTAATAAAATTGTAAAAGATACCAATTTTGTTAAACCAAGTGAAAAAATTTCCTATAAGCAAGTGGTAGTCGATAGCTCTTCGAATTTCTCAGCCAGTGCAAAATTTAATGGAGTCTTTAGCAGAAGGCTTGTGGACACAATACAAGGAGAAATGGGAGGAGGATGGGCCTCAACCAATGGAGGAAATTCCAAGTCTAGTGGAGATGGAGGAGACCATGAAAGGTTTCCTTCTCTAGGTCTGATGACCCTCTCTCTTTCACCTAATGAAGACATGGTAAATGCTATTAAATTTGAATAAAATAGGCTTAAGAGTATTGCAATTTTTTTTTTCTTAGATAAAGAATAAATGCTTTCTCACAAGTATTTTGATGATTTGTTGGCTTTAGTATGGGGTTAAAAACTTGGAATATATGTTACGTACTATAGAATGATTCAAAAAGGGCTATTTGTTGTTTTTTTAAAGAATCACAATATGCAGGAGAGAGTGATGGAAAAGTGATTCTGGAATGTTGATCACTCCATGTTTAGGGTTTACCCTTGGTCTCCAAAAGGTAATTTTGAAAAAATTGTTGCTAGGTCGACTCCAAACTGGGTAGAAATAAAAAACCTACATGTGGAATTCTGGCCCTTTATTTCCCAAATTTTGAAACCCTTGGGTTCGGTTCTTCAAATTGAATAGTCATGAGTCACTCTTCCCCATCTAAATGCTAGAGTCCTAGTTTCTTTAACACCGAAAGTCGACTTTCCTAATTTTATCTCTCTTGAATTTGATGGTGAACTATTTTTTTGGGAAGTCTCCCTCTTAGGAAATTTAATTGCTTGCTTCCACTATAGATGCAATAGACATACCAAGAAAGAATGTTTGGCCCTAAAACATATACATAACTAAAAATTCAATGTAGTGAACCATTCTGGAAAAAAGGGTAGCAATAATAATGGCGATAAAATTTTTGTTGATGACAAAGATAAAAATGATATGCCAAGTAACCCTAATAGGGACCTAAATCCAAATAAATCCTTATCCCTGGAGAATTTACAATCTTCTGTTGGTGTTTTAAAAAGACCTTCAGACTTTGTTGATAATAACATGTTTATCACTCTGTCAAATCCTTTATTTGATAAAGAATTTGAAGTTTTCCATGCTTAGAATCTAGTGGAGGATGAAAATCCCTCTCCTCTTGTTACCCACCCTCCAAGGTTGTTGTCTATAGAGACCCCTAATGATAGTACAACTACCCCCATATTGAATGCCTAACAATTAGCCATTATATCTATTAATGAAAAGGTTGTTAAACTCAAGAAAGGTATTAAGGACCAACAACCCCTCTCTATGGAACCAAATGTCCCCCCTAGATCATTGAAAATTGTGACTTCCAATAATGAAGGCCAATTCACAAAGGTTGTCAGAAAGAAAAGGAATACTGGAGATAGAAGCTCCCTATCAAATGGAAGTAGAGGAAAGAAGAACCTCCCAGATTGTTTTAATAGACTGTGCAAAAGCACAAAAACTCCCCCTAAGTAATTAATGATGATGCACATCCATAGTTGGAATGTTTGAGGCCTAGAGATGTCTAACATGAAATATTACATTAGGAGATGATGTAATCAGTTGGTTTCTAAGAAATTTATTTTCTTACAAGAAATTAAAGTTGTAGGAGTTCAAGCCCATACTACTCTAAAATTCCTTTGGGATAAAGCAATTGGCTTTCAGTCAAATCATGAGAGAGATAAAGGAGGAGTGGCCATTCTCATTTATCCTAGATGGGAGGAGAAAATTCAAAGTCATAGGTGTTCAACATGTTAGAGGGTTATTTGGGTGAACTTTAAATGTGGTGTAGAGGTATTTGGGATTCGCAATGTTTATGCAAAAAATAGTTATAGAGAGAGAGAAAAGCTTTGGGAGTGGTGTTATCTTCATCTTCCAAAAATTCCTTGGCTTTTTTGTAACACTCATATCTATACTTAAAGATAAAAGATGATACTAAAGAAGATACAACCATTAACAAAACCACATAGAACCATAGTAAAAAAAAAAAATTATAATTACAAACTGAACATATAAATATAACAACTGCTTCTAAGAGCTTTATAGATTTCAACTGAATTACATCAGAGTAATAAGAATACTCTTTATTCAAAGACTTAGTCTCCAAAACAAAATTTCCATCTTAACCAATCCTTTACATTCTACGAATAGTTCTGATAACTAAAAACCAAGAAATGATCTGTTTCCCATAAATCTTAAAAACTGCTATCCACTGTCCCATACTAATTGATTTATCCATCTAAAACCTAAAAATCAAAATGAACACAAATGCAAACAGCAAACAGGGCTCAGTCACAATGATAAAGAAAATGAATCATCTGCAAATATCTGCAACCATAAAAGTCAGTATAATAAAACATTTATGCAGATTAAATACAGATGTAATTGAAACCTAAATAACATACTTCCATTCTTTTACACCAAAATTATCAAGCACTATATCTCTTTCTAACAGAAATAAACTCGCAAAGAAAATGACAAAGTAATGATCCAATAGTTCATGGGTGTCCACATAAGGACCTACGCTATGTATCCGTAAGGAACCTCGTAGTAATCCATTATGTCTGATGAAACCATAATGTTTTATCTTGTTAATTGAAACCCATAACCCTTGAATTTATAATTATCACTTAATTAAACAACTGACAAAAATTCTTTCCCATAAGGATATAGACTAGTGTCAGTCACAACTGATAGAAATTCTATCATCACAAGGTACTAGACTAGTGTCAGCCCCCAATCTAAGGATCATACTTGCATTATCTCAAAAACACTTGATCTAGCAATTAATGAAAGCAGTGAAATGAACTACATTACACAATTTCACTAACACTCCATTTCTATTGCATCAATTTACAAAATTGAAACAGCAATCAGAGACCCATTTCAAAACCATGTTTCCATATTCCTTAACATACATTCATAAACATGATGTTTCTCAAAAGATGAAAAGCTCACAATTCTTTCTCCATCTCAATTCCAATCAAATAATAATCTCCACATTAACTTAACATTAAATCTGAAACTGTACAATAAAATGTCCATATTAAATTCATGATTCCATTGAATAGAAAAGAACTAACATAATCATATATCAACTGAATCAACACAACAACCATTTCTTTTAACAAACATACAAGCTTGCCATAACCAATTTATTAAACTAATTGGTTATACATTCTACTCTATTAATTACAAGTTTACACCTTTATATACATGTTGGCGTATGTACATGTATACACCACGGCTTGTGTATACATATACATATCCCAGTAGGTATATATATATATATATATGTATATATAATTATATAAGCTTGTAATTAATAGTTCAGAATGATAATCATGGCATCTATTATATACATGTTGGCGTATGTACATGTATACACCACAGCTTGTGTATACATATACATATCCCAGCAGGTATATATATATATATATATATATATATATATATATATATATATATATATATATATATATATATATATATATATATATATATATATATATATATATATATATATATATATATATATATATATATATATATATATATATATATATATATATATATATATATCTTTCTAATTGCATAAAATTGTAATTAATAGTTTAAGTCCATAAATATGCAATAGAAAAAACCATACTAATCATCACAGTTCTATCATAGAATACATCTACCTTAATATACTACTAAATCTATCGAATACATAAAATAATGACAGAATAATAATAATAACCGACTTCTACCTCTAAACAAAATACCAAAGTGTTTTTCCTTACTATCTGAACATGATAGTAATTGACTTTCCTATAAATCCCTTAACATTTCCTAATGTCGTTACAACTGTATTACACACTGGTGATAATTTCTGAAGATACATAAAGCTCGCAATCAAGTTTTGATATAACCAAAGATATACACATTTCTCTATTGACTGATACATACAGTAACAAACACCCATTTGACAAAACATCAACACCAGATAACCAAAGGAGTTCACCCAAAAAAAATACTTTAATCCACACTTATGTTGCAAGTGTAAATACAAAATATGACAGGTATCTAATAACACTATGAAATACCACTAATCCCTATTTCCTCAATACAACTCAAAAGAAAACATCGATACCAACTTCGATTAATAACAGTGGTAGAAAAACTCGACTCCACCTTATAACCAAGACTTTTACAAACTGAATACATTACGCAGCTACAGTGTTCCTAACAATAGGTATAGTGCGAGAACGCCGTTAAAGAAATTTTTAAACAGACACTCATCCTGTATTCCAAATTGGTTCTCATTCCTGATTAACTCCCTTTATACTGACCAAAGATAAAGTATACATCGACACCAAAACACACTAGGAAATAACCATATATCATCTGCAATAACTATATTCCCATAGTTCGGCACAACTTAACTAAAACATTGCCAAATTCTCACTCAGTACAGAGAAAAACCCCCCAACACATTATGCTCGAAAACAACATATTAAAAACATGTGTTTAATACCACACTAAAACCAATCTCTTACTAAACAGTCATTCATTTCCAGATTTCTCCACTAATCACAACATTTATTAACTAAAAAGACTTCTTAATCTATCCAAGAAAGAAAAGGACTGATTCATGACCGAACTCACAAAGTATTCAAACACAAAAGCTCACATTCATCGATTAATAAATAGTGGTAATCAACATTCCATTAATTTTCATTTGCAGAACATAAAATGGAAACAAAGGATAAGGTGAGAGAATGCCCCTACCTGGTATTCGTGTGAGGAGATATCAAAAGCTGAAATGCCAAAGCTAGCCCCTGCTTGGTGAGCTTCACAGACTGCCAAAATGTCCTGCAAGAGAGCCCAAAATGTAGAGTTAACAGTATGAAACACCCAACTTCCTAAATGACCATGAACAGAAGGGTTTAACTTGTCGTGAAAACCCCTTTCCATTCCAAGCCACTTATCATGTAAGATACAACAAGAAAACAAGTCCATAACTAACTATTTACCCAAACTCTCGCAGAATAACATGGTGAAAAATGGAGTCAAAATCCAACTGCAACTCTTCACCAGAGCTAATGCCGGTCATCAAACACAACAATGAATTTTCATCGATAAGTTCATTCAATGCAAACTTATCTCTTGCAGTAAACACAACACATTACCTGCCAAATGTCCAACAAAGTACAATTCCTGTAACCCAAAAATAGCTTAAACCCCACTAACACCTCAATGCGATAATAGTGCATTAAAACCCTGCCGATAAGTCATGTCTTTGAGCCAGATTATAATAAGAAGACTTAGGGATAGATTAATACATATCTTTGTTAATAACATTAGTCATTTTTCTAACTTAAACATCTAAGATAACAGTGCATGACAATGCCAAATAACTAACACTTCATCACACTGACCTCCTACTAACATACAAAATAGGATATACTAACTTAGATAATTCATATAGTTTTAGTAAAAGATAAACAACATAATTACTAAAACAATTGCTCATATTTATATGTATAAAAATACATATATACAAGTTTATTTATTTTTGAATTCAAAATTTGATTAACATTAAATAACAATAATTCTCTATATACTATCTATAGTCATTAAGATATAATTAACCATAATAATAATAATAAACCAATAATCTGATAATTGACTACCCATTTAAATTGTCATTATTTCATAATCAAACCAATATTCAAAATTTAGTCTAAGCCATTTCTGTCATCAGAAAAAGACTCATTAAGCAACAGAAATAAACATAATTCTTTGAGTGTCTGGCAGAATTACAGAGATAAACATATTTAATCCAAATAACAAAGTTCAAATGAATGCAGTCAGAGTTCAAACTCATAGAAATCTAACATAACATAACATAACATAGAAGAGTAAAGCCTGAGACTGTCAGGGGCATGACACCCTTCCCCACTAGACTAGGCTTACTCCTGGAAGCCTGTAAACAAATGAGGATGTGCAGCTCTTATAGCCCCTGTATCTTCCAAAGTTGCAGAAGCTACATCATCAAGATCCCATAACACCTTTACCTGCTCCACCTTATGTCCTTTGAGATTTAGCTCTCTTTGCTGGATGATCTGTACTAGTTCTAACATCAGTTGACCATCTACCACCTATAAATTTTTCCAATTTAACACGTGTACAATGTCAGGTATATATTTCCTTAAGATAGAAATGTGAAATACATCATGAATTCGTGAAAGACTGGGAGGTAAAGCAAGTCTGTAGGCAACTAGACCCACTCGTTCTAGGATCTCAAATGGTCCCACAAACCTTGGAGATAATTTTGACCCTTTACCATACTTAATAGGACTTTTTCGGGGTCTAACCCGAAGAAATACCTTATTCCCAACCTCAAATTGGTGTTCAATCCTATGTAGGTCTGTATACTTTTTCTGCCTGTCCTGAGCTATAGATAGGTGTTCTTTGATGCGCTTAACTTGTTGTTCTAAATCTTGAAGCATCTCGGGACCCAAAAGAATTTTGTCTTCAAGATTGTCCTAGCTTAAAGTTGTTCTACACGGTCTTCCATACAAAGCCTGGAAAGGAACCATACCTATAGAACTATGGTATCCATTGTTGTAAGAAAATTCAACTAGATGCAAGTACTTTTCCCATCTATTTTGCCTATCCATCACATACATTCTAAGCATGTCTTCCAAAATCTGATTGACACGCTCAGTCTGTCCGTCAGTTTCAGGATGATATGCTGAACTAAAGTTCAGCTGAGTACCTAATTCACACTGCAAAGACCTCCACAGAGATGAAGTAAAAACTGAATCCCTATCAGATATGATCTTCTTAGGAATCCCATGCAGCTTAACAACCTGTTCCATATATATCCATGCCACAGATGCAGCATTATAAGTGGATCTTATAGGAATAAAATGGGCAACTTTGGTTAACCGGTCAACAACAACCATAATGGCATCATGTCACCTAGCTGAAAATGGTAACCCCACTATGAAATCTATGGATATGGTATCCCATTTCCATTCAAGCATGTTGTGAGATTGAAGTAAACCAGCTGGATGTTGATGTTCAGCTTTTACTCTCTGACACTCCAAGCATCTAGCCACAAAATCAGCAATATCCCTCTTCATACTCGGCCAGTAGTGATGCTGCTTAAGATCAGCATGCATCTTCTTCACACCAGGATGTGCTGAATAAGGTGCCTTATGTGCTTGAGTCATAACTAGGTTCTGAAGATCCCTGACTTCTGGCACATATATGCTACCTAGGTAAGTCATTAATCCTTCAGTGTTGATAGAGTAACCCTCAAATCTGCCTTCTAATACACTGCCACTATCAATCACTGCTTTGACATCTAAATACCAAGGATCAGTAGCCAAATTCAGAAGTATTCTCTTTCAAGTCAATTGTGAGGGTCAAAGAAGAGAGTTCATGACGCCTTCTGCTAAGAGCATCCGCTACTTTGTTCTCTTTACCTTGAATATACTTCATTTTGAAGTCATACTCACATGAAAACTCCATCCATATGTGCTGACATGCATTAAGATTGGGTTGCGTGAACAAATATTGTAGACTTCTATGATCGGTATGAAGCTCAAAATGTTGACCAAGAAGAAAATGCCGCCATTTGGTCAAAACATGGATCACTACTACGAGTTCCAAATCATGAGTAGGATAATTAATTTCATGATCCTTTAGTTTCCTGGATTCATAAGCAATGACCCTGCCATCCTACATCAAGAGAACCCCTAAACCATCCAATGAGGCATCAGTGCACACAACAAATTCCTTAGAAGGATCAGGTACTGCTAAAATTGGTGCTCTAGTCAAATGTTCCTTTAGATGTTGGAATGCTTCTTCATATTTATCTGACCAGATGAATTTCTTACCCTTTCTCTAGAGAGAAGTAATGGAATGGGCTATCTTTGAAAAATTAGCCACAAATCTTCTGTAGTAGCTAGCCAGACCCATAAAACTTCATACTTCAGATACATTGGTTGGAGTTGGCCACTCTACAATTGCCTTGATCTTAGCAGAATCAATAGCTATTCCATCTCCTGTAATAATGTGACCCAAATAACTTATTTCAGTTTTGAAAAATTCACATTTTTCAGGATTGGCATATAGCTTGTTCTTGCGGAGACATTCAAAGACTTGCCTCAAATGCTGCTCATGCTCCTCCAAGGAGTTAGAATATACCAAAATGTCATCAAGGAACACTACCACAAACTTGTCTAAGAAAGTCCTGAATACTCCTTGCATCAAACTCACGAATACTGATGGTGCATTAGTCAACCCAAATGGCACCACCATGAATTCATAATGCCCATACCTTGTGTGAAAAGCTATTTTATGAATGTTAGCTTCTTGAATCCTTAACTGATGGTATCTAAATTTGAGATCAATCTTGGAAAACACCTTGGCACCCTTCACTTGATCAAACAAATCATCAATGCGAGGCAAAGGATATCTATTTTTGATGGTAGCTTTGTTTAGTTATCTATAGTCGATACAAAGCCTCAAAGATCCATCCTTCTTCTTGACGAAGATAACAGGTGCTCCCCAAGGTGAAACACTAGGTCTAATAAGTCCCTTCTCAAGGAGTTCTTCAAGTTGAACCTTGAGTTCCATAATTCTTGAGCGGTCATACGGTAAGGAGTCTTGGAAATCAGTTCGGTTCCCGAAAAAAGATGAATCCTAAAATCAATTTCTCTTTTAGGTGGGATTCCCAGACTCTCTGTAATAAATACATCTAAGAATTCCTTCAAAATTGGATGATCTAAGTTGGTGTTCCAAGCAACTGGTTCATCAAAATCATTGATAGAAATAGAAAACAATTTGCATCCCTTTTGAAAACATCTCTGAAGTTGCTTAGCAGAAATAGTTCTGACTGACATAGGCCTTTTAACACCTGAAATAATCTTGATGGTTCTATAATCATTGATACACCTAATGGTCTTCTCTCTACAATCGATGTTAGCTTGGTGTTGCTCTAACCAATCCATACCCAGAATAATGTCATAAGAACCTAAAGGAATAACCCTAAGGTTAACGGTAGTAGTAAAAGCCTTAAATTGAACCTTACAATTTTTAGCTATAAACCCCGATTCAACCTTAGTTCCTGATGCTAACTTGACTTGCCATGCCAATTCAGCTTTACTCATAGGAATTCCACGTTGCTTAACCAAATTGGAAGAAATAAAAGAGCCAGTGGCACCGGAGTCAAATAAAATAGAGATCTTCTTACCTTGGTAATTACCTCTAGCTTCAATCACAGTGTTCTGATGGTCTGCTTGTTTCTGATCCACAGTAGCAAAGATGTGATGATTCCTTCTAGAATCACCAATAGTAGCCTTAGAACCTGTGGCTTTAGACCTGACCTGACTATTGCCTCGAAGGGGACAATTCCATTGCAAATGCCCCAATTGCCCACATTGCCAACACTCTGCTCCTCTCTTGGTACTTTTATCCTATGATGAGTTCACTGGAGGTGATGCATAACTCTGTTGTACACTCTGAGTTGGTTTAAAGGACTTAGGTTTCTCAGGAACCTTGAAACTCTTGTTTGATTTGGAGAAATTTTCAAACTTCCTCTTCTGAAATTTACCACTCGATCCACTGGAAAATGCCTTGATATTATCTTGATAAGGTTTCTGATTCTTCCCATTTCTTTGAGCTGGTGGATTCATAGATCCTTTGGCTAAAAATCCTATCTTCAATTCTGTGAGCTTGGCTTGATCAGCAACTTCTTGCACCATCTTAGGTTTGAAAGTTCTCACTTCTCCAATTTTAGGGTTCAAACCCCTAATGAAGTGTTGTACCAAAGGCTTATCATTCTCTAACCAACCGGAATATTTCTTCAGTTGGAAAAACCTCCTCTCATACATTTCCATTGTTGAGCTACCTTGTGACATACAGAAGAATTCTTCGGATCTAGTTTGCTACCAATAATCCGACATGAATCTGTCGTAGAATCTTTCTATGAAAAGCTCCCATGTAACCTGAGAGATAAGAATTCCAAGTTTCTCTCGTTCCATATTCCACCATATGGAAGCAAAGGATCTTAGCTACATTACGGTCCAATGAACCTTCACATTACCATGATAATCATGGAGAATAAAACACCTTTCGATGTTCAAGAGCCATGCTTCAACTTCAGCACCACCCTCTGTTCCATTGAAATATGGTCCTTTGAGCTTAGAAAGGTCTTTTAACTGAGTCCTGATAATAGGATCTTCTGCTACTGGCACTCGTATAATATGACCATTTGCTACACCATCTGGAACATTGTTCCTTACTTCAATGTTATCCAACCTATCAAGGATCCGTTGGAGAACTTCAACCTATGGTACCTCTCGATCTTCCTAATCCATTCCTATTAAAGGATCAACTTGTTCATCACCAAGCATTCCTTGGTGACCTCATCCTCTACCTCAGCCATGACCATGACCACGTCATCCAACCCTACCTCTGCCTAAATCAGCATCAACTGGGTCACCACACCTTTGTGCTCCTCGTGTAACAGGAGGCATGCTTGAAATCCTATAGAAAAGTTCAATAAAATCACTAACGGAAGCATAATGATAAAACCCTTTTAAAAACCCTCAAGCCCTGAGTGTTTAAACTCGGGCTATGATACCAAATGTAACCCCCGTATCTATACTTAAAGATAAAAGATGATACTAAATAAGATACAACCATTAACAAAACCACATAGAACCATAGTAAAAAAAAATTTATAATTACAAACTGAACATATAAATATAACAACTGCTTCTAAGAGCTTTATAGATTTCAACTAAATTACATCAGACTAATAAGAATACTCTTTATTCAAAGACTTAGTCTCCAAAACAAAATTTCCATCTTAACCAATCCTTTACATTCTACGAATAGTTCTGATAACTAAAAACCAAGAAATGATCTGTTTCCCATAAATCTTAACAACTGCTATCCACTGTCCCATACTCATTGATTTATCCATCTAAAACCTAAAAATCAAAATGAACACAAACGCAAACAACAAATAGGGCTCAGTCACAATGATAAAGAAAATAAATCATCTCCAAATATCTGCAACCATAAAAGTCAGTATAATAAAACATTTATGCAGATTAAATACAGATGTAATTGAAACCTAAATAACTTAATTCCATTCTTTTACAGCAAAATCATCAAGCACTATATCTCTTTCTAACAGAAATAAACTCGCAAAGAAAATGACAAAGTAATGATCCAATGGTTCATGGATGTCCACATAAAGACCTACGCTATGTATCCGTAAGGAACCTCATAGTAATCCATTATGTCTGATGAAACCATAATGTTTTATCTTGTTAATTGAAACCCATAACCCTTGAATTTATAATTATCACTTAATTAAACAACTGATAGAAATTCTTTCCCATAAGGATATAGACTAGTGTCAGTCACAACTGATAGAAATTCTATCATCATAAGGTACTAGACTAGTGTCAGCCCCCAATCTAAGGATCATACTTGCATTATCTCAAAAACACTTGATCTAGCAATTAATGAAAGTAGTGAAATGAACTACATTACACAATTTCACTAACACTCCATTTCTATTGCATCAATTTACAAAATTGAAATAGCAATTAGAGATCCATTTCAAAACCATGTTTCCATATTCCTTAACATACATTCATAAACATGATGTTTCTCAAAAGATGAAAAGATCACAATTCTTTCTCCATTTCAATTCCAATCAAATAATAATCTCCACATTAACTTAACATTAAATCTGAAACTGTACAATAAAATGTCCATATTAAATTCATTATTCCATTGAATAGAAAAGAACTAACATAATCATATATCAACTGAATCAACACAACACCCATTGCTTTTAACAAACATACAAGCTTGCCATAACCGATTTATTAAACTAATTGGTCATACATTCTGCTCTATTAATTACAAGTTTACACCTTTATATACATGTTGGCGTATGTACATGTATACACCATGGCTTGTGTATACATATACATATCCCAGCAGGTATATATATATATATTTATATAAGCTTGTAATTAATAGTTCAGAATGATAATCATAGCATCTATTATATACATGTTGGCATATGTACATGTATACACCACAGCTTGTGTATACATATACATATCCCAGCAGGTATATATATATATATTTCTAATTGCATAAAATTGTAATTAATAGTTTAAGTCCATAAATATGCAATAGAAAAAACCATACTAATCATCATAGTTCTATCATAGAATACATCTACCTTAATATACTACTAAATCTGCCGAATACATAAAATAATGACAGAATAATAATAATAACTGACTTCTACCTCTAAACAAAATACCAAAGTGTTTTTCCTTACTGTCTGAACATGATAGTAATTGACTTTCCTATAAATCCCTTAACATTTCCTAATGTCATTACAACTGTATTACACACTAGTGATAATTTTTGAAGATACATAAAGCTCGCAATTGAGTTTTGATATAACCAAAGATATACACATTTCTCTATTGACTGATACATATAGTGACAAACACCCATTTGACAAAACATCGACACCAGATAACTAAAGGAGTTCACCGAAAAAAAATACTTTAATCCACACTTATGTTGCAAGTGTAAATAAAAAATACGATAGGTATCTAATAACACTATGAAATACCACTAATCCCTATTTCCTCAATACAACTCAAAAGAAAACATCGATACCAACTTTGATTAATAACAGTGGTAGAAAAACCCGACTCCACCTTATAACCAAGACTTTTACAAACTGAATACATTACACTGCTACAGTGTTCCTAACAATAGGTACAGTGCGAGAACACCGTTAAAGAAATTTTTAAACAAACACTCATCCTGTATTCCAAATTGGTTCTCATTCCCGATTAACTCGCTTTATACTGACCAAAGATAAAGTAGACATCGACACCGAAACACACTAGGAAATAACCATATATCATCTACAATAACTATATTCCCATAGTTCAGCACAACTTAACTAAAACATTACCAAATTCTTACTCAGTACAGAGAAAAACCCCCCAACACATTATGCTCAAAAATAGCATATTAAAAACATGTGTTTAATACCACACTAAAACCAATCTCTTACTAAATAGTCATTCATTTCCAAATTTCTCCACTAATCACAGCATTTATTAACTAAAATGACTTCTTAATCTATCCAAGAAAGAAAAGGACCGATTCATGAATGAACTCACAAAGTATTCAAACACAAAACCTCACATTCATTGATTAATAAACAGTGGTAATCAACATTCCATTAATTTTCATTTGCAGAACATAAAATGGAAACAGAGGATAAGGTGAGAGAATGCCCCTGCCTGGTATTCATGTGAGGAGATATCAAAAGCCAAAATGCCAAAGCTAGCCCCTGCCTGGTGAGCTTCACAGACTGCCAAAATGTCGTGCAAGAGAGCCCAAAATGTAGAGTTAACATTATGAAACACCCAACTTCCTAAATGACCATGAACAGAAGGGTTTAACTTTCCGTGAAAACCCCTTTCCATTCCAAGCCACTTATCATGTAAGATACAATAGGAAAACAAGTCCATAACTAACTATTTACCCAAACTCTCGCAGAATAACATGGTGAAAAATGGAGTCAAAATCCAACTGCAACTCTTCACCAGAGCTAATGGCGGTCATCAAACACAACAATGAATTTTCATCGATAAGTTCATTCAATGAAAACTTATCTCTTGCAGTAAACACAACACATTACCTACCAAATGTCCAACAAAGTACAATTCCCATAACCCAAAAATAGCTTAAACCCCACTAACACCTCAATGCGATAATAGTGCATTAAAACCCTGCCGATAAGTCATGTCTTTGAGCCAAATTATAATAAGAAGACTTAGGGATAGATTAATACATATCTTTGTTAATAACATTAGTCATTTTTCTAACTTAAACATCTAAGATAACAGTGCATGACAATGCCAAATAACTAACACTTCATCACACTGACCTCCTACTAACATACAAAATAGGATATACTAACTTAGATAATTCATATAGTTTTAGTAAAAGATAAACAACATAATTACTAAAACAATTGCTCATATTTATATGTATAAAAATACATATATACAAGTTTATTTATTTTTGAATTCAGAATTTGATTAACATTAAATAACAATAATTCTCTATATACTGTCTATAGTCATTAAGATACAATTAACCATAATAATAATAATAAACCAATAATCTGACAATTGACTAACCATTTAAATTATCCTTATTTCATAATCAAACCAATATTCAAAATTCAGTCTAAGCCAATTCTGTTATTAGAAAAAGACTCATTAAGCAACAGAAATAGACATAATTCTTTGAGTGTCTAGCAGAATTAAAGAGATAAACATATTTAATCCAAATAACAAAGTTCAAATGAATGCAGTCAGAGTTCAAACTCATAGAAATCTAACATAACATAACATAACATAGAAAAGTAAAGCCTGAGACTGTCAAGGGCATGACATTTTTGTAGGAGATTTAAATATGGTAGAGAATAGGGAAGATAAAATAGGATGGTTGGCCCATACATGGAAAGGAAATGAGTTGTTCTTTTGGGAGAAGTTCAAAAGAAAATTTAATCTTCTTGATTCAATGGAACATATGCATGGAAAGTTCTAAGATATCTAGTTTACTTGGTGCAACAACTAAAAAGGAAAGCAGAGAGTATACTGTAGGCTTGATAGATTCTATGGAGATATATCTACCCTTTCATTCATCCCAGAAGGTAATCATGCTCTAGTAATGGTCTTTCCAGCATCTATCTCAGATCATTCACCTATTCAAACTTGTATCAAGATTTAAAGTAGTGTTAACCTTGATGATGATAAGAAGAGACCTAATTCTTTTAAAATAAATATCTCACTACTTGGTGACCCCAATAGTGTAGATGCTATTGTAATTATCACCAACCTTACAAAGCTTTTTAACCCTCTTCAAGATGCTATTATGTTATGGGATTTGATGGTGGAATCTTGGAAGAGTATTTTTCAAGTGATTGGAAAGAAAATGGAAATGGATAGAAATAGGGAGGAGTCTTTTTGGTAGAATAGGTTGAAGTACAACATAGAGAGATAACTTCAGAACAAAGGTAATAACTTTGTATTGGAGGTTCAATTATCCAACACTAAGCATAAATTGAGAATTATTCAGAGATACAAGATACAAGGGCAGAAAATTAGAGCCAAGATGAACTGGATTAATGACGAAGATACAGGATCTAGTTACGTCTTCAACATTATCAAAGCCAAACAATGAAGGGAATTGATCAAAGAAATCCAAGTTGAGGGTAGGCCGGCTAGTGACCCAGAAGACATAAAATGTGCTTTTCACCAATTCTACAATGATTTGTTCACATCAAAAGTCTCTAATGACAATCAAGAAGCCCTAAGTAATTTTCTCAAACTCATTCCCATGAAACTCACAAAATATGACCAATCCATTCTTAAAAAGTATCTCTCTCTTGATGAGATTAATACAACCATTGATTCCTTTTCCAATGGGAAATCTCTAGGGCTGGATGGACTCCCAACTGAATTCTATAAGAGAAACAAAGGTTGGGTAGGGCCTAAACTTTTGAATGTATATGAAGAGGCTTTCACTAAAGGATCTTTAGGATTTTACATTAACAAAGGGGTTGTCAAACTCCTTCCTAAAGTAGGTGACAAAACTCTAGTGAGAAATTGGAGGCCTATTACTTTGTTGAACCTCTCCTCAAAAAACTTGGCTAAAGTCCTAGCTAGGAGAATTGCCCCTTTATTTAGAAAATTCATATCTTATACCCAAATAAGATTTATTCAATGTAGGTACATTTTGGAGAGTCTAGTTACTAGTTGGGAAGCTATGGACTAGGCTAAAATAGATGGACATGAGGTTGCAATGGTGCTGCTAGATTTAAAAAAAACATATGACAAGGTAAAATGGGAGTTTGTCCCTAGAATGCTAAAAGCCTTTGGCTTTCTAGAAATTTATTGTAAATGGATTGGCATTTTATTCAAAGATAAATCCACAATCATTGATGTTAATGGGTCTCTATCCAAACCTATAAGACTCCAAAGATCCATCAGACAAGGGTGTCCATTAGCCCCTTCATTATTTTTATTGATGTAGATGCTATGTTCTATATTCTAAGGGCTTGGAGTCTGGGACCTCCTATAAAAGGCATTTATCTCCCCAAAAAATAAGAAATAATAAATGTACAATTTTCAGATTACACAACATTATTTCTAGGGTTATCAAAAAATAAATTTGATAATTCCATGGAGAGGATTAACCTCTTCTACAAAGCATCGGGCTCAAAAATCTCTCCTCACAAATCCACTATATTAGGATGGTCAAATGACCCCCCTACTTGGTTAATTGAAAATGGGTGGCAATGGGCTAGGCCCAACAAAATTGTCATATATCTTGGTATTCCTTTCATGCTAGAACCCAATTTTGGTAATATGTGGGAATGGGTTTATGAAAAAATCAATAAAAAAGACATCAAATGGAAGATTCACTCATTGTCTATTGCTGGTAGGGTTCAAATAGTTTTGAAAGTTCTCTCTTCCCATCACATCTATTATGCCTTGACATGGATGTTTGAAATCTCCCAAGTGTTAGGATTAGGTAATAATGAGAGGGGGGTGAATCAGTATTACAAAACTTTGGTTTCAACTTCTTTAAACAATTACAAAAAATCCAAAGTAATGAAAAAATGAAAAGAACATATGAGCTTAACACATTACTCATGACACCATGATTTTGTTCTTGAGGAAACCCTGGCCAAGGGAAAACCCTGTGGGGATGTAACCACAAATATGCACTAAAATATAATATCCCTGTTAGGAGATCTAGCCCTATTAGGAGCTAATTATTATAAAGTACATTTCCTTGTTAGAGAAATACAAAACCCTATTAGGGGTATACAAAACACTTGGTTAAAGGTGGTGAGCACATTGCTCTTACAATAAAAAATTGTCTTGAAAGAGTTCTCAAAATGTGAACAATACAAACACTTAACTACCTTAGATAGTTCCAATTATAGCTCGGCCTCTTACTGATCTTGCATCTAATCTCTGATTTTAGATTCACAACCTTGCTTCATCATCACAATAACATAACCATACTTCGCTTTCACAAAAACACTCCATACTTATACAAAATCAGCCTTCAAGTCGGCTTCACAAAAACCATACAAAAAATATCAATAACTTATGCAAATGATAATTATGGAATCAACAATCTTATATTACCAAAGAGTCAAAAATATAATTTATTCACTTGTCTTAGCATGTTACCATATCCACTATTCTCTCCTTAATCTTCACAATTGTTCATATACACTGTTACAATGTTTTACTATCTTTGCATACCTTCCAAACATTGTATCTCATAGATCTGGTAACCAAAACTTATGCACTCTTAACTAAAGCATGTATACATCCAAAAATACCTCTAGTTAACTTCGTAAGCCATAATACCTCATATATCTTCATCTCTAACCAAAACTATAGCACTGTACCCTGTTATCCTGATTCTGGACTTAGTCATTTTCATGACTGTGACTCCACTGGCAATCTCCACAACATGCAATTGTATACACCCTAAAATGGTCGCCTAGACTTTGGGCCCCATTTATTAAATTATCAAATTTCTGAATCAATACTTTGCAAAATTCAAATCAATTCCTTTGATAAATCCTAATTAGTTCAATCATTTCAATATTTCCTAAGGTTTGATCAATTTATTTAATTAAAAGAAATATTCTCTCTTAAATAAATAAAATAGCCTTATTTAATTGAAAGAAATATCTTTTAAATAAAATAATTTTATTTAATTAAAATCTCTTTTAATTAAATGATTTTATCTTGTTTAAATAATATCTCCCTTTTAAATATATAATGTTATCTTATTTAATTAAAAGAGAATCGTTCTTTTAAATAAATAAATAAATAATCCTCTTAAAGCTCTTTTGTGATGAAAAAGGGAAACAAGTAATTAAAAATAAAGAAAATTCCTTTTCTCTCCACACTTTCTAAAAAAAATGAGCTTTGTTTCCTCTTTTTTGATTTATCCCACATTGCTCTTGGAGATGCATTCTCTTCCACATTTTCTTATATAAGGAGCACTCTCCTTCTCATTTCAGATCCCAGAATTTTCATACTATTGTTATGCTACAAGTTTGGAGAGCAATCTTGGAAGAAGCTTTTTGAGCATTTGGAGCTTGGATATTTGAGACTTCTTTCTTCTTGTCTTCTTCTCTCATGCCTCACGAAAATCCATAATTTAGATTAGTATTGCATTTACATAATAGTTTAGATTCATGTTTCCTTTCATTGTTCTAGCTTAATCCACATAGCATAATTAGCAAGGATTTATAATATTTTCATTTCAATAGAATAGTTTACTTTCTTGCAATGTTATCATCTAGACTAGTTTCATTTTCATGTAATAACTTGATGATCATGTAGATTAGCATGCTTTCTATTCATCATTGAATCTCTCATTTCTTGGTGTACTTGCATGGGCATAACTAGGTCAATCTGAGGGCCTCATAATACAACCTCTACACTCCATGAATAGAGAGCTATGAATTGCTATTTGAGACCTCATTGTTGAGTGTTTTTGAATGTAATGATTCACAAAAGTGTGACACTTGTATACACCCTAAAATGGTCACCTAGACTTTGGGCCCCATTTATTAAATTATCAAATTCCTGAATCAATACTTTGCAAAATTCAAATCAATTCCTTTGATCAATCCTAATTAGTTCAATCATTTCAATATTTCCTAAGGTTTGATCAATTTATTTAATTAAAATAAATATTCTCTCTTAAATAAATAAAATAGCCTTATTTAATTGAAAGAAATACCTTTTAAATAAAATAATTTTATTTAATTAAAATCCCTTTTAATTAAATGATTTTATCTTGTTTAAATAATATCTCCCTTTTAAATATATAATGTTATCTTATTTAATTAAAAGAGAATCATTCTTTTAAATAAATAAATAAATAATCCTCTTAAAGCTCTTTTGTGATGAAAAAGGGAAACAAATAATTAAAAATAAAGAAAATTCCTTTTCTCTCCACACTTTCTAAAAAAAAAGAGCTTTGTTTCCTCTTTTTTGATTTATCCCACATTGCTCTTGGAGATGCATTCTCTTCCACATTTTCTTATATAAGGAGCCCTCTCCTTCTCATTTCAGATCCTAGATTTTTCATGCTATTGTTATGTTGCAAGTTTTCCTAGAGACTTTGGAGCTTTGAAGATCATTTGCATTTTAGCTTTCATATTCACATATAGATTAATCTTCATAGCATCTTAGCTTAGTTTCTTTCATTGTTTTAGATTAATCTTCACATAGTTTAATTAGCAAGAATTTGTAAAACTCTCATTTCAATAGAGTAGTTTATTTCTTGCATTGTTATCATCTAGATTAGTTTCATTTACAAGCAATAACTTGAAGATTAATGGAGATTAGCATTCTTGCTTCTCATCCTTGAATCTCTCACTTCTTGGTGTACTTGCATGGGTTTAACAAAGTTGATCTGAGGGCCTCATATACAACCCCTGCACTCCATGAATAGGGAGCTGTGAATCGCTATTTGAGACCTCATTGTTGAGTGTTCTTGGATTTAATGATTCACATAAGTGTGACTACTTTCTAACACACATTTTTTGTACCCACCGTGGGATAGAATGACTCTATTTTGTCCTTCTTTTTATACATTTCCGCTACCTGTTCTAGTGTTTTTGAAACAATTTTTGAGGTTAAGGGTTTCAGGTTTTTTTTTTTTAGATCTGGTATTCTTTGTGGGACGTTATTTTTTCTATCAAAACTATGATTTTTTAATTTTCTATCCATACTTCCATGCGTCACTGTTACAGAATCTTGCGTGAAGTTTTTAACTATATTGCGTGAAGTTTCGCTAGTAATAACATTTTTGTGCACGAAAAAGGGGTTTTATCATGTGGGCCTGTGTTCTTTCTCACATGAGCTCTTGTACTTTCTTATGTGAGCCTTCATACTTTCTCATGTGGGATTGTTCTTTCTTGCGCATGGTTTGGTACTTTCTTGCATGACCCTGGGTACTATCTCGCGTGGAATTCCATGATAGCAGAGACCTAGAATTCCAAAGTTGATAGTTTTACTTGCTTTTTCCTATTTTATGACCTTTCTAGATTGCTGAGATTGTTCTGGATTTTGATTCTATGAGATGGAATTTCAGTGACCTCGCGTTTCTTGGAACCCAAGGTAATTTTTTGATCTCTATAAAACTTGGTTTTGGGAATTAAATTAATCTCTTATGTGTTGGGCTTGAGTGATTTATTGCTTTGGTAAACCACACTTTGATTTTGGGACTTTAAAAAGAATATAGATTCATTTCTTACATAAGTGTTCCACATAGATAAGTAGACCCTATTAACACTATTCATGGTTCTTGAGAGAGTGGGTTTCCAATGAAACTCTTCTCAATGAGGGAACCCTTGTAGGTAGGGAGGTTACTAAAACTATCTTTGTGTTCCATTGGATTTGTAGTCTCTAACTTTTCAATTGATGCATTCTTTCTCTGGAGAGGTTGATAGATCATGAGTTATTGACATTATGAATCTTAGCAAGATAGTTTTAGTCTTAGCGTGTCGGATGAATCTGTCTTCTATGTTTGGGTGAAGAGAAAAGGATAGAGGATTATGCTCTACTCCCTTTTTGGGTAGTAACAGAAACTCAAACCCTTGGATCTAAGCCAAGTCCCCATGTGATCCTTATTGTGAGTCACCTTTTAGAGAGGATTAATTGTAGTGGACATTCCCTTCATTGGGTAAACCACATTGACGGAACCTCAAGTGGTAATAGCCACTTTTGCCATGGTAGTGACAACCACTATACAAATGTCCTTGTGGAAGAAATCTCCATGGGTATAGTTTCTTGATGGGCTGTTAGATCTCCTCAGCATCTCTGATTGATTAAGTTCTTAGAATGTGTCAAAACCCTGGTACACCTGGATTGGAGTTCACCTTCTTGAAATTGTAAAAGTTGCAGAGTCAAGCCATTATTAAAAACCATAGTTCAGCAAAAATTTTCTTTTTAGGACTATGTGTGTGATTGGAAAAACATTTTGGAGAACATACACAAGTAGTATCTTTAAGAAATAGCATACTAAGTCAATATCCATGTTCATGAGAAAGGTTTCTTTGTCCCTTGCCCATTGTTTAAAGATGTTTTCTTACTTTAACACCATGGTTGTTGTTTTATGTGCTTGATAAATGCTAGAAATCTGTTAATATGCCTAGTTAATCCTTTTAAAATGAACAAAAGACTAAAATTCTAAGTTTTGTACACTTGTTGTCCTAAGGATTGTATGATACTGAAATCCCATTGCACATTGGTGTGAGTTTTATCATGTGATACATCGTTACTGGAATTTTATCACATTCCTATTATAGACTCTATCGCACTACCTGTCTAGATTCCATCACACTGCTCTGTGTGAAATATCATTCTACCGGATTCTATTGCACTACTTGCTTGGAAACTATCACACAAAACCTTTTTGTTGTCTCATAGTTATCTAGAATTTGAAGCTGCTTAGTGTCATTTTTAGCCCTCCTTAGTTGATCTAGGCCAGATCAGGCTACTCACCCTACTGTCAGAAACCTATTTTCACTTGGGATTATTGTGTTTTTGACCTCTTGAATTAGTGGCCTTTGATTTTACAAGTAACCTTGCTTGGAATCGGTAAGTTAGAAATCATCCTTGTTGAGTAGATCCACCCTTAGATTCTTTGATAACATACTTGGAGAGTGTTAGTAGTCTCTTGTCCAATTCACTTCCACCCAAAATCAATTTCAATCAGATATAACTTGGTTAAAATCATCCTCCTGATCCACATGTGTTAGGATACTTATCCATTGATTGGGCACCTCTATGGCAATGTTGATTTACACCTTTTACAATTTTCTATCTGGCCATCTCTTTTTTGGACAATTGAACACTTTTACTATCCTAGTTTGATGCCAATGTATCTTAGGGTCATCTTATCACCAAGTGCTTTTCCTTTCATGTCAGTTATGACAAGGTATCAAGTGAGTCAAGGGAAATGACCTGAGGTTGTCTTCAACCAATTACCTCCAGTCCAAACTCATCAAAAGCATAAGGGAAAGGAACCTATATTTGACCAATCACCTAGGAGAAAGTCTACTAAGTTGAGGACCCCCTTAGCATCTTCCCATTCAAGTATGGATATGAGTTATACCATGACTTAGTGAGAGAGAGAAGCTATGGATCAAAACCTTGATGAACTCTATGAAAGACACAAAGACAACATTTTGTTTGGTAATTCCTCTCATGATGCTCAACCTAGTTCACCCCCCCATCAATACTATGTACTTAGATGCACATCAAAGAGCTGAAAGGCATGAGAGATGAGCTCACCCAGAACAATGGTCACAAAATAAAGACCAAGACAATGAACCAAGTGATGCTCATGTCAATGCAACGTATACCAATGACTTGTTCAAATAGTCAAGACCAAACTCACCACTTCAAACAACCTCAAGGTATACAAGTGAAAGGCTTAAAAGGATTGAGCACAAGAAGAAAGAATTTTTAGATGAGCAAGTTATGAAGCAAGAAAATTTTAGACAACTTGAGGTGGAGAGACAAGCTTTGTTGGAATTGGGAAGGAAAGCCTCTCAAGAAGAGAAAGATAGGCTTTTAGCCCAACAACTTAATACCCAATTCAATAATAGGGGTGCCAATAGTGGAAACAACTCTCCTTCCTCCACTCCTTCCAGAACACCACGTAGTCGAAGGCATTCAAGAACCCCTTCAAGATATCTTAGTCCTAGAGGAAGAAGGACCTCATAACATGCCCATTATATGAGACAAACACCTCCTAGGAACTTGAGCAACCTTTGCAGTGTGCTCATCATAGTTCTCAACATGGGGGCAGTAGCTTAGACTTTGATCTTAATTCTCAGGACTTCATGAGATTGCAACAAGAGCTTCTCTTCCAATAGTATGTGGAGAAGTACTTGGAACAAAACAAAGATAAGTTCCTTGAAAGTCTAATCAACAAGGGTGCAAGAGTCCCTTATAATTTTGATGTGGATAACAAAATTAAGAAGCAAAGTCCATCACAAGAAGAGGAAATCAGACAAATGAAGAAAATGATGGAGAAACTTTTGGCACCTAAGAGTTCATTCTCACTAGACTTGATTCATCCTAATCCTTTTGACAAGAGTGTGAGCATGAAGGATTTTCCCAAAGGGGTTGAACTCCCTTAGTATGACAAATATGATGGTAGTGGTGATCCACATGATCATGTGCACCAATTTTACACTATGAGCTTTGAGTTTCACCAAGATGATTCTTATCTAATGAGGTTATTCCCAAGGAGTCTTAAGGGGCAAGTAATGGAATGGTTTACCAACATAACTCCCTCTATTAAGGCTTTCAAGGAGCTTGTTCATAAATTTTTTCAACACTTTCCATACAATCTTTCAAGATTTGTCACTATGTTGGACCTATGTAACCTAAAGTAAAACCAAGGGGAACCCTTTGTCTCATTCTTGCAAAGATGGAGGTGACAGTGCTCTTTTTATCCTAGGATCATTCATGAAGATGAGAAAATTGACATCCTTGTCAGCAACTTGGTGCCCAAAATGTGGTATGAGGTTCAAAAGATGATCTTCAATTCCTTCGACAACATGGTTGAAATCATGTGTAGAATTGAGGATGTTTTAAAGGAGAAAGGAACTTTGACCAGACATGGCAACAATAACAACAATGGTCAAAACAACAATAATTCCATCAAGGATAAGGAGAAGAATGTGCATTGGAACAAAAACAAACAAGTGGTCAATGATGGAGTTGTGGACTCTCCCCAACCTAAGGATCAAGGTGTCCTTCACTTGTCCAGTGTAGTTCAAGATATGAAGCTCAATGCACCTCCTCAACAAGAGAGCACGCCAAGGTATCAAGAGAAACCCAAGAAAGAAAAATGTCAATTTTCCAAACTCGGTGACTCATATGAGGATGTTTTCAAAATGCTCATTTCCAATAATCTTGTGCATCCACAAGATCCCACAAAGCATTATATACCTGACATTAAGCCACATTGGTGGGATGAAAAGGCTTTCTCCAAGTTTCATAATGGCATTGGGCATACCATTGAGAATTGTTGGAAACTCAAGCACATTATCCAAGATCTCATTGAGAATGGAAATCCTAAGGTGGATGGGTTGAACACCAATGTAGATCATAAGGATTTCAAAGAGCCCTTGCCCAAATACGAGAAGGGGGAAACCTCTAAACCAAAGGATGGCAAGGCTATGATCAACTACACCTACACAACTACGAAAAATGTTGTCAACATGCTTGAAGTTGTGGAGGAAAGTATCAACATAATGAGGAACAAGGATCCCTATGGTTATAACTCCTATGCGAACTCTCCCCCTATCTTTGATGAAGAACCTATTATGGTGCTGAGGGATCCTCACTCTAGCATGTCGTCCCAGGCTCTTAATGTTGTCACAAGAAGTCAAGCCATTGTCATTATTAGAGGGCCCAGTTGAGGTCAGCCCAATAAACCAAAGCCAGTGGTATCCAAGAATGCCACCATAAAACTAGCTATCAACCCCAAGCCAAATTATAACCTTTTTGATCAGTTACAAAGAACATCAGCTTAGATTTCAATCTTGGAGCTTTTAGAGTTGTCCCCAAGACACAAATAGGTCCTTGAGGATGCTTTGCACATAGCCAATGTTCCTAATAATTTAGATGTTGGCCAATTCCAAGGCATGGTTAATCATATTACCAGTCCTCACTACCTTACATTCTCAGAAGATGATGATAAAGCCTTGAACCACCCACATAATCTTTCCCTTCACATTGAAGTCATGATCCATAAAACCCATGTCAGGCATGTGTTGATAGATGGGGGTGCTAGGCTCAATATCTATTCTTTGAGTCTGTTAAAAACTTTGGGCTATTCTGAGGAAGTGATTGATACCAGAAAGAAGATCACTATAAAAGCCTATGATGAGGTAGAAAGGAGTTCCAAGGGGTTGGTTGTTCTTCCTATCAAGATTATCCCTATTGAGAGAGATATTTTGTTCCAAATTGTTGATTTTGGTCCTCTGGCATACAATATCTTTCTTGGTAGACCCTGGATCCATGAGATGCAAGTAGTGCCATCCACCTACCACTAGTGTGTTATGTTCCCCTACAATGGAGTAGAAGTTTGTATACCTGGGGATAGAACCTTATCTATCAACTCCATTTCGGTAGGGACCCATGTTCCCCTCAATAGAGAAGTAGAGGATTTCAATGCAACTCTAGCACAGTGCAAAGATAAGTTCAAATCAATAGGCCTTGGTATTGGGGGATACCAACTTAACTCCTTTACAAAGATGCTTGTTTCCCCTAGGTCTTATGGTAATCCTTCTCAAGAGATGAGACCTTCTTCAGCCATGACTTTGTTTGATACATTTGTCATGTCTTCAGTGCCTATCCTGGATGAGAAAGAAGAAGTAGCTATTAAAGATTGGATCTACAAAGAGGAGAAGTATATGTATAATGAGAACTTCTCTCCTTCTCCTAAGGCTTATGGGAGAGGATATACATTGGTCAAATAAATGGGCTATCCTAGACATGGCCCTCTCAGTCATAGATTAGATGCTAGAGCTAAACCTCTCAATCATGCTCTTTTTGGACGTAGGTCTAAGAAGACGGTTGGCCTAGGTTTTCTAAATAATAACAAGAATACTATTCCTATCCTTGATGAGTTAGATAGTGAGGATGAATCACAGTACATATCAAATTTGACAAATCAGCAAGACATGTGTGACAATTGGATTCCTTCTACTAGTCTCCTTTGGGGAGATTCAAATAATCCAACCACTCATGCAATAGTTGCAAGCATAGAACAAGATGGATCAGACATTGACACAATAAAAGGTGTTACTCTTCATGACATCAAAGCTTCTACATCAAGGTGTCCCAAGACTTTCTGGTGTAAAAATCCTCGTCGGGATTCAGAAATAGACTCACATGAGTATGAGTGGGAGTCTCTCTCTAATTGTTCCATAGTTGACATGGGTGTTGATGTCATCCATTCCTATAGTTCTCAACCTAAGTTAGTTGACAAGTCATGTGTAGGGATAGAGGATTCAAACCTGCATGTTGCATTTGTGGATAATTCTTCGCTTGTTAGGCCGAATCCTGATTTGGGTAACTTAGAAGAATACTTGACAGACTCTAACTCTATGGTCACCAAAGATGATACCATCTATATCCACAACATTGAACCAGCCATTAACTTGCCCCTTGCTAATCCTCATCTCATTGAGTCATCCAAACATTATCAAGAGCTTGAGCTCTTAACTTTCTAGAATGACTATGAGATAACCTATTACCTAAATGCCATTGAACCTATAGTCTCTTCCACTAGCAAACTAACTACCAACATGACCGAACCAAACATCAAGTACCTCAGTCAAAAAATAAAGAGAAAAGAAAATAAAAAGAATAGGAGTTCTGATGGCAAAAACCACTGTGTGGCGGTGTCAGAACTGAAAAAAGAAAAAATAAATGACGTATCCAAAGGTGAAAACCTCTCAAAGGTGCCTATGGATGAGGGACTTGATCATCTCCAAATTTATTTTCAGGATAGATCATCAGTGCTTGTTGAACCTACACAAGCAGTTAATTTGGGTATAGAAGAGGCTCCACAGGTTGTACATTTGGCTCAATCCTTATCATCTCAAGAGAAAGAAGCCTACATTGAGTTCCTACAAAGAAAGAAAGTCAACTTTCCTTGGACTTATTCAGACATGCCAGGGTCAGACACTAATCTCATTATGCATCACTTATCCATAGCTCCAGGTGTTAAACCAATTAAACAAAAATTGAGGAAAGTGCATCCTCACATTGCTCTTTTAGTCAAAGCAGAACTAGAAAAACTCCTTAGTGCAGGATTTATAAGGGCTATTGACTATGTAGAATGGATATCCAATATTGTACCAATTTCAAAACATGATAAATCCATTCAAATCTGCATAGATTTTAGAGATGTCAATAGATCATGCCCAAAGGATGATTTTTCACTCCCTAAAAGAGACATGATAGTGGACATGACTACGGGTTATGAGATCTATTCCTTGATGGATGGTTTTTCTAGGTATAATCAGATTAAGATAGCTCCTAAGGACTAGGAAAAGACTGCATTCACTTGTGCATGGGGTACTTATTACTGGAACATCATGCCTTTTGGATTGAAAAATGCAAGAGCTACATATCAAAGAGCTATGAAAATAATTTTCCATGACATGATGCATAAGAATATGGAAGATTATGTGGATGACACCCTAGCTAAGTCAAAGAAAAGAGACACATACTTAGGTGATTTAGAAGTCATTCTAGATTGTATGGAGCAATTTTAGTTAAGATTAAATCCAAAAAAATGTACATTTGGAGTCAACTCTAGAAAGCTTCTAGGATTTATCATTTCAGCTAAAGGAATAGAGGTAGACCTAGAGAAAGTTCAAGCAATATTGGATATGCCACCTCCCAAAAACATTAGCCAGATGAGGAGTCTGCAAGGACATCTTCAATCTATCAGGAGGTTCATTTCATAACTGGCAGATAGAGCTCAACCCTTCAATAAGAACTTACATAAGGGATTCAAATGTGTGTGGAATGAGGATTTTCAAAGGAGCATAGATCAGATTAAGGAATACTTGGCAAATCCTCCAATCTTGATGCCTCCTATCCCAGGAAAACCTCTCATACTGTATGTTTTAGCAATAGAATCTTCCTTGGGGGCATTATTAGCTCAGCTTGATGACACTAGGAAGGAATGAACCATATATTACATTAGTCAGACTCTTGTTGCATATGAGGTTAATTAGACTAGTGTTGAGAAAGCTTGCCTTACTATGGTGTTTGCTTCTCAAAAGTTGTGACATTACATGCTTGCACACACAATACACCTCATAGAAAAGATTGATCCTCTTAAGTATTTTCTCAGTAAGGCTACCCTCATAGGTAGACTTGCTAAATGGATGATGCTTCTTTCAAAATTTGACATAGAGTATGTTGAGTGCAAAGCTATAAAAGGACAAGCCATAGCAGACAAATTGGCTGATTTCCTAATTCAAGATACCATACCTATTCAAGTTGAATTTCTAGATGAGCACCTAATGTACATGACTGAGAGAACATGGAAGATGTTCTTTGATGGCTCTTTTATGAAAAATGGTTCAGGAGTTGGAGTGTTGTTTGTTTCTCCTCATGGGTACACAATTCCTAAGTCCTACAAACTATTATTCCCATGTACAAATAACATTGTTGAGTATGAGGCTTTGACAAATGGACTCAAGATGGCTATTGAATGGAATATTATAGAACTGCACATCCATGGCGATTCACAATTGATAGTCAACAAAGTTAATGAACAATATCAAACAAAATATGACAAACTGATACCTTATAAGAAAATAGTTGATTCATTAAGATGGTATTTCACATTTGTCACATTTTAGCAAGTCCCCAAAGCAAAAAATAAAGTAGTTGATGCTATGGCTACACTTTCTTTTCTCCTTCAGTTAGAGTTGCATGATTCTAGATTTGAATTCCTAGTGGAAGAGCTACATTATCCTATCTATGACTCTCAAGAAAGCCACGTAATCTATACCCTTGTTAGTCATGAATCATTCAGCTACGGTGCCATTTACTCATACCTGCATGATGGCATCATCCCTAAAACCTTCAATCACTCTGAACAAAGAAACCTTACCTAAAGTTCCTCTTGCCATTCTCTCATCTCTGGTGATTTGTATAGGAGGGATTTAGATGGGACACTTCTTAGGTGCTTAGAAAAGGAGGAATCCGATCAAGCACTAGTTGATATTCATGAGGGAATCTATGGGGGACATTCTAATGGTCTTTCCATGGCTTGAAGATTGCCTAGGGTGGGGTACTATTGGCCTACCATGCAGATGGATGTAGTAGCTTTTGTGAAATCATGTGAAAAATGTCAAAAACATGGTCACCTGATACATGCTCCAGGCGAGGAGCTCATTCCTTCCATATCTCATTGGTCATTTTAGCATTGGGCCTTTGATCTTTTTGGGAAGATTCATCCCAACTCATCAAGTGGACACAAATTTATCATCACTACTACTGACTACTTTACCAAATGGGTAGAAGCTGTTCTACTTTCTGTTGCTTCAGGAAAGACAATTTCCTTGTTCATTTTGAACCATATCATCTATCGATATGGAGTGCCTTTAGAGATAATCACTGAAAATGGAGGTTAGTTTAAAAATAAGAACCTTACACAACTCTGCCAGAAGTTTAAGATAAAACAACATTGGTCCTCCATTTACTTCCTGCAAGGAAATGGACAAGCAAAGGCTTCAAATAAAACCATTCTTAAAATTCTCCATAGAACAATTCATAAGAATGGTAGAGATTGGCATCTACAGATAAATCCAGCCTTATGGGCTTATAGAATGAGTATTTTACTCCAATAGGGGCTACTCCTTTTTCCCTTACTTATGGTGCTAAAGCAATTTTACCTTTAGAAGTTGAGATTCCTTCACTTAGAGTCTCTCTCAAAGGTCTAGTTACCGATGAAGACTACCGCACCATGAGACTGCAAGAGTTAGAACTTCTAGATGAGAAGCATAAATCATCATTTGACCATATGTGGGTCTATCAAAAGTAGATGTCTAAAGCCTTCAACAAAAAGGTTCACCCTAGAGCATTCCAAGTGGGAGACCTTGCCTTATGAGAAAATCCTAAGAACCAACAACATAGAGAACAAAAGGGAAAATTTGAACCTAATTGGCTTGGACCCTACATCATCACATCAGCTTTTGGGATAGGTGCTTATTTACTATCGATTGAAGAGGGGGAGAAACTCCCTAAGCCTATCAATATCTTGCACCTAAAGAAGTTCTATCCATGATGCCTATTTTGTCTGGGGGCATCCTTTGTACATATTTATTGATCCTGAAAAAATATCAAAAAAAATTCATATATGATGCTGAAAAAATTCTAAAAATTAGAAAATGTCCAAAAAAATGATCATCTTAGTGAAAACCTAGCAATAGGTGCTTTGATGTATCTCAAAAAAATTATATATTCCATAAATACTAAAAAAAAATAAATAAATAAATAAAAATAGAAAAAGTGCCTTGGTGAAAACTTGGAAACAGGTGCCTTGGTAGGAAAAATAATTTTTTTTTAATAAAAAGTCCTAAAAAAATTGCAATAAAATCCAAGTGGTGAAAACTTGGAAATGGACACTCCTTGAGGCCTTTGCACCCTTGTTTCTTAGCACACATTCTCGACACTTAGCCTTTCTCCATCACGCCTTGTCCTTGTTGCCTTGGTTTGGAATTGGTCTTTGTCTTTGTCTAGGGGTCATAACTATGTTAGCTTTGGTCTCTTGGATGCATCAGTCTTTAGGAAACCTCACGAATGGTGTTTTTCAACACCACCCCAACTGTGTTTTTCAATACAACCCTTGAAATCGAGTGTTTTTCAACACTTATCGGTTTGGTCTTATCCAGTTTTGTCATGTGAGTCAACCTACTTGCAAGCATTTGATCTTTATCCTTGGAACTCAGTCTTAGTGAACACACTTAAATTTTTAAATGCAACACTTAATGCTTGAGCTATGTCATGATCTTTTCTTTGTGTGCTGACTGTTATTGATTTTCATTGAGTGTCCTTGTCTAATAAGTCTCTCCATGATGCATAACTAGAGGACTTGGGGAATGGGGCATTTTTTTTTTTCTTTCTACATGTAGGTGTGGTCTTGAAGCTCTTGAGTGTCTATTGTTGTTCCCTTGACACACTTAGGAGATTTGAGGCATCATCCTTGACCATTTTTGCACAACTGTTATTATGGTCATCCTGGCATCTATGCCTTGATGCGAGAGTGGTTTTTTTTTGCTACATTAAATCAGGTAAGCTAACATTGAAGTCATCTTGACCCTTATGTCTTTGATGCTCATGTTAGAATCTTTCCACATTCTAATATGATATAAATCATATTCATATCTTCATAGTTGCATTTGTGACTAGTGTTGATTGTGTGATTTTTCGATGTTCGTTAATAATGGCCCAATGATGAAAATAAGTTCTTTACATTCTCTAATGAATGATGGACATAAAATCTTATGTTACAGTTTCCCTATTGCAAGTGCACCTTTGCATTTTCATGTAGCTTGAATTGTTAGACTTCATGATAATTTACATTTTAGTCTGCATTATGAGTTTGAGAGGGTTTCCTTCATCTTTCTTGTGGAATTTTAATCAACTATGATCACGTTTTGATCCTCATTTTCTTATCTTCTTTTGTGATCTCTGTTAGCCCATTTTCCTGTCAATGCAAAAAATCTTCAGAAAATGGTCTATCTCTACATTTTTTTCATGGTTTTATATTTTCCCTGGTCTCTGCAATATGTTTTCCCCTGTCCCTGGCTTGAAACCCTTGTCAAAATTCAAATATCTAGCTGTTGGAAAGAAAAACCCTAACATGCCTTGGCCCTGTTATAATTTCACATTACCTTTTCCTGTCACTTAAAGTCCAAATAACCCATGTGCTAAAATGTTATATCCCTTCACATGTTTATTAGTTAGGTTTCACGTTGGGGTCCCCCTTTAATATTTCCTAAGTTCCTAAGTCTCCTGGCGTGAATTTTCCTATGTTTCAACCCTTTGAAAAACTTGTGGTTGTTGCATGTTTGCAAGGAGTCTTTTTCCCCCTTGCGAACATGTGACAAGCGGACATTTGTCACTAGTGGGGCCTGACAACTTGTAGACTCTTTAAAATGTGTGGCTGTTGCATGATCTCATGAGCCTTTTTCAGGCTATGTGACCATGCGATAAGGTGTCACCTATCCTGGCGGGCCCGTTTAGGATATCTGAGGTGGTGGCTTCTAATTGGTCAACATGGGTTCTGATGTGGCATGTGTCAAAGGTCTGAAGAATGAAGAAAAAGTCAGAGGTCCACCTGCCAGTTTTTGCAACATGGCAGCCTGTGTTTCACTGTAAAGGCTTATGCAGCAGGGTGGGGTCAAGTTGTCAGTCGCTTGAAGATCTTGTGGTCATCGCATGATCGCAAGGAATATTCTTCCCCTTTGTGATCATGCAATGGTTGTTGATTTGGAATCTAATGTGGAGGCTGTCAGTGGGTCCAATGCCAGGTCATGCTAATTTGTTTGCTTCTCATTGGTCGAGGAGCAGTGACATGAAATGTTGTTAGTGCATCCGGGTGTTTAAAGTAGATGATGAGTGATGTATGCTAGCAATTTGTCGCATGTTCGCATGGGCCTCTTTCAAGCTATGTGATCATGCGATGAGGTCGTTAGATTATCTGCTAATGAGGATCAATGGTCAGGTTTTAAAGTAAAATCATTTAACCATTGCAACATGAATTTGAATATTTCCATGGGGTTTTCTCTATAGGGTTTTGAAGCAGTGGCCGTATAAAATAAAAGGGGTGGTTTAGAATTGATTTTCCAAGTCAGTTGTAGTTGGAATTTGATGAGTAAGACATAGGTGGCATCACAGATTTGATTTTGTCATCTTGGGTACCATGCTGATTAATTGTAGAGGGACTATGTTTTGATTCAAGTGGCTAGGGTTTTGATTTTGTCAGAGATTTCCATGACCTGTACACACAAGATTTTCTAAAGGCTAGCTCTGGCATTTATTTTGTTTTTCTTACAACAAGAAATCAGATCAAATTGTATTTGTAGTTAGCCTTGAGTGATGAAACTAATGTATTTGTACATCAGATTTTATCTGATTCTCTAGGGTTTCAAGGTTTATCTGTAGTTTTTATTTTCTTGTTGTACTGGGTGGTTGTAGACCTAATTTTTCCCTAAATGATCCTTTGCTTGTTGCAATCCTTATTCCTATAAAAAGATTTTCAAGATCATTTAGAAGCATTTGAGTTTTCTTTTGAGAGCTAGTTCCATGAATGTTCTGCCTTGTAAATATTGCTTTCTTCTCTACATATAGGGTTCCCTCTTTCCTTTCTGGTTTGGAGAATAGAATACATTTTGTAGAAGTTTGTCTTATGTATGAGATTCAATATATTTGTACTATTATCAGATTGTCTCCATTTGAGTTTTAGACTTATTGATTGAAGCATCAAAGGTGTTTCAGCCTTTCTATTTGCATTTCCTATGTGTTTGCAATAGAGTTGTTTTCATAGAGGTAACTAAGTCTAGGACTAGTTTTTAGGTGTGTATGAGCTGAGGTATCAAGGGTGTCTCATGCTTGTCTTCCAATAGATGTTGGTTAATGTATTACTTGTTTATAGGTCTCTTCTAAGGGGAGGGTTAAAATCCTTTGAATAGGTGATAACATATTTGGATACACAAGTGGTTTGATAATGTATTGTCTAGTTAATGGTGTATGATTGATGTAAGGCATTAACATATTTGAATATATTATCTTCTTATTTCATAGCTTTCTATTGCAGTAAGGTATTTGACTCTGCTACCCATTGGATAAGGCACAGGTATTGAGAGACTGAGCGTATTTCAAGGGTCCATTCAACCCAACATAAATCATTCAAATTAAATACCTTTCCCTTTCATGTTGGTAGTAGTAGTAGTAGAAGGTCCTTCCTCTAGGTTTCAAACTCATTCTATGCAAATAGGGCTATTGCATTAGATTTGATTTTATTGGGGTATTGGGTACCCATAGGGATCTGAAAACTATTCCATAATAATCTATTTGCAGGCCTTTTATTCATCAAAACAGAGTCATGAGTATGTAGATAAGGCAATACCTGCCTGAGTGATGTGGAGCTCAAAGAAGAAGGAGGATTCCTTTCAATCCTCATCAATTGGACTATTTTCTTGTCAAACTTGAGTGCATAATCTGAAGATCAAGCCCACATTTTTGTTCAAGTTTGGTCTTGCAAGGAAAAGCTCCAACAAATTGGTGACTCCACTAGGGAACAACTACAAATCTTGTTAAAGAAATCATAATATCTAGTGGCCATAATTACAGAGTCAGATAAACAAAGAAAGCATTTGCTAAAATCTTCTCATTGCGTGTTGAGTGGCGACTCTGAGTTCTCTATTTGATTAGTATAGTTCTTGATAAATAGTGTGTAAACCTTGGTGAAGTTTTGGTTGATTAGAAGAGGTACAAAGAAAAGTATAATATTTTCCTCTTCAAGGAGGTGGCGACTCTACAAAGAAATGAACCTGATGGAGCTGAATGATGAGCTCTAGATCTTCCCTGCCTTCCAGTCAACAAAGTTCATGCTATAGAACTTTCAGGTATTTTGGTTTTCATTTGTCTTCTCTTTATGAAAATCAGTTGCAAAAAATATGTCCCTATCAAGTGTTTAGCATTGCATAAAGGGATGAGTAGTAGTGGGAAATTCCTTATGGAGGAATATAGACCCTTTTGTTTTCATGGCATCAAGGGTGCACCAAATGAGTTCCCTACTGAGATTGGGGAGTGCTTGCCTAGATTCACGGCTAATGGATCTATTTTTGCAAGCCAGCATATACATGACCTCATGGGTCTTTTTGTTGAAATGGATATTGAACATGAAGATGTTGCTATGAGGCTGCTTGTGCAGACTTTTTTGACGGTGCAAGAAAGTGGTTCCTATCCTTGCCTTCATGTTTAATCCCTTCTTGGGATGTGTTGAGAGCTAAGTTTGTTGAGCATTTTGATAAAGTTTCTTCTCTCAAGAAGGAATTAGAAAAGATAAAAATGGAGAACGGGCAGTTAGAGGAGGACATAAGATTTCTAAGACTAGTGGTTCTTGATGATGATCATGAGGAGGCTAGTGTTTTTGATGTTGATTCTCATTTTGTAGAAGATATTGATTATGAAGATGACATTGAGGTCAATGCATATGAGAGTGCTAAAGATGAATCTAAGGATGGTAATATTTCCTTTTTGTCTATAGATTCTTTTTCTTGTCAACATGAGAAGGCAATTTTCTTATCCCGGTATGATGATGTTTTGTGTGAAGGGAAAAATATTGGATATGATGCAGATGATGATTCTTGTAGTGATTGCTTCACACAAGATGATTTAAAGCTAGAGATTTCTATCCTTATTCCTAATAGGGATGATGTTTGTAGTAGGGGTGAAGCGGAGGAAGATGAAGACAAGGCCCAAAGTTCATTAAGTAGTGAAAGGATTTCGGCACTCTTGGCTGAGGAGTTCCATAGGTATGCACCTATTTTGGACTTTGATTTGCAGCTCCCCTATGATTTATCCTTTGACACTGATAATGAGGTCAATGTTGAAAGTGATAGTGATGATCCATTTTCACCAGAGATTCCCTCATGTAGTGACTCTACAAGAGAAGAGGTAGAAGGACATGATAGTGTGTTTTCCTATCATAGAGATTGCAGTGATGAACAAGTTTCTTGTTCATATCCTTTTCCGTCTTTTGATAAATATGATACTGATGGTGATAGTGTTGAGGACTTTGTCTTCAATGATTGGGACAGAAACTCTTTTGATGAAAACAATGATGTAGATCAGTCATTCCCCTATCACAATGTTTATGAAGATAACCTTCCCTTGGTTCATGACCCAGTTCATGAAGACATCATTGAGGAACCAAGTTGCTCAATGGTTGAGGCAGTGCATGAAGGTAAATAAGAGGATTCAAGTCCTTATCAGCTAGGTGATTTTTTAGTAATGCATGATGATCAGTATGTTTTATTTTCTGATGCATTACTAGATGAAATTTTTATTTCCAGTCCACAAGAAGAATTAAATGATGACCCATACTTCTTGGAGTATGAATATAGTGGTGGTGATTGGAAAAGCATGGGTAGTGATCAATACAATTTCATTCTTCAGCCCATGAATATTCACATATGTTGGCAACAAGATGGTCATGATAGTTTCAGGTGGTTGGTTGCATATGTGGATGAGAATTAGACCTTTGATTCAGGAGGGTCACTGATTTTATTTTGGTGGCCTGGGGCCACCAAATGAAGTTGTAATTCTTGTAATTATGTAAATAATTTTCCTTTTTGTTGTGTGTTTCCCTTCCTTTTCCCTAGTTTGGATGCCAATTTTTGTGGTCCCTATTTTTGTCCTGTGGGTGGTCTGTTTCTCCCAGTGATTCTAAATTCTTGCATGGGCACAAGTTTCCCATCATCCCCAGATAGAGCCACTATTAGCCCATTTTCCTATCGATTCAAAAAATGGTCTATCTCTGCATTTTTTTCATGGTTTTATATTTTACCTGGTCTCTACAATATGTTTTTCCCTATCCCTGGCTTGAAACCCTTGTCAAAATTTAAATATCTAGCCATTGGAAAGAAAAACCCTAACTTGCCTTGGCCCTGTTCTAATTTCACATTACCTTTTCCTATCACTTAAAGTCCAAATAACCCATGTGCTAAAATGTTATATCCCTTCACATGTTGATTAGTTAGGTTTCACGCTGGGGTCCCCCTTTAATATTTCCTAAGTTCCTAAGTTTCCTGGCATGAATTTTCCTATGTTTCAACCCTTTGAAAAAACTTGTGGTTGTCCATTGTTTGAAAGGAATCTTTTTCCCCCTTGCAAACATGCAACAAGTAGACATCTATCATCAATGGTGCCAGACAACTTGCAGACTCTTTAAAATGTGTGGCTATCACATGATCTCATGAGCCTTTTTCAGGCTATGCGATCATACGACAAGGTGCCACCTATCCCGGCAAGCCCGTTTATGGTATTTGAGGTGGTGGCTTTTGATTGGTTGATGCGAGTTCTGATGTGGTGTGTGTCAGAGGTTTGAAGAATGAAGAAAAAGTTAGAGGTCCACCTGCCAATTTTTGCAACGTGGCAGCTTGTGTTTCACTACAAAGGCTTATGCGGTAGGGTGGGGTCAAGTTGTTAGTCGCTTGAAGATCTTGTGGTCATCGCATGATCACAGGAATATTCTTCCCCTTTGTGATCATGTGACGGCTGTTGATTTGGAATCTAATGTGAAGGTTTTCAGTGGGTCCAATGCTAGGTCATGCTAATTTGTTTGCTTCTCATTGGTCGAGGAGTACTGACATGGAATGTTGTTAGTGGGTCTGGGCATTTAAAGTAGATGACAAATGATGTATGCTAGCAGTTTTTCACATGTTCACATGGGCCTCTTTCAAGCTATGTGATCATGTGATGAGGCCGTTAGATTATCTACTAATGAGGATCGATGGTCAGGTTTTAAAGTGAAATCATTTAACCGTTGCAACATGAATTTGAATATTTTAGCGGGGTTTTCTCTATAGGGTTTTGAAGTAGTGGTCATATAAAACAAAAGGGGTGGTTTAGAATTGATTTTCCTAGTCGGTTGCAATTGGAATTTGATGAGTAAGACATAGCTAGCTGCACAAATTTGATTTTCCCATCCTGGATGCCATGCTAAGTAATTGCAAAGGGACTATGTTTTGATTCAGGTGGCTAGGGTTTTGATTTTGTCAGAGATTTCCATGACCTGTACATGCAAGATTTTCTAAAGGCTGGCTCTGGCAACTTTTTTTATTTTTCTTACAATAATAAATTAGTTCAAATTGTATTTGCAGTTATCCTTGAGTGATGAAACCAATGTATTTGTACATCAGATTTTATCTGATTCTCTAGGGTTTCAAGGTTTATCTGCAGTCTTTATTTTCTTGTTGTACCGGGTGGTTGTAGACCTAATTTTTCCCTAAATGATCCTTTGCTTGTTGCAATCCTTGTTCCTATAAAAGGATTTTCAAGATCATTTAGAAGGGTTTGAATTTTCTTTTGAGAGCTGGTTCCATGAATGTTTTGCCTTGTAAATATTGCTTTCTTCTCTGCATATAGGGTTCCCTCTTTCCTTTCTAGTTTGGAGAATAGAATACATGTTGTAGCAGTTTGTCTTATGTATGAGATTCAATATATTTGTACTATTATCAGATTGTCTCCATTTGAGTTTTAGACTTATTGATTGAAGCATCAAGGGTGTTTCAGCCTTTCTATTTGCATTTCCTATGTGTCTACAATAGAGTTGTTTTCACAGAAGCAACTAGGTCTAGGACTGGTTTTCAGGTGTGTACGAGCTGAGGTATCAAGGGTGTCTCATGCTTGTCTTCCAGTAGATGTTGGTTAATGTATTACTTGTTTATAGGTCTCTTCTAAGGGGAGGGTTAAAATCCTTTGAATAGGTGATAACATATTTGGATACACAATTGGTTTGATAATGTATGGTTTGGTTAATGGTGTATGATTGATGTAAGGCATTAACATATTTGAATATATTGTCTTCTTATTTCATAGCTCTCTATTGTAGTAAGGTATTTGACTCAGCTGCCCATTGGATAAGGCACTGGTCTATGAGAGACTGAGGGTATTTCAAGTGTCCATTTAACCCAACATAAATCATTCAAATCAAATACTTTTCCCTTTCATGTTGGTAGTAGTAGTAGTAGGAGGTCCTTCCTCTAGGTTTTAGAATCATTCTATGCAAATAGGGTTGTTGCATTAGATTTTATTTTATTGGGGTATTGGGTACCCATAGGGGTCTGAAAACTATTCCACAATAATCTATCTGCGGACCTTTTATTCATCAAAAAGGAGTCATGAGTGTGTAGATAAGGCAATACCCACCTAAGTGATGTGGAGCTCAAAGAAGGAGGATTCCTTTCAATCCTCATCAATTGGACTATTTTCTTGTCAAACTTGAGTGCATAATCTAAAGATCAAGCCCACATTTTTATTCAAGTTTGGTCCTGCAAGGAAAAGCTCCAACAATCTCAATCAAAATTTCCTATCTTAAACAGTTGATTGATTTTGGGACATCCTCTTTAGTGGGGAAAATTCTCTTTCTTCTCTCCATTTCTTTCCATCTCTTGCAAACTTCTATCTTCCATTTGCTTTCAAGCCACTTCTTTTCTTATGATTCAACCTTGGGGCATAATCTTTCTTACTGATCTATCTTGGTTCTGTGATCCTCATATCTTTAATCTTACATCAAGAACCTTATCTTTAGTTTAATTTGATCAACTTTATCAATTTACTATTTCTCCTCTATCTCATTTCGATTTCAATCATGAGGGGGGCAGTACCTATCAAACTTCAATCCTTGATTCAACTTTATCAAACCTATCAATCAAACCTTGCTTGAGACTTGAAAATTAGCTATTTACAAGGGTGTTAGCCTTGTCTTTTTCAATCAGCTTATCTTTGTCTTGATGTGTTCCCATCCGTCGAACACACATCTGGGTTGTTTTGTGATCCCAAATTGATCTCATACTTCAATTCTATTCTTTGACTGCATGTGATCCCAAATCGACCTCACATTAGTCAAAGAGGGACAAATGTATACACCCTAAAATGGTCACCTAGACTTTGGGCCCCATTTATTAAATTATCAAATTCCCGAATCAATACTTTGCAAAATTCAAATCAATTCCTTTGATCAATCCTAATTAGCTCAATCATTTCAATATTTCCTAAAGTTTGATCAATTTATTTAATTAAAAGAAATATTCTCTCTTAAATAAATAAAATAGCCTTATTTAATTAAAAGAAATATCTTTTAAATAAAATAATTTTATTTAATTAAAATCCATTTTAATTAAATGATTTTATCTTGTTTAAATAATATCTCCCTTTTAAATATATAATGTTATCTTATTTAATTAAAAGAGAATCATTATTTTAAATAAATAAATAAATAATCCTCTTAAAGCTCTTTTGTGATGAAAAAGGGAATCAAATAATTAAAAATAAAGAAAATTCCTTTTCTCTCCACACTTTCTAAAAAAAAAGAGTTTTGTTTCCTCTTTTTTTATTTATCCCACATTGCTCTTGGAGATGCATTTTCTTCCACAATTTCTTATATAAGGAGCCCTCTCCTTGTCATTTTAGATCCTAGATTTTTCACACTATTGTTATGCTGCAGGATTTCCTAGAGACTTTGGAGCTTTGAAGATCATTTGCATTTGCATCTTAGCAAGAATTTGTAAAACTCTCATTTCAATAGAGTAGTTTATTTCTTGCATTGTTATCATCTAGATTAGTTTCATTTACAAGCAATAACTTGAAGATCAATGGAGATAAGCATTCTTGCTTCTCATCCTTGAATCTCTCATTTCTTGGTGTGCTTTCGTGGGTTTAACAAGGTTGATCTGAGGGCCTCATATACAACCCTTACACTCCACAAATAGAGAGATGTGAATTGCTATTTGAGACCTGATTGTTGAGTGTTCTTGGATGTAATGATTCATAGAAGTGTGACTACTTTCTAGCACACAACAATCACTTCAACATAAGTTTTTCCATAAATGACAACCCTCAAGTGATTCCTAGTGCTCCAAAACATCACAGTACTCCAAAAAATCACATGCAAACAATCTCTCCCTTTGGCATTGATGGAAACACTTAGAAAAATGACTAAGTGTCACAACATGACTCTCTTTTTCTTTTTCTGTTTTCTACTTTTTTTGTTTCTTTTTCTACATCTTTTCTTTACTTATTACTCCTTAATATTTATTTCTCTTCCTCATTTTATCTTTCTCTTCCTCTCCCTTTGACATCAATGGAAAAGGTACATTGAAAATTTGCAAATTTTAAGCACAAATGGTTTAGTGCTTACTCATTAGCTTTAAGACATCTTGGAAAGAGTTTTCAAAGGTCTTAACTTCTTCAACCCATGAATTTATCAGCAGTTCACTGACATGGATTAATCCATTTAGTGCATATGACATTGTCTCTACTGCCTTAAGCTAAATAAGAGTAGATACAAACATTGAGCTTCCAACTTTTATCATCTCTGAAAGATGAGTCTCCAACATTATGAGCTTAGGTGTCAATAGGCTTCTCAATAAGCCAAATTTATCTACAACTCTCCATTTCCAGTACTCCTATCTTATCTAATAGTCTGGTTGTTTCCTTATCTATTTCTCCCATAGTTTGTGAAGATGATTCACAACTATCCATTAGACTATCAAGGGTAGCCCTGTCTTTGGCTATGATCTCCTCAATGTTTCATAAATGTCTGCAGGGGTTTATGCAATAGCTGAAAATTTTCATGCCTTGTGCTACACAAATCTTGGCCTTAAGAGTATTAGCCTTAAGAATATTTAAGTCCCATGATATGGACTTACAAACTTCACTCAACTTATTCTCCAAAAATTTCTTTTTAGCCTTTTCTTCTATCATCTTTAGCAATGAGTCAAAATGACTATCAAAGCTATCCAATACTATATGAAGGTTCTTAGTTTCATCTTTGTCTTTGAAGATAACCCATGAGGGGAGTAGCTATAGATCTCTATAGTTTTGTTGACTATTAGTGACTTACACTTAGTCATTATTTAGGCAATGATGGTAGGTCATCACTGCGACTGAGTCACCATGAATAGGCCAAGTCATGTAATGTATATTTACCAAGCAGTAGTAACTACTAAGTAAACCGATGGTCACTGTGTATTTTTTTATTAGCCGAGTTAAGTTTTTGCCAAGCTATGTAAAGTAATGTATACTGAGCAATAGTGATATCAGTGAATGTTGAGTACAATGAATGCCAAGTACCAGAGACATCAATTGTTGAGTTAGCTAGAATTGACATATGAGTTTGTTATGGCACAATCATTGAGGTAAAACATTTTGGCCAATATTCATATTTTGAATTTTTTTTGTTGAGAAAATTATAGAGGTAATTATGCTCCTATTTTACAATCATTGATCCCAATGCATCACTTGGAGCCAATCAGAATTAGTAAAGCTTAAGTAGCAAAAAGAGTAAATCTAGATCGTAGATCTTGAATCTTGAAGAAGTTTAGTTGCCTATATAAGGATAAGATCTTAACCCTAATGTGTGTTTGAGAGAATACAAAGGGAATGAAGGAATGAGTAGAGAGTACATTCAGACTAGTGAAGCATTCTGATAGAGTTCAATGACTGAGTAAAGCAATGAAGGAGAGAAAAGAGATAAACTTAATAGATGAGATCAAATCAATACTAGAAGGAGAAGATATGTAATCAACATATAGTGCAGACTGAAGTATCAGGTACTAAGACATTCTAACAAGTGTGTCAGGGTAAATCTCTTTAAAAAGTGGTTTTAAGGGACCTATTGTAATCTCTTAACCAAGTGCTTACTTTGTTGTAAGTTCTAAATCCTTTTGCAAGGTAGACTGTATAAGTCTTTTAGCTCTTAACAGGGAAGACCCTTCATAGGGTAGATCATATTTTGTGATCAAATTTGTAGCCCTAACATGCAAACTTTATACTACAGTAGTGAAGATTTGTGGGTGTCATCCCCACCCCAATTTTACCTTTCAAGGTTTTCTGGGTAACCAAAGTTATTGTGTTATGAGTACTTTCTTGAATGTTGTTTAGTGTATTAGCTTCATTACATTGATGTAGTTTCAATTTAAGCTATGCAAAGTTTTAGTAATGCAAAAATGGATTAATAGGTGATATCTAATTCACCCCCCTCTCAGTATCACATTTCCCAACTAAATTTCCAACAATTGGTATCAAAGCTCTAGGGTTTCTTATAGGAAGTCTAACCACTTGAAGATAAAGATCTTGAGATGGAATTTTATAAGTTGGGAAAGGTTATAGAGAATTAGAAGATTGATGTATAGCTAGCATTACAACAATTGGAAGTAGCTAGAGGTGAACTGAAGAAATCCTTAAGCAGGAGAAGAGAAATTGCTATTTAGCAAAAGGATTCACAATATCAAGAAGAAGATACTACTAGACTATTTGATTATGGGAACTCTGTAGAAAGTGACAAAGCCATAAAAGAGATACCGGAGAAAAATAGCATACTAAGTGATGACATCAAAAATCTAAAGAAAGAGCAAGAAATTCAATTTGTCAGACTCTGTGAAGTAGTTGAACAAAAAAATAAAGTTGAACAAGACAAGACAATGGTTGAACAAGATAAAAGACAAATATCAATGAGACTTGATGAAAGGACAAGTGACATGAAAAGGTTGACCAATAATCAACTAGACATGGTAAATCAACTATTGTTGGTTAATTAAGAATTGAGTAGGAAAGATATGGAATCAACAGTCTAAGATCTAAAAATGATCAACTAAGAAATGAACTGAGATCTAAAAAGGAAATCAATGAAAGGATGAAAAAACCAAATGAAGCTGCAAAATACTTTGAAGAGCTATTAAGGTCACCTAGAAGATCTAGTGATAGATCTGGACTTGGACTAAATGAGAATTCCTCATCCACTGAAGAAGGAGAATCATCAAAGAGTGGAGAGCAAAAGAATGAAAAATAAAATAATAATAAGCCCACATGCCATCACTATGGAAACCTAGGATATAGAGCCAACGTATGTAGAAGAAAACATGGTAAGTCTGATCTTAAACCTAAATTTAATGGACATTTCTTTAACTGTAAGAAACATGGACATCAGGCACAAGATTGCAAGTCTAAGCTCAGTAGTCCACCTATTTCACCAAAATTTCAAGGACACTATTTCAACTATCAAAAGTATGGACATAGAGCTTTTGAATGCAGATCTAAACCTAAATGGTTATCAAATGAACAAACTAAGTCACCTATGAAGAATAACTCATACAATTGGGATTATAACACTTGGTACAATTGTCATTACTGTGGAAAATATGGACACATTGGAGAAAATTGTCTAAAGACTCATTTCAGAGGAAAATCTAAAAGTTGGATGAACAGAAGTATGGTATGTTACAAGTGTAACAAGATAGGTCACCTAAAGAAAGACTATAGATCACCCATACCTAGCAATGAACAAAGCAATAATGAATAATTAAAAGAGAAATTGAGAAATCAAATGAACAGAACATGGAAGAAGAAAGAAGGAAGGACAAGTGAAGCCAGTGCATCCACAATCACCCAATCTGATGGATCAGGTGATCACACTTATTTGAACTAAGAAAATAAGGTATGTTTGGAGCTGAGTCTTTCATGTTTTATCTTACATCAATTCCTAACATAAGTAGAGTAAAAGTCCATATCTACATAAATAAAGATGCATTAGGACATATTTGAACCATGTAAAGTAATTCATTTTTTATGTCGAGCGTCAATGTTTTGACCGAGTTATCAAAGTATGCCAAGAACCTATGGTAGTCAAGATGTAATGTACACCGAGCTATGTTTGAATGGTTATAGTGACTAAGCTTGTGTTAGCCAAGCTTAACATAAGAATGCTGAGACAATTGTATTCCACCTAGAATACATACTAAACATTTATGAAGCCCTAATTTGACCATTTGAAGTCTATAAAGAAGAATGTTACCATTCATTTCATTTCACCAATGAATTGAGATTTATTTGAGCAATTCAGAGAGTGTTTAACTTTCTTGTTTAAGGGAGATTTAAAATCTCTTCAGCATGCCATCGATAAATCATCTACAGAACACTTTCAGAAAGGTACCCTACCAAGAAAAAATCTTTTCAAGATTTTTTTAAAGTTAAAATCAATGGCATCATCTTCATTTGTTGCAATGAAGAAACATGAGATGGAGGTTTTCAACACAGAGTTAGTAAGGAACGAAGTATGTAAGCTTCAAAAGTTTTAGGCCATTTCGAAGAGTATGATCAAGGGAGATCTTAATGGTACTCTATCTTCGATTATGGAAACTGTATTGATAATGAATGATATTAGGTCATGTTACATGTGTAAAATTGGAGAAATTGGAGATTACAAGATATGGGAGGCATATGAAAAATTATGCAACAATGGGGTGTTGAAGCCAGAAGACAAAATAGTTGTCGAACAAGGGTTAGTTCATGCCCTAGATTTTCTACAAAATTTCAAAGTGGAGTGGATCAAAATCATATTGAGAAGAGTGCACAACATGCAATTGTGGTTGGAAGATGGACCAGTTAAGATAACAAAGGACATGATTCATTAGGTAACTGGATACCCTACAATTTCTGGTAAGAGAACAATGAAATTTTAAAGAAAGGAGGAAATTTAGGTGAATACACAGGTAGTTTGGAACAAGCACAAAATGACTATTTCCACCATCACCGATCCAGAGATTTAATTTGTAGTGAGGTTTATTGCACACAAATTCTATCAATCTAGTTGATTGGACAGCATCCCATTCATGGCAATGGACCAAGCATGGAAAATTATCAAGAAGGGACATACTTATGATCTCACCAAGCTCCAATTGACTCAACTTGTCAAGAACCTAACTTCAATCTGGAAGGCAAAGAATTCCATGTGTAAGCTTGGTTCCCTACTCATCTATCTATTATTTTATATTCAGAATTATTTTTCTACTGTTGGAGGAGTAGTATGGGATAAGAAGAAACCAGTCACAATCCAAATTAATGAGTTTATAAGTCAGATAGGAGGAATTTTTAAAGGAGTAATGGAGAATTATTTCATTGAGTTCAAAAATAAAATGAGGAAGAGGAGTAGGATTCCTATGTCTCCTGTTGAAAAGTATAGCCAGGACATATGTTTCTTAGTTGACACAGATTTCACTTATGCACAAGTAGTTTTACTGAGGGTTTCATGGCTGATGCCATTACCTTATGAGGTAAACATTGATGAAACCACAGCTAATATAACAGCCCTATTAGATGAAGAAATTGATAAAAAAGGCTCCTTATTTTGGAACCTATGTAGAGGCTCAATCCAAAATAACCATGGGATTGAAGGCTGCAATTGTAGAGAGAAAAAGGAAGAAAATTGTGAAGAATCTAGTCAAAATCATGGGAGAAACATAAGAGGATGCACCTCTTGAATTAACACAAGGACTGGGATAAGATGAAGCAAGTGATCCTAGTGAGAGTGATGAAGTAGAAGAGGTAGAAGTAGAAAAGAAGATAGGAAAGAAGATAGTACTTGTCGAGCCCATAAGTAGAAAGATGCAAAAACCTAAGGTTACATCTGTAATACCCCAAAAATGGGCTATAGGTTCATTAACCTCCTACATCTACAAGTCGAATAAAATTGACATCAAAGTCCTAACCTAAGGCACATCTGAACATCATCAAATCCTAATTGATTTTATCTTAATTCTACATCAAGGAATATTCCTAGCAATATTCCTAATTTATCATAATTATCTTTAATTTAATGATTATTTGGTGATGAAGATAATTTATCCTAAAGTTTGATTAATTGAATATTTTGAATATTTAATTAATTAGATTTAATTCTGCCACTTAATTATTTAATTAAATTTAATTAAAGCTATTCCTAAATTGTATTATTTAATTATGACAATAAATAAAAAATCTTATGACTAATTGATTAAATTCTTATTTAATTAATTCAAGTCAATTGTCAAATTTAATGATATAGTTTTTGAATAAAAGTTTGATTTAATAATTGACTAACCCATAAATCAATTATTTTAATTCAAAAATCAGTTAAGTTGAGAATAAATCACTTTATTTATTTAATTAATTCATAATTAATTGTGCACATTCAAAGAGTAGTTAAACTCAAAATCAAAAAATCAATGCAAGTTGTTAACTTTTGGAAACTCAACATCTATTTTGAGTTCAAAGCTGATCTAAACTTCTGATTTGAGTTAAAAAGTTGTTCTTGCCTTATTTTGCATGATTATGTGAGTTAATCTTCTCTGATTTCTTGTTGACTCAAAAATCAACCTGATTTCATCAAGAGTGATTTATGAATTTTCTCATGCACCTCCAAAGCCCTAGATTTCTATAAAATCAAGGCTTCAGCTCTCCAAAAAGAATCCACAATCCATGAAATTGTATCCTCACACTAGCGAATTGGTGATCGAAGAATCCATCTTTGTGAATCAAAGCTGTTGTGAGATTTTCATTTTTTTTTAGCATTGATATCATTTAGCATATCAATTCTTATATTAATTGCATATCATATCATTTTTCATATAGAATAGATTCATATCAGTTTCTTTCATCTTATTGCATAGAAAATATAAAAATATAGATTAAATTTGCATTCCTTTCATATCTAGATTTTTCATTCAAATCCTTTGTTTAGGTGTCATCAATGTCACTGGTCTCGGTCTAATCTAAGAATATCATACTCACACCTACTAGAAGGTAGTAAATCACCTGGTTAGTTTAGTTTCCATTTCATTGCACAATTTTGATTTTTGCTAACCTCTAATGTATTACTGAAGTGTTGTGTCTACAGCTAGGTACAAAATTCACACACACATTTCTAGCACCCACCGTGGGGCCTTGAGCCTCATTCTCTTCATTTTTATCAAATTTTGTATATTTTTTATGTCACTTTTTCATCAATTTTGTGCAAATAGGAGAAACACTGCTTACGACCATTCTGATGATGCCTATGAGCATTCTAATTATACCTACAAAAAATTTGATTACGCCTATGAGTATTCTGATTACGCAACCGAGCATTTTGACGCTGCCTACAAAAAATTTGATTATGCCTATGAGCATTCTGACGATGCCTACAAGAATTTTGACACCGCCTATGAAAAATTTGATTATGCCTATGAGTATTCTAATTACACCTACAAGCATTCTGACACTGCCTATGAAAAATTTGATTATGCCTATGAGTATTCTAATTATGCCTATGAGCATTCTGACACCACCTATGAAAAATTTGATTACACCTACGAGTATTCTAATTACACCTATGAGCATTCTAATTACACCTATGAGCATTCTAATCATGCTTGCTAGCTTTTAAATGGCGTGTATTAGTTGTTAAATGCCACCTAGAATTTTCTATTTAATTTTGCTATCAGATTATTAAATTCTACATTCTAACTCTCTATTTGTGTTTTTCCTACAGATAAGCAGACACAAGAAAGTACATAAAATAGAGAGTAGAGCTACTCAAGAAAACAAAGAGACCCATTGACATATGAATTTTGGCATCTGAAATCCAATTGTCATTTCAAAATTTTAGGCAGTTTTCCAAATTTGATTTTTTTGGATTTGGACTAACGGTTAACCCTAACAATTGAGATTTTCTATTTTTGGTTGATACTTGTTGATTTGGAAAGCATGAGAAAAATTGCTAAAATAGGTAAAATCTACTAAGCACATTGCGAGGAATTTAGGTATTCTTTTCAATCTGATAACACTTTGATTTTGGACATAAAATGAACCCTCACGTGTCAAGCTTGTGTGACTTTTATTGTTTTCATATCACAGACTTCATTTTGGGCTATAAAACAAACATAGATTTTCTTTTTGCATATCTATTACACATAGTAAATAGGCCCTATGAACACTATTTGTGGATGATCTCAAGAGAGTGGGCTTCATTCCCTTGTTCACGCATGTGAAGATCTTCTTGATGAAGGATCCCCTTGTAGGTAGGGAGGATACTAAAATCATCTTGCATTCTACTGGATTTGTAGTTTTCAACTTTTGATTGATACATTCTCTCTTTGAAGAGGTTGATAGATCACAAGTTGTTGACATCACAGATCTTGGTGAGATTGTTTCAGTCTTAGCGTGTCAAATTAATCTATCTACTTTGTCTTGGTGAGGTGAAGAGGCTAGAGGATTATGCTCTACTTCCCTTTTGGATAGTACCAGAAACCTAGATCCTTGAATCTAATGTAGTCCCCCTATGGTATCTTTTGTGAGTCACCTTTAGAGAGGGTTAACCGTAGTGGACATTCCCTTAATTGGGTCAACCACGTGGATGAAACCTCAAGTGGTAATAGCCATTTTCACCATGGTAGCAACAACCACTATATAAATGTCCTTGTGGAGGAAATCTTCATGGTTGTGATCTCTTGTTGGGTTGTTAGATCTCCCTAGCAACTCCTGATGTATTAAATTCTCAGACTATGTCAAAACCCTGATGTGCCTAGATTGGATTTTTCCCTCTTGAGATCACAAAAGTTGTAGAGTCAGACCATTACTACAAACCCTAGTGAGGCCAAATTTTTCATTTTCTAGGAATATGTGCATTATTACAAAACTTTTTGGAACATACACAATTAGCACTCTTAGGGATTAGCACATTCAGTCACTTGATTGTTCATGCACAGGGTTGCTTTGTCCCCTATTCATTATTTTCAGGCGTGCTTGGAATCACTTGCTTGCTATTTTGCATGCCTATTTATCTATTTGGTTACTAAAAATGAATAATCCTAGTATAATCTTCAAATTTGGATAGAAAAATTTGCAAACAAATTGATATTGAAAAACTTAAAAATTGCAAATTTGAAGCAAAAATCTTTTCTGGTGACAAAAGTCATCCTAAAATTTCAAAACTCGTATCAAAGCCAAAGTCAAAGTTGTCATAGATTGGTCAAATTTGTCAGAAATCTAGTTTTTACAGCCTATTCCCAAATTTTGTCAAAATAGCAAACTGATTCTTGTCATTTATAGTCATCCTTGGTCAGTCTGGGTCAAATCTCAGGTGCTATGACATGTTGCTCAACATCCAAATGAACTTAAATGGTATCATGTTGCACAAAATGACTCTTGGTCTTCTTTCTTCCACATCTCCCATGTCTTTCTAGTCTCGCATTTCCATCCTTTCTCTTCTTCCTAAACTCTTCACGTCTTCTTGATTCTTTTCCTCTTATTATATAGTCTTCTTTCTTCTATTCATCTCTTCTGTCACTTCCATGCTTGATTTCTCCTCTTCTAGAATCATGAATTTCAGCTATCTTGTTATGGAATCTCTCTTGAAAATGGATGTTCTCAAACTCATTTCTCAATTCGAAGAGTATTATTCCAAAAAGCCCATGAGTGATAAATTTATGATAAAAATAAAGGAAAAATTGATTGAATTTGATGCCTTTTCTAGGATCATATGCATGGTCATGTCATGACCTTCTTCCAAAAATCTTTCATATTCTAAGTCTTCTCATCATTCCTCATCATCCACATCTTCTTCCTCTGCTGAGTCTTCACCTTCCTCTTCTCCATGATCTTGCGCCTCTTCTAATTCTCCCAAGATTCTTACTTCTCTTCTCAAGACATACCATAATGAGCAACGTGATAACCCTTTTGATACCTCTTCCATGGAAAGTGACACACCCATCTTTGAAGACTATGATGACTATGATGATAGACAATATAATGATACCTATGACACCTCTATTCCTAAGAGTCCTCATCGTGTGCTTGTGCTTACTAGAAATGGGATGTCACATTGGATAGATCATGATGGTGATCCATATGATTTTGATTTTGAAATAGACTTTGATGATTTTTGTGCACAATACCTAGATGATCCATCTACTTCACTTGAAGAAGAGAAATCTTTCTGTGCTGATTATAAATGTCAATACTATAAGGATCTCTCCTCTAAGAACTCTCATGCTGAAAATAAAGATTACACTCTCAAGAAAGATCATGTTAACACTGAACCTTTGTCTTGTGGTGGTTCCCTTCCATCCCCTACTTCCTCCAATACCCATGCATTTCCTAAAGCTTCCAAGTCTTTCAAATCTTTCACAAATCCTTCATCTGACAAAAATCGTAATACTTTTCATGTAGTTCCCTATAGTTATCCTCAAGGGCTACCTCTTAAAGATAGTCAAGCTAACCTTCACTTGGCTACTGTAATGCCCAAATAAACTGGACAAAAACACAACTAATTTTTTTTTTTGAACCAACTGAGACAAATAACTAGGTCAATCAAGATCAGATTCAAACCCAATGGTGCGAAGCCCCGAAAAAATGTATGCTCACTTGGGTGGTTATCTAGACATTAAAGATTTTCTAACCATTGCTAGGCTGATAGATTTAGTTTCCTAAAATCTATAAATAAATATTTTTCGAATGGAACGTAAGATTGGGTGTTCTAAGAATGTAAAGGCATGAGAAATAAAGGATGAATAAGGGAATGACTATACTCCTTCATGACTATACAACTCATTAAATTACAATAATTTAATTTAATAATTAACAACAAGAGAAGAATAATGAAACTAGGTAACTTATCAAATTATTTAAATCTAATTAACTATTTTATAAATACAACTTTCATAGAAAGAAAACATAACATTCATATTAATTACAATTTTAGTAATATTAAGGTGAAAATTAAAACTCAATTTGTTTAATAAATAAATTACATTAATCCAAAACAATTAATACTAGAAGTTCTATATAAGAACTTATTATATTTTTTTATTTTTTTATTTTTTTATCCTACAAGTTAAGGTGTCGGCATTTATAGGTGTGAGGAGTTTATTACCATAACTAAAACTTGATTCTAATACTGTCTTTAATGCTTTTCTAATCAATAAATAATATCAACATTAACCATAATCTCTATCATGTGAACATATTAAAAAGAATAATTGATTATCATGTCGGCACCATAAAACACATGTCAAGACATTCTTTATCAATATATATATATATATATATATATATATATATAAAAGATCAATCTATACTATGCTCCCTATCTCGTGAATTCATTATAAGAAATAATTAAATATGATGTCGGCACCCTAACCCTAAATTGAAATTAGGGTTGGGAGCCATTAAAACATCAATGAAAAACCCTAACTTGACTATTATACTACATTTTTGTAAAATGCTCTCACCACTGTGTTGCAGAGAGCTTGCTACAGGAAGCTCTGCAAATCTATGGCATAGTTGTTGAAGAATGTTACTATGAGCAGCTTTGCCAATCTAATGGCATTGTTTCCGTAGAACTCTTCCATTCTATGGCCACATTAGGTTAGGCTTATTATATTTCAATTGTTTCTGCTGATTTAGGTTAGGAGGAGTGCACTGGACGATTCAGAAGAGTTGAAGCCCTAATGAAGAAGATCCGCTCCGGGCATTTTCTTCTTATTGTTCTGTAACATTTTCTTTTTACTTTATTTTTATATACAGATTCAGATACAAGTGAGCTAATAGTTGGAGCTTGCTTCCTTTATACATAGTGGTCAAGTGAGCTTAATAGTTTCAATAGATATTTTGTCTTTGTATCACAATGTAAATATGGGTTTATCTAAAGGTATAAGTATCTCTGAGTTAACAGTATGTGATCATTCAGATACACCATTCTCAGATTTAGATGTACTCAACTTTTTTGAACTATTCTAATATAATCTGGAGTATCTGTTGACGGCATCCATGGTGACCATAGTCTCCATCATGACTGCTCACGCACCAGGCACCCAAATGAGGGTTGCAGCCTGCATAACTTGGCATGCGTACAATAGTAAGCAGTCTTCTATAATGATTGTAATTAACTATATTACATTCTATACATTATCCAATGTATAGAATGTAATAATAGATATTACATTAGAGGTTACGAAAATGTTTATTTATGCCTGCAGTTAATAAAATATTATGTATGTTACACTCTGTACATTATTCAATGTACATAATGTAATGTTTATAGCATCCTTACACACCAGGTGCCCAAGTGAGGGCTGCGATCTGCATCCAGGTAATTGCAGGTATCGCAAACATTATTGAGAATATAATATAGTTTATTATATTCTATACATTAGAAATGTATAGAATATAATATTATGTTACATTTGCATGAAACAAGGCCAATGATAACTAGACTGGGCACGTTGAGGGAGGTTATTATACAATTTTGTGTATTGATTGGCTAGTTAAGATAAAAGCCAATATAAGATAGATCCTCACACGGTTTTGTTTACAATGAATATAATAATATATATTATATTCTAACGTTAGTTAACGTTTAGAATATTATATATATTATTACAATAGGTATATATAGTATTCACGGCAAAGCTAGGTTCGAAGTTAACTATTATTAATATTGTAAAATAATATATTATATTCTATATATAATGTATAGTGTATAATATATTATTTTATATTACATATTTTCTTTTTCTATCAATACAATCATTCGATAGAAACTAATCTTTACTATGATATTATGTATTTTATTTTGTACTAAATTTATGTACGGTTTAAAATATATAGTATTGTATTACATAATATTACTCTTTCATTGAAAATGGGGGTTAACTATATAACATTATAATATATATACTATATATTATATAGAATTTCTGTCTAATATATAACATATGTATTATCATATCATTGAAAATTATCTGAATCAGCAGATATGAAGTATAGAGAAAAATTAGTTTTCTAAAGTAAATTACATAGTGTTATTTATATGATTTAGGCTGCTATATCATTTACCATTCTAATTTAGTTCTATTTGTATTTTATATTTGACAATCACTTGTACAAAAAAAAAATTAGATTAATAAAGGATTTCTATTTAAATCAGGCATTCAGTGTTCATAACAAGGTAGCCAAGTTTGAGCATTTGAACCAATTTATTTCTTTACTAACTACTACTACAAAATGTATTCATACTCAGGCATGTTAAATCAATTTCTAGTTTCAAAAATACATTAATGTATTCCATAGATAATTAATTCTCATAGGAAATGATACACTTTAAAAATGAGTAGTTTTGTTCATATCATTATTCCTTTTTAATGTAATGAAAGCTTTATTCCAAATCTGTTTATTCATTTCTAAAAATAGAGTACATGAAAGAAATATAAGAGTTCTATTAACAATGTTTGAAACTCAAACTTTAATACAGAATTGTAGCTTTTCAGTCAGACAAGCCTTAGCAAAATAGAATAACATAGAACTTGTTTAATAGGAAATTGCTTTGCAGTCCTACTAACTTCCTTAGAACTATTAGTACAGAATTTGAAAACATCTAATTCTTGTTCATATAATAATCTGTTAAAACATTATACAAAACTAGTCTTAAAATATAAGCATTAAGTGTAGAGTTTTTAAGACTGCTCCAAGGGTATAAGAAACAGAGTCATAATTCAGAACTTTTCCATCTTCAATTCAGGATTGCATCATTTAGCCATAAGTCCAAAACCTGCACACATAAGACTTTCTCCACATGGCCATGGAGCTCACCTCCCAGCTAAGGCCATTACATGTCCACCCCCGAGCTTGGGGAAACAAGTATAGGACAGGATAACATACAAGCAACACATCATGACACTCAACAAAATTTAAACACATAGTTTACAATACTCCCTTTCCCAGGCTTAAACAAAGGATTCAAACATAGAATCCAAATAGTGGGTGAAGGTTGAATTACACTTGGAGTCACCATACTTATGAAATAACAACTAAACAACAAGCATACAGCCTTCACAAGGCCCTTCCAACCCCAACACACAGGTCAATACTATGAGCAAAACATCAACTCCTTATGACCCCCAAAAATTCACCTTATGACCCCCAACATACACTGGTTATCATAGCTGCCCATACAACTATGCACTCAACAAATGCAATCCCAAATCTATGCCCTTCACCCCAAGTTCTCCTACATTCCTCCCAAGGATGAGGATTGAACTTGCACGCCCTTAACCAAAACAATTGCAAATAACAGCAAAGAAAGAAAACTAAAATTCAGGACTTAGATTTTTAAATCAGCAACAATAAACCAATTTTACACTTAACACATGACAAAAGAACAGTAACAATTTCTTCCACAATTCACATCATTCTCAAATAGAAAAATAAAATAAACTGTTAAAGCTTTGATACCACCAACCTCCTTCCAAATAAGAGACTGAATTATGGTTGAAGCTGAACTTGCTCACTCTCACAACTTGCTGTCCAAAACCTCCTAAAACCAGGCCCTTAAGACTTTCTCTACAATTTTCTCTACTTGCTTAGCCCAAAAACAAAAACCAGATTTTCCTATTACTTAAAACATTCTCCCTCCCATCCTCCTACACCCTTCCCAAATAGTTAGGTATCTAGATTCCAGCAATTGTGCCACTTGCCACTCCTAAGTTTTCTAGAAAATGCATTTTAACCTAACAAAATGATGGAAGCTTAGGGAAGATAGACATTTTCGTGCAACCCAAAAATGGCATGATTTGAGTGATTAGGAAGTGGCCTAGGAAGATGAAAATAGGTGAATTGGGCCCCCTAACCAAATTCCTAACCTTGGAACACTAAAATTTGCATAAAAATACTACCTAGGACTTCCCAAAACCTCCTAAAAATGCCAATGAATCAAGCATCCGAAAATTGGGGTTAGATTATCAAAGTTTCCTTGATCTCATACACCACCTACTAGCTTGGGAATGCTCAAGATTAACAAAGAGGAGGTGGGGTCCAAAATCCACTTCACATGCCACTTCACACTAAAGTGTCAAATGACACATCACCAAATAGAATACACATCACAACCTATGTGGCATGCTTGTGTGCAAACACATTTAAACATTTACACAAAATAAAAATTATTTACAACATACAAATTAAACCACTATCAGTTATACATAATCAGTCACCACATTCACAAAAGAAAATACAATATGATGAGGTCACACTCTCTCTCTAGAGTCGACCTTGGTTTTACTGATTGCACTTGGTCCTATCTTGTTTCCCCAGATTAAACCATGGCTGTATCCCTGCATGCTCAAACTTGATGTCAGTACATCATGAAAAACAAAACTTACATTAATAAACATTTCAACATAAGATGATAGCATCTACAAAACAATATACATGTGTATACATCTGCATCATATAACATTACATATTTGCATAAGCAAGTAATAACATCTTATCCTATAACCAGGATTCCATTAATGATCGTAATGCTAAAAGATAATCATAACAATGCTGAATACATATATCATGGATAATCATGGTATCAAAATGAGCATATAAATAAAGAGTATGATTACTATGATCATCAACAAAACTTGTAACAAGCTACTCATAAAGTCCAAAAGATAGCATGTATAAACCATAATAGATCAATGTCAATACTCAAGATATCATCCTGATGAGTCAAGTGTCAAAATGAAAGTCAAACTAGGACAGATCAGGGCAGGACCTCACAGCTCCATATACTTTCAATAATGCTAAACCTAAAAAGCTTAAGCCTTTATATGCTATAATGCCTACTTCAGCTAGTCCTTCACCATCTCTTCCAAAGTCTTCCATACAATCCCAACATGCTTCCTTGTCCTTAGAAGTGGCTCCATGTCAAGAGGACTCCAAAAATGATAAAGAAAAGAACATAAAGAAAGATCAAGATCAAGAAACCTCCATGTCATCTAATCCTTTTCATGATGCCTCTTATCCATTCCATGGTTCTTTTGATCTCGTATGCCCTTTCTCATTCATTCCACCATGTCCTAAGTATTCTCCTAAGCAAGATCACGCTACTACTTACACTGTTGAGCTTATTGACAATCAAAATAACCATACTACACTTGCACTTTCCAAAGATGATACTTCCATTAAGGTTGGTAAAAATGGTGTTGTTACTTCCAATGTTAAGCCTATTGAAAATCAAGAGAAAAATTATGCGCTTATGCTATCCAAAGATCCTTGTCAAGATCAAAGTCTTCCATCTTCTTGTTCTATCACTCCATGTCCACTTCTAGTTTCTACTCTTCCTACATCTTTTCAAGCTCTGAACAGTCCTATCAAAGAAGTTGCTCCTATTCTAGATGTTCATGATACTATTGCAAATTCTAACACTCACTCTAAAGATGTTGATGTCCTTGATTGTCATATAGATGTTGATGAACTTATTGATTATCCTTTTGTATCTTCCACTTCCATCCTTGGACCTCCTCCACCAATACTAAGAGCTTCATGTCTTCCTTCCATCTTGGGTCCTTATGTCCCTTCACTTTCCCCTCCTAACTCTCCTAATTTGCCATCCATCTTGGGTCCTTACATACCTCCATCTCCCATCTTTCCTTAAGATCAACATAGTGCATATCCTTGAATCCTTTCCATCCACCCACCCATCTAAACAAGTCATATCCTCCTTCTTCTTCCACAAGTCCCAAGTCCTTTGGAAGTAACTTGAATGTTCAATACAAGAATCCATCAAAAAAAGATCACCATGTCTCCTCTAGTCAACATGGAGGCATAAATTCAAAAGAGATATCTAAGAAAAAAACTACAAGACAAGTATGGGTTCCAAAATCCATCATTAAACATATTCTCTCTAGATCATCAAAAAGAAATGAAAAGCCTATGGCTATATGGATTCCAAATCTCTTTTGAAAAAGTCTGGTGTTGAGCAAAAAGTGAAGCTAACATTCAAGCTTCCAAAGACTTCCACTTCATCTTCTTCCAAAAACATTCTTCCATTCCATGCACCTAAACCACAACCTCTGCTATCCATTCACCATATTCCTTCACGTATTCCTTCATTCACATTTCCTCCATCCTCTCACCACCCTTCAAGGTGTGTGTTGATGTTGATCTTTCCTTCCTTTCCATCTACCCTTTCACAATCCTTCCATTCATTATCCTCCTACCTTCTATCCTTTTTCCTCATTTTCCTATTCCTCCTATCTTCCAACCTCACTTGCTTTACATAAAACCTTATCCTCCATTTTTCTTGTCCATCTCCCTTTCCCTATCAGCATCTTTGAGCATATCATTTTGAATCCTTGACATATCATGGTTTATCCTTTCAAGGAGCATTATCAAAAGAGCTTTCCTTCTTCCAAAAAAAAAAAAATTTAAAAAAAAAAATTTAAAAAAAAAAAATTAAAAAAAAAATTTGAAAATGTGCCCTGGTGAAAACCTGGAAATAGGCACCTTGGTAGAAAAAGTAAAGAGAAATAAATTCATCTTATGGTGAAAACCACTCCCTTATGGCACCTTGGATAACTACCGTGATGAAAACTTGACAATCAGGAATCATGCATAGTTCTTCTACATATTTCATCCATTCCATCTTCTCTCTTTAATCTTGACAATGTTGATCTATACACAAACATTTGGCTATCTTGTGAGCTATTTTATGATGATCTTACTTTCATTCCTTTCATGTTTAGCCTTCATATTTATTTTTCTCCATTCATTCTATCCTTTTGCTATCCTTTTCCCCTTTGGTATTGATCTAAAAAGAAAAAAGGAAAAAAAGAGAGTAAAACACGGTGCTATAAAGCCTCTTAACATGTCTACTCCTTTGGACTGCATCCTTTCCTACTCTTGCATTATGATTTTGTGACTTGTCCTATGTTGGCCTTTCATTGCTTGTCCAAATCCAATTTACATGAAAATTTTTCCCTAGCTTGGGTACCCTTGAGGAGTTTTCTCTCGAGGATTTCTTCCCTTCATTCTCATTCATTCTCTTGTCTTCCATCTCTTCCACTAACTTGCTAATCCCTCTTGTTCTCCACCTTGCTAGACATTGGGACTACATGATGTGATCTTGCTTGGGAGTTTGATGCCCATTCTATCCAAGGGAATCCTTTGTACATATTGATTAGTACTACCTATTGAATTTGAAATCCCATCACGAAGAATCAAAATGCATGGTCTAGTAACTGATGATGACTATAGAGTGTCTAGGTTGCAAGAACTTAAACTACTAGATGAGCACAAACAAGTAGTGTATGATCATCTTAGAGTATATCATAAAAGAATGTTTAGAGGTGACAACAAGAAAGTCAGACACAAAGAATTTTAGGTTGGCAATCTAGTCTTGAGAGAAAATCCAAAAAATAATCATATCAAGAATGCAAGGGAAAGTTTGAACCCAATTGGCTAGGTCCCTTTGTTATTACTGCTACTTTTGGATTTGGAGCCTATCAACTCTCATCGACTGAAGGAGAACAACTCTGAGAACCAATCAATGTTCTCCATTTGAAGAAATTCTACGCCTAAGGCATTTAGTGTATGGTAAAATGTCCTTAAAAAATCTTAAAAATCTGAAAAAGTCATGAAAAAATGAAAATCTTGGTGAAAACCTAACAATAGGTGCCTTGATGATTCGCAAAAAAAAAAATGAGAAAAAGAAAAAGTGCCTTGGTGAAAACTTAGAAATAGGCACCTTGGTACCAAAAATAGAATCTCTACCAAGATGGTGAAAACCGAGCAAACGGGTGCCACTTGTTCAAAACACTCCATCTATCAGCATAATCTTGGTTTCTCCTAGATTTTAGTCTTGCTTTAGTTTGTACATATCTCCTGGTTTGTTTTTGCATTTCCAATTTTCAATAAAGTCGGTATGTGCACCAATTAGCTCAAGCGTCTATATCCTATCAATGCTTAACACTTGGGGGAAATCAATGTCATATCCTATGGTCTCCAGTATATCTTAGATGAGTCATATCCAATCAGAGTCCTTTGAAGCTTCATCTGATTCAGTTAGTCAGTCTCCTCTCTAGAAAGGATTTTACATCTACAACAATGCAATCAAACATCAAAACAAACTAAAAACAATCTATGCTTTTACATGCTTTCATCTCTTTGTATGCTTACTAATTCACATTGAGATTTTTGCATATTGTGTCCCTTTGAGCTCTTCGATGATGTCCTTCACAAGATTTAGAGAGTGATGACTGGGGGCATAATCTTTTCTTTGTCTTATGCTTGTATGTGAAAATCTAACAACTTTGGAAATTCTAGATTGAAATGGTGTCTATCTGTAAGAGCCTCCATCTCGTATTGGATGGCCATGAGTACCTCAACCATTGATATCCAGAAAATTCAAAGAAGTTTGATCTAACTATTGTCTTTTTGAGTGAGTGAGTTCTCCTACTGTGAAACACAATCTTGCCTAAGGAGGTGAATGATAAAAGGTCACTACGGGTAATTCACACTGGATTTAGAATGATCTCTTGACTATTTGATGTGTTTGTAAATGCAAGGTGTATTCAGATCATCACGATGTTTATGTTCTGATGCTTATACAAATTGCTATATCAATATGGACATGATATTTAGGTCATCCTAGCTTTTGTGCCTTGGTGCTTATATCTAATCTGACATTTCGAAAACAAAATCAATATTCATATGTCCATGGTTGTTTGACCAGTGGGTGTTGTATTGATTCTTACGCATACAAATCGATATTCATATGTCTATGGTTTCATAACTAGTGGGCATTGTATTGATTTATCCAATTACCTAATAATTCAATGATAACAAATGACCAACACATGATCAGTGACTAGGTCCTAGGTCTTAGGTTGCATTTTATTTTGCATATCATTTTGCATGTCTCTTTGCACTTTGCATGTTTGCATGATCTCATAATGGCTGGATAAACTTTAATGCTTAAATGATTCTTCAATCACATCTTTGAATCTAGCAATATTTGAAACCTAACATGAAGGTTCCTCCAATGAAACAGCAAGTAGAATCCTTTTTCAGGATTAAAATCAAAATTTGAGATCATTTATATTGTAAACTGCTTGCATAATCGACCTTCAATCATCACAGAAATCTAGAATTCAACTTAACTGATTATCTTACATCAAACTATCAAAATTTCAACTTGGTCAACCATGGTCAACTCATGGTCAAACCTAGTCAAACTTGGTCTTTTGGACCTCTAAACAATGCAAAACATGTTCTCAGACATGTACAACCACTTCCCAAATCAATTAACATGCTTCTAAACTATAACACTGACTTTTCTTGTCAGATTTCAATTTTTATCCCAAAGGGGCATGGTATTGCACATCATTCATGTATATAAATCTAAATCTATAATCAATCTTTTAGTAATCAAGACAACAACCATGTCTATTACTGATTCATCTAAAGTCCTCATCTCTTGGGGCATATAAGATTCATCAAGATCCATATCAATCTGGTATTCTCTTAATCTTGTAAACTGTATCAGCTTTTCGTAACCATCAGTTCATTAGTGTTATTTCCTTGGTTCTTCATAACTGAAGGGTTCATATGTGATACCAATGTGATTCTTATTGAAAATTGGGTTTAGAATCAGTCACTCACTTCTTCATAATCATAAGGTTTGGAATCAAACATTTTGACACTTCTTCGTAATCATCGGTTCATTGTTGTTATAGGTAACATTATCTTTGGTCATTCAGGACCTAACATCATCAAATCTTTCAATCGGTGTCTATCTTAGAATCGGTTCATCTTTCAAATCAAATCATTTTCAAACATCTTTATCACACATAGACTATCTTTGAACCACTGCTCTTCACATAGTAATTCAAAGAGGGGCAAAATGTAATACCCCAAAAATGGGCTATAGGTTCATCAACCTCCTACATTTACAAATCGAATGAAATTGACATCGAAGTTATATATTATCTAAAAATTGATGATACACCAACTGTCAACACAACCCCCACTAAATCTAAAGTTGTTACAGTTGACATGTTAGCCAGAATGAGGACTACCAAGGAATGGAATCTGTCGGCACCTACACATTAGTCTACATTTATTGACGATTCGCAGAGAGACAAAGGAGATCAGTCTACATCAGTGAATGTAACTCCTCATGTGGAGGATAAGGGAAAATAATAGAAGGACAAACTTATTGATAGTTAAGAGCCAAAGGAGAAAGAGGAAATACAAGCTCTTGTATAGATGTTGAGTGGGAGCACACCAAAGAAGGCACTTAAAAAGAAGGCAAAAGTTTCTTCACCAGAGGTAACTATTGACGAAGTTATTGTAATTCTAAAATGGGATTCTAATAACTTATCATATGAGTAGATGCAAGTATTGCAAGACCTATTGAAGAGGAAAAGGAAGCAAGAAAAATTAAGAAGAGAACACCAGCAAAAGCAAGTCTTACAGGATATCAAATAAATCTTTATTGATGCTTTTGAAATGTCTAATGTAAATAATTCTACTCCCATACTGGAACAGCTTGTCCATATAGTCAAGAAAGTGACCAATGATGAAAGTGATGCAAGTGACAAGATGTTGTAGTGGTCACAAAATAAGTTTGAAATGAAGGTAATGAACAAGGTATCTGTCAAGATTGCAGTAAAATAGGTAGAACTTTCTACTCTGATAGCTGATTTAGAAGTGGTAGTGAATGCACAATCTTTGTTTACCAAACTATGTGATGTAGAATAATTTACAAATGATAACTAGGGGTTGGTAGACAAACTACAACAAGAAATCAAGTCTACTAGTCAATCCTTGAGCTTGGATACAAATTATAGTTCAAAACATTATGCCAATCTTATGCATACACAAGGAAGGATAACTGAGTTGATGGCTAATGATGGTAAGATAAGGGCTTGTCTATTCTCTATGCAAACAATGTTGACACCTCATTTGGAGGCCATTCAAAGAGAGCTAGCCAAGGCTAAGGACTTAACATAGAAAGATCCTCATCTTTCTATAGTAGAGATCCTAGTCAATCTCAGTGCAGAGCTAGAAGTGCAATCAAAAGTTTTGAAAGTTGCTACATCAAGATGGGAAACTACATTACATATGGTTATGATGCTTCATAAACCATTTCTAGAGAAATACTTCATGATTCCTACTCCTGATGAAATTAGGCATGCCAAAAATAAGGGGAAATTAAATGACATGACATATTTAGGAACAAAGGAAGGTAATTTTTTTTTGTATATATATATCTTAGTGGGAGTATTCTACTAATACTAAGTACTTTTATAAATATAATTTTAATTTCATGACAAAGTGTTTTTGCCACTAATGTCAAAGGGGGAGATTGTAGATCTCTATAGTTTTCTTGACTATTAGTGTCTTACACTTAATCATTATCTAGGCAATGATGGTCGGTCATCACTATGACCGAGTCATCATGAATAGGCCAAGTCATGTAATGTATATTTACTGAGCAGTAGTAACTGTCGAGTAAACCAATGGTCACTATGTATTTCTATATTAGCTGAGTTAAGTTTTTTCTAAGCTATGTAAAGTAATGTATACCAAGAAATAGTGATATCAGTGAATTCCAAGTACAATGAATGCCAAGTACCAGAGACATCAATTATCGAGTTAGCCAGAATCAACATGAGTTTTTTATGGCATAGTCATCGAGGTAAAAATTTTTGGCCAACATTCATATTTTGAATTTTTTTTGTTGAGGAAATTACAGAGGTAATTATGCTCCTATTTTACAATCATTGATCCCAATGCATCACTTGGAGCAAATCAGAATTAGTAAAGCTTAAGTGGCAAAAAGAGTAAATCTGGATTGTAGATCTTGAATCTTGAAGAAGTTTAGTTGCCTATATAAGATAAGATCTGAACCCTAATGTGTGTGTGAGAGAATGTGAAGGGAATGAAGGAATGAGCAGAGAGTACATTCATACTAGTGAAGCATTCTGATAGAGTTTAGTGACCGAGTAAAGAAGTGAAGGAAATAACAGAGATAAACTTGATAGATGAGATCAAATCAATACTGGAAGGAGAAGATTTGTAATCAGAATACAGTGCTGACTGAAGGATTAGGTACTAAGAAATTCTAATAGTGTATCAGGGTAAATCATGGTTTTAACAGACCTATTGTAATCTCTTAACTAAGTGCTTACTTTGTTATAAGTTCTAAATCATTTTTCAAGGTAGACTATATAAGTCTTTTAGCTCTTAACAGGGCAGACCCTTCACAAGATAGATCATATTTTGTGATCAAATTTGTAGCCCTAATAGGTAAACTTTATACTAGAGTAGTGAATATTTGTGTGTGTCATCCCCACCCCAGCTTTACCTTTCAAGGGTTTCTAGGTAACCAAAGTTATTGTGTTATGAGTACTTTCTTGAATGTTGTTTAGTGTATTAGCTTCATTACATTGATGTAGTTTCTATTTAAGCTATGCAAAGTTTTAGTAATGAAAAAATGTATTAATAGGTGATATCTAATTCACTCCCCCTCTCAATATCACATTTCCCAACTAAATTTCCAAGATTAGCTTGTTCACTATTTCTACAGCCCTGACCATTACATTAGCTCTTTTGTCTCCTTTCTGAACTAATCTCTCCTTGGCTTTAGCAAAATCCATAAATGATAGTCTCATCATCTCATCTTTATCCATGTTTTCCACATTAGAACTAATAGGTTTGGCCACACTTGCCAAAACTAAAGATGTTTCCAACCTAACCTCAACAACTTTTTATGATTTTATCTATTCTTCTTACTTTTTCTCATGTTGTGTTTCCTTTTCCCATGCTTTTTCTTCCTTTTTCTCTTTTGATTTACCTTGCTCTATCTACTTCTAATCTTCAACCTCCATCGCACTATCCACATTATCCAAAAATAGATCATTTTCATCCTGTGAAGTGTCAAGGCTAATAGGAACACCAGTGACAAAGAAATTTGGTTGCATGCTAACTTGAGCACTTTCATCTACTACCTTGGAACTCTCTCCTAAACCCAAAGATATAGGCTTAGAATCCTTAGGAGGTGAAACCTTCTTAGGCATGTCATACATTAGAACTTGGTCTAATGCCTTTTGGGTGTCCTCAATCACCTCATCATATTTCCTAGCCACAATCTTGACTAGTCTGGCCTTTGTCCTCAGTAGGGGTTTTAGTGCTTTTATGATCCTTTCTCTTTCCTAAATGCACACTGTTAGCACCTAGAAAAATTTTCATGGCTTCATCATCTTTCCTCTAGTCTTTGCAGGTTGTTCTCTATCTCTGGCTTAAACCCTAGATTAGAAATTTGAAAAATCTAGCCATTGGGATATGAAACCCTAATCTGTCTTAGCCCTATTCTAATTGTGCGTTACCTTTTTCGGTAACTAAAGTCCTAAAATACCCATGTGCAAAAAGGTTAGGTTCACTTTATGTGTTTCATAGTTAGGTTTCATGTTGGGGTCCCCTTTTAATAAATTTCCCTAAGCCTAGGTCTCCCCTAGTAATATTTCGTATAGTTCTGCCTTTTAATTATGTGGCTGTCATTGTTTTGTGAGACCTTTTGTTGTCAGAGTTTCTAACATGCGGTATAGCGACAAAGTGCCATCTATCCTGGCAGGCCCAGTATCTAAGCCTAAGATTCATGATCTATAGTGGGCATATGATCTCATGGAATCTTCTTCCCCCATGAGATCATGCATCAGCCATCAGATCTTCCATCATGTTCATGCCGACTAGAGTGGGTCCACTACCAAGTGTGCATGGGTGGCAGTTTTTTATTGGTTGATGTGGTTAGTGAGGTGGAAGTTTGTCAAATGGACCTATGTGCGATGAAAAAGTTGTTTTTCCACCTATCAGATTTTATGATGTGGCATTTTCTCATTGGTTGATAGATTCACTGATGATTTGGCAAGTGTCAGTGGGACCTGGTTGCTGGCATGTCCTTGAGGGTCCTGACATCTGAAAAAGATCTACAGTTGGCATAAGTTCTCATGGGTTTTTTTAGAGCTACAAGATCTTACGCCAACCGTCGATTTTACTTTATTCTCAGGTGAAAAAGGGTGGGTCCTCTGACAGTTTGAGTTGACATGCACATTTTTCATTAGTGGAAAGGATAAAGATGCAGTGGGACCATGTTGCTAGGTGTGCTGATTTGTATTGTTTTTATTGGCTGAGTGGGAAGATGATGAGGATGTGTCAATGGGCCTAAATCTTTTGAAGGATGGTAGATTCAAGATCTATGGTTGTCCTAAGTTTGTGTGGAATCTTACTGGGCCATGCGATCTTAAGACAACTGTCCAATTGAAAGACTTATAATGTGTGGGTCTGAACTACTACATGTGCTAACTTGCTTGATTTTCATTGGTTGTTGACTGATGACATCGTGGAGACTTTTCAAAGGGTTCATGACTGCTATGGAGGTTAATGTGAACCACCCAATTTTCTAGGAAAGTGCTAGGATCGACAACCGCATTTTAAACTTTGTCTGGATAATCATTGTAGTTCAAATTCAAAATTTTAGAGGGTTTTCGAGTGATAAAAGGACTAATTTTTAGTGTCTTAGTGGCTGTGTTTGGTAGGATTTGATTTTGTTGACTGTTACAGAATGGCCCAGGGTGTCTGATGACTGATTACAAGGGTTTTTGTATTGTGATGGAGTTGCTCGAGGTGTGTTGTAGGTGGATAATCTACATGTTCAACATGGTAAAATTCATGATTTTATGATCTTCAGTACACAGGCCAGAGGAATTACCATGATTACAGATCATTCTTGGATCTATTTTTCTTCAGGTTGTTTGGTTTTCCCCCAATCGTAATAAATTCTTGATTGATCTTAGTTGGTTTGGTGGGTAAAGCCCTAACCCTAATCATCTGTAGCTTGTCGCATCCTATTTTTGGATCCCAAGATGATTAGGGGGTATATATGGTTGAATTGTTGATTTTGAAGGTTGTTGATATTTCTGTTCAAAATCAATAGAAAGACTGAACAAGGAGAGCTTGGATTTTGGGTCTTGTTCCTAGCAGTTGTCATCTTAGTAATGTAATGTTTTTGAAAATTTTAATGAGAATACACTTGAATTCCTGTCTCAAATTTATGATTGTCTTCTTGTCTTGATTTTGGATTCATATATGTTAAAGTCACAAAGTGAGTTAGCATATGGTAAAAAAAGAGTATTGTGAGATTATCTTGGAGTTCCTAACAAAGTTAGGATTAAATTCTTTAGGGTGATTTCAGTGAGTCTATGGTTGGATAAGGATCTTGATGATCAAGTTTGAGAGTGAGAGGGATAATACGCAAAGCATTTATCTTGAGTTCAAGGGTGTTTGAGTTAGGGTTCTCAATTATTTTATGTTATTGGGTGACTCTTTGCCCTAGGTTAAGGCACTGATCTATTCTTTGGAAGCAGTTCATCATCATCCACCATACATATAAATGATAAAATCTTTCAATCAGTTAGTAAGGGGTATAAATGTATAATATTCAGTGATTCCTTTCAAGAAGTGAATCAAAGGTATGCCCGCCTAAGCATATAAGCTCAAAGTGTAGGAGGATCTCTTTGATCCTTGTTAATTGGCCCTTTTCCTTGTAGACTTTAGAGTGGTGATAAATTCAGTGACATTAAGTTGTCAATCATAGTGTAAACCTACAAGTAGAAAGAAAAGAACACCAACAAAATGGTGACTCTGCTAGGGAGAGTCTAGAGATAAAGTTTTTAAGTGGACTCTTGTTTTTCCTGTTGTATTCAGTTAAGGATTTCCCACTTTGGTGGGTGGTGACTCAAAAAGGTTAGAACCAGTGTTATAAACTACAAAATTATGGACAAGAGAAGGAATAGTAGGTCCTTTATCAAGAAAAATCTAGAGGTTACTCTGGAACAATTACCTAGACAAGAAAAGAAGAGTTGGATCAGAAGAAATGGAGAGTCTACTAGTGCTCCCATAAGAGAACAAAGAAATACCATAAGTAGAGCACCACATGTATCCTCTAATGAGGAATATTCACAACACAAGGGTTCTAGATCAGATAGTGGCCGCTCTGAAGATAAATTTTATGATACCCCAAAGGTAGTATTTCAAGACAAAGGTTCATTACTTGCAGGTTAGGATGAACAAGCTAGAGAAAGAGGTTTTGAACAAAATTTAGATCTTGATGAAGATATGTTCAGAAGGTGACCCATGAGACTGAGACAGGTCCATTTCCCATATCAAAGTCTCACTGATATGGATGTGTCATCAGGTTTTGATGATATTATGATAGATCTAGATGATTTAAGTGCACTAAGGTTATAGTTGGCTAAATAAGATGCCATACATAAGAGGTTACAAAAGGAGAGATAAGCTGAAAAGGTGAATGCTCTAATAGAAAGAGAGTCTCTTCTTAGAAAGATCAATGAATTGAAGGATAGAAACAAGATGCTTGCTTCTGCTCCTAAGACTTTGTAGCATGATGTTTTTGGTGATCTTGATGCTTTGAGATGTGAGCAAGAGTGCCTACTACAAGACCATGAGTTTGATAAAGAGGACCCTATGGTTAGACAGGTTCAAAGTTATGCTTCCCTCCCTAAAGATAAAGATGGGCATCAGATCACTAGGCATGTTGTTGCTGCTAGTGAAAAAGGAAAGCAAAATATGGTGGAACATCAGACAAGCAAATCATTGACAATACCAAGGGTCCCACCACCCAATTCAAATAAGGATACAGAGATGGAGAGAAGAAGAAAAGAAGATGAGGACCTTGCAAGAGAATTAGAGAAGGTTGAAGTTGAAGCCTCCATTGTAGAAAAAAGAAGAAAGATCCATTTCTTGAAGGCTTCATCTACAAATGCTCTTGGCCCATCTGATACTGAACTAGGTATGCCATCTATGACTATTACTATTCCACTTAGTAATGCCACTACTAGTTCAATTCCTTCTTCATCTACTAAGATGTTGGTTTTTCCCTTTGATCTTCAACTTGTAGGTTTATACTTTGATGGATAACTTTTAATGATACTTTGACTCTATCACCACTCCAAAGTCTACAAGGAAGAGGGCCAATTAGCAAGGATCAACAATGAGATCCTCCTACACTTTGAGCCTTAATGCTTAGGTGGGTGTACCCTTGATTCACTTCTTCGAAGGAATCACAAAATATTATACAATTATACTTCTTACTAATTGATTGAAAGATTTTATCATTTAATTTGTTTGTGTGATTGATGATGGACAACCTCTAGAGAGTGGACTAGTGCCTTAACCAAGGGAAAAGAGTCATATAACAACATATATCAACTGAACCCTAACTTAAACAAACTTAAATTTAGGATAAGTGCTTTGCCTATTATCCTTCTCACTCACATATTAGGACATCAAATCCTTATCTAGCCATGAACTCACTGAAAATACTTGAAAGACTTTAATCCTAACTTTGTTAGGAACTCAAAGATAATTTCAAAATACTTTTTGTTTACCATATGATAACCCACTTTGTGAAATTAACATATATGAGCTCAAGAACAAAATAAGAAGATGTACACAAACATGAGATTGGAATCCAAATGTATTCTCATTAAAATTTGTAGGATCAATACATTATCAAACAACAAAATGCAAGGAGACAAACCCTAAATCTAAGCTCTCCCTGTTCAGTAAATTAACATCAATAATCAGGGACCAAAAAGAAAGTTTTGGAACCCTCAAAAAGTCAAAAATGCTACAATATATACCCCCTAGTCATCTTGGAAACCCAAAATAGGTTGTAATAAGCTACAGATGACTAGGGTTAGGGTTTCACCCACTAAGCCAACTAAAATAGTCAAGAATTTATTACAGGGATGGAAACCCAGGCGATTAGAACAATCAGATCCAATAATGATCTTAATTTATGAAGAATCTCAAAGTATTGTACTAGAGATCATGAATCTATCATGCTAAAAAATCTAATTATTCACCTGCAACATACCTCAAGTGAGTGACTACCTACATTTTCAATGTACAAACCTTATGCAATTAATCATCAGACACCCTGGACCACTCTGGAACAGTCGGCAAAACCAATTCTACCAAATCCGGCTGTGAAAGCATTCAATTTCAGTCCTTCCTGTCACTGGAAACCCTCAGAAAATTCAAATTCAAATTTCAACGGTCATTTCATGGCGCTAGTAGCAAATCGGCGGTCGACATTTGAATCTGGGTCAACTTTATATCCTAACTGCTATATTTTGTTCCTTTTGCGAGCTTCATGATTTAACTTTACAGATATCCTCAGGTTAACTTTTAGCGACTATGTGACAAGGATTTTCTTATTCATGAGATGAAATACTAACTCACCGCTTAACCCCGTGAACTAGCGAACAAAGGAAATGAACCTACCCTAGTCACATTTGGCAAACTGGCAATTGAAAGGTTCCGCCAGTTTGCAAAACACTTTATGTTACCACTAAATAATTTAGTGACTACATGACCTTCCTTCGCTAAATCACCAAACCTTTTAGCACATCACCATTTTACTCAATGAATGAGTGAATATGAAGAAAATTTTTTAGGCCGCTAAACACTTTGTCAAAACTGCTAGACCTTAGACCCCTGCCCGAGCCCACTTTATGCCACTTGTCACCATACCATTTGTTGCAATTGCTTAGTCACCACTAACACAAGACCCACTTGTGTGCTATAAATGTGTCACACTTCTATGGATCATTACATGCAAGGAAACTAAGGAATGAGCCCTCACAAATCGATCCATAGCTCCCTAGGCATGGAGTGCAAGGGCTTTTAAGAATGCTCTCAGCTAGAGCTATTTAGCCTATAACCTTGCTAGTAAACCATGCAATGGGAGATTCAATGAAGACAAGGGAAAGAATGCCAATATCCTCAAGAATTAAGAATGAAAATGCAATGCAATGCTATGCTAGAAATGGAAATGCAAGCTAAGCTATGAAAGGAAATATGCAAGTGTTACAACCCAAGCTAATTAATCTATGTGAGCTAATCTAGAGCATAGAAATGAAGCTAATCTAAGAAATCATAAATATGAAGCTAAGCTAACAATGCAAGAATGAGATGTAGAATGAAAGAATGAGATGTAGATGCTAAGAATGCTCCAAATCTTCAAAAGCTCCAAAGTGTACCTAGAAAACCTGCAGCATAATATTAGCATAAAAAGTTGGGGATCTAGAATGAAGAAGAGAGCTCTCATTTTAAAGGAAATGAGAAGGAATGGACCATGGAGATTAAGAGGCAAAAGATTTAATCAAGGGTGGAGCTTGAAAGAGGAGCAATCCATGTGCACAAATATCCTCCAATGAGAAAATAAGAGTTGACTTTTGTGTCCATATGAGACAAAAAGTGTTTTTCTTCTTTTTATAAAATAAGAATAATGCTTTATTTGTGCAACTTAGGATAAGAGGAAAAGTGGGGGCTTTTTATTTATTAAAAGGGGAGGAAATATTCCTTTTAAATAAATAAAGACTTAGGATAAGATGGTTAGCCCATAGAAATTAATCGAATAAATGATAGAGCTAGGATTTGATCAAGAACAAGCAATTGCTGATTTAGCAAAAGGGGCTAATAGTCTAGATGACCATTTTTAGGTGTATACATGTCATCTAGACTATTAGCCCCTTTTTCTAAATCATCAATTACTTGCTCTTGATCAAATCCTAGCTCTATCATTTATTCAATTATTTTCTATGGGCTAACCATATTATCCTAAGTCTTTATTTATTTAAAAGGAATATTTCCTCCCCTTTTAATAAATAAAAAGCCCCCACTTTTCCTCTTATCCTAAGTTGCAAAAATAAAGCATTATTCTTATTTTATAAAAAGAAGAAAAACACTTTTTGTCTCATATGGACACAAAAGTCCCCATACCATTTGTTGCAAGTGCTTAGTCACCACTGACACAGGACCCACTTTCTACAAGCCCTTAAATTGGATGAAAGGTGTAAAATCTCATGGCTCTGACACAACCCATGAGATCATGCACCAACTGTTGATGCTCTACAAGTGTTAGAACCCACTGAACCTCAAAAAACCTGGCCCCACTAACAACATGTCTAGTCACACAACATGGACCAATTAGAGACTGCCAATCAATTTTGTCTTACATCGGGACCATGGCCACGAAACACATAGCCAAAATTGAATCGATGGCTATCACTAAAGCGCTGACTTATCTAGTGCGCATCTTCAATAAATGGTATTATGACCACCATCAAATCTTGCAATGTATTAACTCCCCTGAGACCGGTGAACCCATTGACAAATCCACCTCAGCACACCTAGACCAATGAGAGCATGGCATGGCAGCACTTTTTTGACAATGGTCCTAGACCCCTGACCATGCACAATCACACTGATAGTACACCACATCACAACCCAGATGACCAATAAGATCATGACATGCCAGCATCCATAGGAAAGGAGGCCCACCCAAAAATCTTTCATAGAATGCATCAATGACTATCATTAAGGTGTGATGTTAAAGCCTACACATCTCTCGTTAGAAATGGAAACAACGGTAGATCTTGAAGAATCTTTAACCACTAGCAGGGAAAGACAATAGGGCCCACCGGGACAGGTGTCGTGAAGTCATGTAATCACATGTCAGAACCTTTTGAAAACCTACAGTCTTGCGAATAAGAAACAACCACACAAAATAAAGGCTTAAGACTTAGGAAAATTAAAGGCAGCCAGGGGTTAGAGACTTAGGAAAAATCAAAGGCATGACCCCACGGGGTGACAAAATATTAAAGCACATGTGCTAAAGGGATTTTAAGTGATTCAAAAAGGTCACGTGAAATTAGAACAAGGCCTAAGACAAAATAGGGATTTTTCACACCAACGACTATATTTTGAATTTTCTAAGCTTAGGGTTTAAGGCAGATACCAAAATAATTATAGAGACTAGGGGGAAAATGCTATAGCCATGAAAATTTTTGCAGGGACCAGATAAAAAGATAGAAAACCATGGAAATTCTTTCAAGTGCTAACATAAGATAGGTGTTGATCCTAGGCAATAGTCAAATGCACAAGTAGATGGGAATGTAAATGTAAACTTTGACCCTAGGGTTAACACTAGTTCAAGTTTTCAAAGGAGACCTATGCAATTAGAAGGCCATAGGCAAATTAGTTTTGATGGAATACCTGGCTACTCAAATGCTTTTCCAACTGATATAAGAGATAAGATACCTAAATTTTTTGGTAATAATGCTATTAGTTGTGAAGAACGTCTTAGGTTATTTGTTGATGTATTAAATGATTATGAGGTAGAGCATGAGGATGTAGTCATGAAATTATTTGTTCAATCTCTAGTGGAAGATGCTAGAGATTGGTTTAAGAGACTCCCTGACCATTGTATTGACACTTGGGATTCTTTCGAGAGATATTTCAAAGAACAGTATGGTGATAGGCCTAATGCTAGTTTCATGTTGAATGAGTTCAACACTATAAGGAAAAATCAGAATGAGTCTACAGCCGAATTCAATATGAGATTTTAGAAGGGTATGCATAAGTTGTTCCAAGTTATGTGTTTAGATGATAATGTTTGTCTGACCACATACTTCAATGCTTTTGATGGAAAGATGGCATACTTGTTGAGGGAAAAGGAACCAATAACCCTCAGAGATGCTTTTAGGATTGTTGTCAATATTGAAAACAATATGAAAATATCAGGAAAATTAGGTGGAAAAAGAGATGATCCAAAGTTGTTTGGGGATAAAAAATACAAAAAGGATAATGAGAGGAATGTTGGAAATAAGAAACAAGAGGAAGATAAATTGGATAAGGTGTTGAATACATTGAAGGATTTAAAAGTACCTACTAATAGAATTAACAATGCTTCTACTAATGAAAAGCCTCAATTCAACAATAATTTCAATGGGCAGAATAGATTGCAGAATTAGCCCTACAACACCCAATGGAAGGATGGCAAGCCTATTGTCCCTACTGCAAGAGGAAGTAATGATAAAGTTGTCCTTGATCCTTTATAAAGATCCTCTGTAAATGTTATGGAGGATACACTATGGTGTATATCATGTCAGTCCCCTCATTCTGTAGAGCATTGTGTGGTTGCACAATCCATGTCAACATACCAAGATGATAACAATGAGGAGTTAGATCAAGAAGAAAATCATGATGACATTGGATGCAACATGGAAACTTCATGTTTGGGATATGAAGATGATTCTAATATTGACGAAGAAGCATATGTGTGTTTGAAAAGACACAATAGGGCCTTGTTCCATCAGGAGGTCTTTTTTGATAATGATGACATTGATAAAAAGACATGTAACATGATTTCTTCCTTATAAATAGTAAATTTGAGAAGACCTTCAAAGGAAGAAATGGATAGAATTACTATAGAAATGATAGCCCAAGTGTAAACTAGAGGCTTGGTAGTAAGGAATACAAATGAAAAATTTGCAGGAATGTTTATAAAAAACAACTCTAGGGAATTCAGTGGAAATAGATCAAAGGATGATCATTCAGTAAGGTTCAAAAATGTAAAAGGTAAGAAGTGGGAACCTAAGGGAGTTGGAGTTGAAAAAATTTCTAATGAAATAGAAAAGCCAGTTGGCAAAATGGCTAAGATTGAAAAAGTAAAGGTCACAACTACAACTAGCATATTAGATAAATAGAAGGACAATAAAGCAATGCAGATTGAGATTCCTCCCTCTGCTCCTGTTGATATGTTGGTTTTGTATCTCAGATAACTATCAAGGTTCCATTGTCAAAATTGTTGAGGATCCCTGAACATAAGGATAGGGCTATTGCATGGGTAGATAATGTTCACAGTAATGATATTGCATGCAATGAACCTTAGGATAAAGTTTTGAAAGAGGTGGAGATCCAAGGATTGGTATCTCACATACCACCTATTTACTTGGATAATTCTATCAATGCTAGCCTTGAAAATATAGATCCATTCTTCTTGAGTATCCTTGTGAATGGAATGAAGTTAAGAAATTGTATGATTGATTCTGGTGCTTCCAATACTATTATGCCTTTTAAGATCATGGGAAAGTTAGGTCTCAAGATTGATACAGATCAAGGTAGATGTTGTGCAATGGATCAGAGGGAAGTACCAGTCATTGGGACTATAAATGCAATACCATACAGATTGGCAGCCTATCCAGAGAAAGAATTGACCATGAGTGTCTTGGTGGTGGACATTCCACCTCATTATGGTATGCTATTATCTAGGAAATGGAGTGCTTCCATGGGTGGATGTTTGTAGTGTGATCTCTCTTCTACAACTTTCAAGATTGATGATCAGTTTGTTAAAATTGAAAGAGAACCAAGGGTAACCTATATGATTGAAAAGGATATTGATAATGAGGTTACCTGCTTTGTAGATACTGATGTCAATGCTTTCAAAGCTAAGGTCACTACATTTGAAAAGGAGCCTATATTGCCATGTATTGCTGATGAGGTTGGTTCTAGGTCTATGAAGGGTGATTTGTGGGTGATGTACTTTGATTGTGCTAGCTACCGAGATGGAGCAGGAGCAGGTATTTTACTCATTTATCCTAAGGGGAACACCTACAAGTTTTCCTTCACATTGAATTTCTTTTGTACCAATAATATAGTAGAGTATGAAGCATTATTGCTAGGATTGAGGTTGGCACAAAAGCATGGAATTAAATGTATAAAATTTATTGGGGATTCTGAATTGGTGGTGTCCCAAATAAGGTTAGTATATGCTTCCAAGAACAAGAGGTTGAAGTAATACATAAATGTCATTTGGGATTTGATTGAGTGTTTTTCTACCTTCAATATTGAGTGGAAGGATAGAAGTAATAACAAGATGGCTAATTTGTTAGCCAATATTGCAATCAATCCCAGTGATATTACTTTTGCTTGCCTCTCTAAAGTTGAAATTCAGACTAGGCCTAGTATACCAGACAATGTTGAGAATTGGTAGGTTTTCGAAGATGACCAGGATATCTTGAGATTTTTGAATTGTGAAGATCAGTATCATGGTCAGGAGTTAGATTGTTCAGCCTTGGTTGAGATTACAGAAGGAAAGGAAGTTATCCTTGGAAATGAGGTCATTCAACTTAAAACTAACAAGGTTCCTAAGGGACTTGTTGTTCTAGAAACTGTGTTTGATAATCAGGACAGAGTTCAAAAGGATATTAAAAGGGAGGATCATAAAAATTTGGAAGAAATAAATCTTGGAACACAAGAAGCACCTAAGAAGGTCTACATTGGTAGAGAGATGTCTCACAAGGTAAGGAAGTCCTTGATTGAATTATTGAGAAAATTCAAGCATGTTTTTGCATGGTCATATGATGACCTAAAGGTTTATAGAGAAGACTTGTTCCAACATGTTATTCCTTTGAAGGAAGATGCCAAGCCCTTTAGGCAAAAATAGAGGCCTATAAATCCTACTTTGGCACCTAAAATGCAAGAAGAATTAATGAAGCTAAGAGATGCTAGAATTATCAAGCCCATTAGGCATTCTTCTTGGGTTTCAAATTTGGTTCCTATCAAGAAGAAGAATGGTCACATCAGACTTTGTGTGGATTTCAGAAATTTGAACATCTGCTCATTAAAGGATAACTATTGTCTGCCCAATATGGAGGCTATGTTGCAAAGAGAGACCAGATCAAAATTAATGTCTATGATGGATGGTTTCTCTGGTTATAATCAAGTAATTGTGAAAGAATCAGAATAATTTAAGACATCTTTCACTACACCTTGGGGGACATATGTTTATGTGAGGATGCCTTTTGGTGTCACAAATGCTGGTGCAACTTTTCAAAGGGCAATGGATGTTGCCTTTTCAGATTTTATAAATGATTTCCTTGTTGTTTATCAAGATGATTTAATTTCCTATTCCAAGAAGGAAGAAGATCATTGTACCCATTTAGAAAAAATATTTATGAGGGCTTTGGAATATGGCATTTCATTAAATCCAAGGAAATGTGCATTTGGTGTCACTAAGGGTAAGTTGCTTGGCCACTTGGTTGGAAAGCAAGGAGTCATAATTGATCCTGAGAGAGTGGCAGCCATTGATAAGATCCCTAGACCAAAAAATGTTAAAGGAATTCATTCTTTCTTTGGTTAGGTGAATTTCTTGAGAAGATTTGTTACAAATTTTGCTGAAGTTACTAGGCCAACATCCAAGATGTTGAAGAAAGGCTCTGAGATCAAATGGGAGGGTGAGCTTGATCAAGCTTTCAAGAATATCAAGTAGGCTATCAAAGATGCACCTATGCTTAAGGCACTTGATTACAATATTCCAATGCATATCTTTTCTTTTGCATCTTTTCATACTATTGTTGTAGTATTGTTGTAGAAGAATAAGGAGGGTTATGAGCAGCCTATTGCATTTTTTAGTAAATCTTTGTAGGTTGCTGAATTGAAATATGATATTAATGAGAAACAAGCATATGCACTTGTGAAGGTTGTCAAGGCTTTTAGGTGTTATTTGATGGGAGCAATTGTGATTTCTTTTGTCCCTAGTGCTACAGTAAAGGATATCTTTTCACTACAAGAGGTGTCTGGAAGGAGATGTAGATGGATAAATAGGATCCAAGAATTCAATATTGATATCCAAATTACCAAATTGGTTAGGGGACAAGGATTGGAAAAACTAATGGGTCAATCCAATCTTGATGCAAATCAGATAAACCAGACTGAGATTGATTACACTTGTGATATGGATGATTGCATTTGGATGATATGGATGTTATATTTTACTTAAGGAACATGAAATGTCTAATAGAAATGAATGATAATCAGAAGAGGACTTTGAAATTATAGGCCATCAAGTATGTGATTGTGAAATGTAAATTGTATAGGAAAAATTTGGATTGCATACTTTTGAAATGTGTTGATGAAAGTCAAGCTGACAAGCTATTAAAAGAAATGCATGAGGGAGTTTGTGGGGGACATTATATGGGTAAAACCACTACTCAAAAAATCTTGAGAGCAGGATTCTAGTGGCCCACAATCTTCAAGGATGCAGAGTAGTTGGTAAGGAGGTGTGATGCGTGTTAAAGGTTTTCTGGTAAGCTTAAATTTTTAGGCAATATGCCTTTAAAGCCAGTTGAGGTGCAAGCTCCTTTCCAATAGTGGGGAATAGATTTCATAGGGGAAATACCAAACAAGTCTAGTGGAGGACATTCTTGGATATTAGTTGCCACTGATTATTTTACAAAGTGGGTAGAGGCTATCCCCACAAGGAATTCAACTAGTAAGGTGGTGACTAATTTCTTATTGAATAATATTGTCACAAGGTTTGGTTGTCCTGAGAGGATAGTTAGTGATAATGCAATGTGTTTCAGGTCTACTGAGTACAAGGAATTCTACCAAGGTCTAGGAATTTAGATGTCATACTCTTCACCCTATCATCCACAAGGGAATGGATAGGTAGAATCAACAAATAAGAGCTTGATAAAAAACCTCAAGAGGATCCTTGATAAGAATAAAAGAGCATGGAGTTCAAAATTGCCATTGGCTATATGGGTTGATAGGGTAACTATGAAGAAGGCAATTGGTTGTGCACCATTTCACTTAGTATATGGGATACATGCAAGGATGCCTCAGAATAATCTATTGGAAATGTATAAGTTTGTTTAGTTATATGATGATGATATAAATGATGAAATGAGTTAAGGATTGAGGACCTCATCAGGCCAGATGAAACTAGAAGAGAATTAGTTGCAAAAAATGCCAAGTTGCAATTGCAAGTCAAGAATTTGTATGACAAGAGGGTTGTTGAAAGGAGGTTTGAAACTAATGATTTGGTGTTGATTTGGAATGCTAGATTGGAGGACAAAGGAAAAAATGGAAAATTTGATCCAATCTAGCTAGGGCCATATCTAATTCATGAGAAATGGGGCCAGGATTCCTACATTGTAAAAGAACTAAATGGTGATGTTCAGGAATTGCTAGTTCATGGACAATTCTTGAAGAAATACTTCAATTGAAGGTATCATTCTTTCCATGAATAGTAGTTAGGTCTGCATATTTTGTAAATTTTGTAAAGTTTCTTGCCCCCTATCTTGTTTTGTCCTGGTTTGTAGGGTTTCTTCCCTGTTGCTCTTTGTTGTTCAATTTTTCCTGTGGGTGGTCTACTGGAACCAATGATTCTAGATCCTTACTATGCCTGTAGGAGGCATACATCCCCAGATAGAGCCATTGTTAACACCTAGAAAATTTTTCATGGCTTCATCATCTTTCCTCTGGTCTCTATAGGTTGTTCTCTATCTCTAGCTTAAACCCTAGGTGAAAAATTTGAAAAATGTAGTAATTGGGATATGAAACCCTAATTTGTCTTAGCCTTGTTCTAATTGTGCATTACCTTTTTCAGTCACTAAAGTCCTAAAATACCCATGTGCAAAAAGGTTAGGTTCACTTTATGTGTTTTGCAGTTGGGTTTCATGTCGGGGTCCCCTTTTAATAAATTTCCCTAAGCCTAGGTCTCCCGTAGTAATATTTCCTATAGTTCTACCTTTTAATTGTGTGGCTGCCATTATTTTGTGAGACCTTTTATTGTCAGAGTTTCTGACATGCAATATAGTGATGAAGCACCATCTGTCCTAGCGGGCCCGGTATCTAAGTCTAAGATTCATGATCTATGGTGGGTGTATGATCTCATGGAATCTTCTTCCCCCACGAGATCATGCACTGGCCATCATATCTTCCATCATGTTCATGCTGACTAGAGTGGGTATACTACCAAGTGTGCATGGGTGGTAGTTTTTTATTGCTTGATGTGGTTAGTGAGGTGGAAGTTTGTTAGATGGACCTATGTGCGATGAAAAAGTTTTTTGTCTGCCTGTCAAATTATTTGATGTGGCATTTTCTTATTGGTCAATGGGTTCACTGATGATTTGGAAAGTGTCAGTGGGACCTAGTTGCTAGTGTGTCCTTGAGGGTCCTAACATCTATAGAAGATCTACGGTTGGCGTAAGTTCTCATGGGTTTTGTCAGAGCTACGAGATCTTATGCCAACCATTGATTTTAATTTATTCTTAACCGACAAAGGGTGGGTCCTCTAACAGTTTGAGTTGACGTGCACATTTTTCATTCATGGAAAGGATAAAGATGTAGTGGGACCATGTTGCCAAGTGTGTTGATTTGTATTGTTTTTATTGGTTGAGTGGGAAGGTGATGAGGATGTGTTAGTGGACCCAAATCTTTCAAAGAATGGTAGAGTCAAGATCTATGGTTGTCTTGAGTTCACGTGGAATCTTTCTGGGCCATGTGATCTTAAGACAACTATCTGATTAAAAGGCTTATAATGTGTGGCTCCAAACTACTACATGTACTGACTTTCTCAATTTTCATTGGTTGTTGACTGATGGCATGGCAGAGACTTTTCAAAGGGTTTGTGACTGCTATGGAGATTAATGTGAATCACCCAATTTGCCAGGAAAGTGCTAGGATCAACGGCTGCATTTTAAAATCTTTCTGGATAACCGTTGTAGTTCAAATTCAAATTTTTAGAAGGTTTTCTAGTGACAGAAGGACTGATTTTTAATGTTTTAGCGGCTGGGTTTGGTAGGATTTGATTTCATCGACTATTGCAGAATGGCCTAGGGTGTCTAATGACTAATTACAAGGCTTTTTGTACTATGATGGAGTTTCTTGAGGCATGTTGCAGGTGGATAATCTACCTGTTCAACATGGTAAAATTCATGATTTTATTATCTTTAGTACACAGGTCAGAGGAATTACCATGATTACAGATCATTCTTGGATCTATTTTTCTCCAGGCTGCTTGGTTTTCCCCCAATTGTAATAAATTCCTGATTGATCTTAGTTGGTTTGGTGGGTAAAGCCCTAACCCTAATCATTCGTAGCTTGTTGCATCTTGTTTTGGGATCCCAAGATGATTAGGGGGTATATATGGTTGAATTGTTGATTTTGAAGGTTGTTGATGTTTTTGTTGAAAATCAATAGAAAGACTGAACAAGGAGACCCTGGATTTTGGGTCTTGTTCCTAGCAATTTTCATCTTGGTAATGTATTGTTTTTTAAAGTTTTAATGAGAATACACTTGAATTCCTGTCTCAAATTTATGATTGTCTTCTTGTCTTGATTTTGGATTCATATATGTTAAAGTCACAAAGTGAGTTAGCATATGGTAAACAAAGAGTATTGTGAGATTATCTTGGAGTTCCTAACAAAGTTAGGATTAAAGTCTTTAGGGTGATTTCAGTGAGTCTATGGTTGGATAAGGATCTTGATGATCAAGTTTGAGAGTGAGAGGGATAATAGGCAAAGCACTTATCCTGAGTTCAAGGGTGTTTGAGTTAGGGTTTTTAGTTATTTTATGTTATTGGGTGACTCTTTTCCCTAGGTTAAGGTAATGATCTATTCTTTGGAAGTAGTTCATCATCATCCACCATACATATAAATGATAAAATCTTTCAATCAGTTAGTAAGGGTTATAAATGTATAATATTTAGTGATTCCTTTCAAGAAGTGAATCAAAGGTACACCCACCTGAGCATATAAGCTCAAAGTGTAGGAGGATCTCTTTGATCCTTGTTAATTGGCCCTTTTCCTTGTAGACTTTGGAGTGGTGATAGAGTCAGTGACATTAAGTTGTCAATCATAGTGTAAACTTGCAAGTAGAAAGAAAAGAACATTGACACACACAATCAGAAACATATCATCAATTGTTTTATTTCTTATATTCTCATGCTCCAAATGAGCTAACTGTTTCTTGATTTCCAGTTTGTTTTATGGGTCCTTGGGAATGCTTCCTTTGATCTCCAACAAATTCTTCTTAAAAGCTAGCAGATGCTCAATAATAGTGTCTTTAATGAATGCTTGGTCTTTAGAGTTGTATCTCTCATAGTATCTATATACTATTAATAGATTTCCATCTTTGATCACTCATTTCTGTAGTGATTTAAGGTTTGGTTTCCACAAGGTTTGTGGATTCTAAGCTACCTTTTCTTCCTTCTTCTTCCTCTTCACCTCTGTCCCTTTTTCCTTAGGTCTGTCCTACTTACTTGTCCTTGTGGATATTTTGGGAATAACTACAGGAACCACATCTTGTGTTTCTCCCTTCTGAGAGGTCGAAAAATCAACAATATCATCAATAGAAGCTACTATCTTCTCCATCTCTAAAGAAATAGGTGCATCGGTGGCAATGCTAGAAGATATCTCCATATTATTTCTTATATTTATTAACTATGCTTTTGTGATTCCCACATTCATAGTGATATCTTCAAAATCTTGTTGAATTTCCTTTTCCTTGTTACCTTCTATTTCTCTTCTCTGATTTTCTCATACTTCTCCTTCTATGTTCCCCATCTATCTTGGATAGGGTCCTTTTCTACAACCAGTACATGCTCCACTTGCATAGTTAGCACTTCAACACTTACCTCATATCCCATAGGATAGCACCACTTAGTTCTAGGCTCAACTGCCTCAAAGCATACACAATCAGTTTCAACCATGAAATAGATAGTGTCCTCATATTTTTCCACTAAGTTCTATAGTATTTTGTACCTCTCTTTCATTTGCCTCTGCAGTGTCTTGATCATTCCAAATAGTTCACCATCTACCCAAACCTTCTTTTGTCTTCTATAATATTTTGAGATCTAAAGTCCAGTGGGTTCATTATCCTTCCATGCTCTAGGATGCATGCTAGGAAATTTATGAATGATATGAATATACATGTGAACTAGTAATGATCCAAACCTAAAAGCTTTGGATTTGTCCTTCTTTATAGCTTTCACATTATCAATGAACTGTTGTGCTAGGATTTCACATAGATTATACTTCTTATTTTCCTTCACCATTCTTTATGCCATCATGATGACCACAATAGATACAAATTGGGTCTACTATTGTAAAACAACTTGTATCTTAGCAACATTTCAACCAGTCTAACATCCTATAGATAAATATCATTAACTGTCATTACCCTCTTATCCCACTTTGAATTTGTTAGGGTTTCTGCTAGATTCCTTAGGTTCTTTTCTAGTATAGGTAGGGCTCCTTCATTATCAAGGCCTTTGATCTTATGAATCAACTATGCACATGTTTTCACAGGTTCATCACTAATCCAAAAAAACTAGTCATGAACTCTGCTAAGAATGATCTTAAACCATTCGAGCTCCGTGAACTCTGTGAGTAGGGTTAACTTAAGGATTGATTTATCTTTTAAGTGCTTAAATTATTCTACCATGGTTCCATTGGCTTCTCCCATATCATCAAATTCATTGTAGATGTTAACCTCACCAATGATTTCATATTTACAGTGAATGTATGCCCTAATGTATTCTATGTGCAACGCACTTACGGGGGTTTGTGAAAATGCTCCCTCTAGATCATCCTCAGAGGATTTGAATGGATGCCTCTTGAACTTATACCTAGGTCTATCTACAACATCATAAATTACTGGTGCATCCATGACTTCTCTAAGAAATTAGGTCTAAATACCTTGAACATTCTTGAACTCAATACTTTGCTTCATGTGATCACATAATCACACTTCCAGATGACTAATAACCTTCTCAAATTTGTTCCCCTTAAGCACTAATCAACAAATGGTGTAGATTTGAGGTCTTTTAAGTCCTTTTATCCATCATGAGTTGAGTATGTGTATTAAACATGAGTAGCTCAACTTTGCATGCCTTCCAGTCGATACAAAACTTGTGAACATAGAAGATGAATCTCCAAGTGTTGTGCTCTTAGCCACAAACTCCTCATTATCTATACACATCGTACCTAAGCTTGCATGAGCTTATTCCATATATACAGGGCATGGATATTTTTTGTTCACTACATCCAATGCTCCCCATAAGGCCATATATCCTTTTAGGTTGATGCCTCAAAGAACTCATCATGCAAAGACATAGTTCATCTACTGTGTCTCCCTAAACCACTGCTTTGTTTAAAACTTTCACCTTCCATATTTGATCATCATCCTTGCTCTCTGATTTCTTGAAATGATTTCCAAATTCATCCACCTACTCATTAAGACTCTTACCACTGTCACAAACATTTTTCATTATAATCATAGGAGGAGGTCCTCTTGGTTCACTAGATCTTCTTGGTCCTATTATGTTGTCTTCTCCATTATATCTGCAAAACTTCACAATGTGACCTATATTGTTACATTTGTAACAAGCAGGTGGTCACCTTCTATCTTGATTAGTCTATAGTTTACAATACCTTTTTGTATGCCCAAAGTTATTACATGTTTTCCAAGTGATCTTAGTTGTTGTTTCTTCTCTAATGTAGTCTTTCTTATACCTGGACTGATAAGGTTTTCTACAAAAAAATTTCATGTCCATATTCATAGCAACTAAAATAGTATCTGGTAAAGGGCTTAGAGTTACCTTTACTTCTGCAATCTCTTTTTATGTGTCCAACTTTGTTGCATCTGAAACATCTACCTCTAAAGGGTCTAAACTATTCTTTGGGTTATTCATGAGTAGGTCTCTCTTTAGTCTTTGCTTCATTTGCTTCTTCTTGGGTTTTTGAACATTATGCTTCATTTAATCCAACTCCAATCATATCTTCTTTAGGATTTTGTCTTGCTCTTTATACATTAATCTTGTCACTTCTCATGTGCAACTTCTCAATGTGTCATTTGGCTTGAGTGAGCTCACCTTTAATGATATGATTATATTTTTCCAATTCCTAATATTTATCTTTGCATTGGTCAAGTTTAGTCTTCATTTCACTTATCTTCTTGTTAGCTTCTTTTAGTGACTCTTCAACATTGTTTCTTTCATCTTTTTCATATGAATTTCTTTAATCATCAAAAGATTGATTTGTTCTTTTTCTTGCTCCAACTTCTTTACTTTGTCTGATGTGTCACTATCTGAATCTTCTTTTATTTTCTCCATAAGGTCTTTTCTTTGACTTTTAGCAATCTCAAGATATTCTCTTAGTTTCTTGATGAAACCAACTACTCTTCTTAATTTGAATTTTAATTCACCATTCTCAGCCTTTACTTTATCTAGATCTTCAAGTGCAGCCTCAAAGTGTAACACCCCATCTATTCTTAAAGATAAAAGATGATACTAAAGAAGATACAACCATAAACAAAACAACATAGAACCATAGTAAAAAAAAATTTATAATTACAAACTGAACATATAAATATAACAACTGCTTCTAAGAGCTTTATAGATTTCAACTGAATTACATCAGAGTAATAAGAATACTCTTTCTTCAAAGACTTAGTCTCAAAACAAAATTCCCTTTTTAACCAATCCTTTTACATTCTACGAATACTTCTGATAACTAAAAACCAAGAAATGATATGTTTCCCATAAATCTTAACAACTGCTATCCACTGTCCCATACTCATTGATTTATCCATCTAAAAACCTAAAATCAAAAGTAAACACAAGCGCAAACAGCAAACAGGGCTCAGTCACAATGAAAAAGAAAATGAATCATCTCCAAATATCTGCAATCATAAAAGTCAGTATAATATAACATTTATGCAGATTAAATACAGATGTAATTGAAAACTAAATAACATAGTTCCATTCTTTTACAGCAAAATCATCAAGCACTATAACTCTTTCTAACATAAATAAACTCGCAAAGAAAATGACAAAGTAATGATCCAATAGTTCATGGGTGTCCACATAAGGACCTACGCTATGTATCCATAAGGAACCTCGTAGTAATCCATTATGTCTGATGAAACCATAATGTTTTATCTTGTTAATTGAAACCCATAACCCTTGAATTTATAATTATCACTTAATTAAACAACTGACAGACATTCTTTCCCATAAGGATATAGACTAGTGTCAATCACAACTGACAGAAATTCTATCATCACAAGGTACTAGACTAGTGTCAGCCCCCAATCTAAGGATCATACTTGCATTATCTCAAAAACACTTGATCTAGCAATTAATGAAAGCAGTGAAATGAACTACATTACACAATTTCACTAACACTCTATTTCTATTGCATCAATTTACAAAATTGAAACAACAATCAGAGATCCATTTTAAAACCATGTTTCCATATTCCTTAACATACATTCATAAACATGATGTTTCTCAAAAGATGAAAAGATCACAATTCTTTCTCCATCTCAATTCTAATCAAATAATAATCTCCACATTAACTTAATATTAAATTTGAAACTGTACAATAAAATGTCCATATTAAATTCATGATTCCATTGAATAGAAAAGAACTAACATAATCATATATCAACTGAATCAACACAACACCCATCACTTTTATCAAACATACAAGCTTGCCATAACCAATTTATTAAACTAATTGGCCATACATCCTGCTCTATTAATTACAAGTTTATACCTTTATATACATGTTGGCGTATGTACATGTATACACCATGGCTTGTGTATACATATACATATCCCAGGAGGTATATATATATACGTATATATATAATTATATAAGCTTGTAATTAATAGTTCAGAATGATAATCATAGCATCTATTATATACATGTTGGCGTATGTACATGTATACACCACAGCTTGTGTATACATATACATATCCCAGCAAGTATATATATATATATATATATATATATATATATTTCTAATTGCATAAACTCGTAATTAATAGTTTAAGTCCATAAATATACAATAGAAAAAAAACATACTAATCATCTCAGTTCTGTCACAGAATACATCTACCTTAATATACTACTAAATCTATCGAATACATAAAATAATGACAAAATAATAATAATAACCGACTTCTACCTCTAAACAAAATACCAAAGTGTTTTTCCTTACTGTCTGAACAAGATAGTAATTGACTTTCCTATAAATTCCTAACATTTCCTAATGTTGTTACAAACTATATTTCACACTGGTGACAATTTTTGAAGATACATAAAGCTTGCAATCAAGTTTTGGTTTAACCAAAGATATCCACATTATCACTATTAACTGAAACAGACAGTGGCAACACCCATTTGACAAAACATCGACACCAGATAACTAAAGAAGTACACCCAGAAAAATACTTCAATCCACACCTATGTTGCAAGTGTAAATACAAAATACGATAGGTTACAGATAACACTATGAATTACCTCTAATCCCTATTTCCACAATACAACTAAAAAGAAAAACATCGATACCAACTTCGATTAATAAAAATGGTAGAAAAACTCGATTCCACCTTATAACCAAGACTTTTACAAACTGAATACATTATGCTGCTACAATGTTCCTAACAACACGTACAGTGCAAGAACATCATTAAAGAAGTTTTTTTAACAAACACTCATCCTGTATTCCAAATTGGTTCTCATTCCTGATTAACTCCCTTTATACTGACCAAAGATAAAGTATACATTGACACCAAAACACACTAGGAAATAACCATATATCATTTGCAATAACTATATTCCCATAGTTCAGCACAAACTTAACTAAAACATTGCCAAATCCATACTCAGTACAGAGAAAACCCCTCAACACATTATGCTCGAAAACAACATTTAAAAAAAATATGTATTTCACATTCTTCTATTAAACATAACCACCATAAACTAAATAAACTACATAATCTAACCAAGAAGAAACACCGGTTCATGACCGAAACTCACAGAGTTTTCAATCACAAACCTCACATTCATCGACTAACAAACAGTAGTATTCAACATTTTATTAATTCATTTGCAGAACATAAAATGGAAATAGAGGATAAGGTGAGAGAATGCCCCTGCCTGGTATTCATGTGAGGAGATATCCAAAATTGAAATGCCAAAGCTAGGCCCTGTTTGGTGAGCTTCGCAGACTGCCAAAATGTCATGCAAAAGAGCCCAAAATGCAGAGATAACGGTATGAAACACCCAACTTCCTAAATGACCATGAACAGAAGGGTTTAACTTGCTGTGAAAACCCCTTTCCATCCCAAGCCACTTATCATGTAAGATACAACAGGAAAACAAGTCCATAACTAATTGTTTACCCAAACTCTCACAGAATAACATGGTGAAAAATGGAGTCAAAATCCAACTGCAACTCTTCACCAGAGCTAATGGCGGTCATCAAACACAACAATGAATTTTCATCAATAAGTTCATACAATGCAAACTTATCTCTTGTAGTAAACACAACACATTACCTGCCAAATGTCCAACAAAGTACAATTCCCATAACCCGAAAATAGCTTAAACCCCACTAACACCTCAATGCGATGATAGTGCATTAAAACCCTGCCGATAAGTCATGTCTTCGATCCAGATTATAATAAGAAGATTGAGGGATAGATTAAAACACATATATGTTAATAACATTAGTCATTTTACTAACTTAAACATCAAAGATAATAGCACATGTCAATGCCAAATTACTAACACTTCATCACACTAACCTCCTACTAACATACAAAATAGGATATACTAACTTAGATAATTCATATAGTTTTAGTAGAAGATAAACAACATAATTACTAAAACAATTGCTCATATTTATATATATAAAAATACATATATACAAGTTTATTTATTTTTGAATTCAGAATTTGATTAGCATTAAATAACAATAATTCTCTATATTCTGTCTATAGTCATTAAGATATAATTAACCATAATAATAATAATAATGAACCAATAATCTGACAATTGACTAACCATTTAAATTGTCCTTATTTCATAATCAAACCAATATTCAAAATTCAGTCTAAGCCAATTCTGTCATTAGAAAAAGACTCATTAAGCAACAAAAATAGACATAATTCTCTGAGTGTCTGGCAGAATTATAGAGATAAACATATTTAATCCAAATAACAAAGTTCAAATGAATGAAGTCATAGTTTGAACTCATAGAAGTCTAACATAACATAACATAACATAGAAAAGTAAAGCCTGGAACTGTCAGGGGCATGACACAAAGTTCTCTTGCAAGTCTCCTGAATCCATTTTGGTCTCCCTTAAGCTATTAGGATTTCTCTCCAAGGTCCAATAGCTCTGATACCAATTGTTAGGATTAGGTAATACTAAGAGGGGGGTGAATCAGTATTATAGAACTTTGATTTCAACTTCTTTAAACAATTAAAAAAAATCCAAAGTAATGCAGAAATGAAAAGAACATATGAGCATAACACATTACTCATGACACCATGATTTTGTTCTCAAGGAAAGCCTGGCCTAGGGAAAACCCCGATGGGGATGGTACCCACAAATATGCACTAAAATATAATATCCTTGTTAGGAGATCTAACTCTGTTAGGATTTGATTTTTACATAGTACATTTCCTTGTTAGAGGAATAAAAAACCTTGTTAGGGGTATACAAAACACCTGGTTAAAGGTGGTGAGCACACTACTCTTACAATCAAAAATTGTCTTGAAAGAGTTCTCAAAATGTGAACAATACAAGAACTTAAATTCCTTAAATAGTTCCAGTTATAGCTCGGCCTCTTACTGATCTTGCATCTAATATCTACTTTCAAATTCACAACCTTGCTTCATCATCACAATAACATAACCATACTTCACTTTCACAAAAGCACTCCATACTTACACAAAATCAGACTTCAATTTAGCTTCACAAATACCATACAAAACATATCAATAAATTATTCAAATGATAATTATGGAGTCAGTGATCTTATGTTACCAAAGACTAAACAATATACTTTATTCACTTGTCTTAGCACGTTACTATATCCATTATGCTCTCCTTAATCTTCACAACTATTCATATACCATGTTATGTTGTTTTACTATCTTTGCATACCTTCCAAACATTGTATCTCATAGATCTGGTAACCAAAACTTATGCACACTTAACTAAAGCATGTATACATCCCAAAATACTCCAATTAACTTTTCAAGCCATAATACCTCATATATCTTCATCGTTGACCAAAATTGTAGCATTGTACCCTATTAGCCTGATTCTGGACTTAGTCATTTTCATGATTGTGACTCCAATAGAAATATCCACAATATGTGATCACTTCAACATATGTGTTTCCATAAATGACAACCCTCAAGTGATTCCTAGTGATCCAAAACATCACATGCCAACACCAAGTGAATATGGTAGAAAATATCCTTAAGAATTTCCTATGGTCTGATGGGAAAGGCAATAGGAAAAGACATTGTGTAAAATGGGAGTGGTGTTTTCAAGAAAAAAGTTAGGGAGGGTTGGGAATGAAGGACATTAAATTTCATGGTACTTCTCTTGTAGCCAAATGGGTTCTTAAAGATTTATGGGGTAATGAGCCCTGGAAGATTCTTATCAGAAATAATATTGAAAGGTTAGTCATCAGAAAAGGGAAATAGTGGAAGAATGTTCCAATTTTTGACATAGTTATGGGGGATTACAAAATGAAATTGTATGGCTCTAAAATATTTCAATATTTTTAGAAAGCTTAGGTCTAGGTCAGGCAGTTCATTCCAGAGAGGGGAGTTTTAGATGGTCCTCCTTCTTATGATGTGGGGGATAAATCCATATGGTGGGGGTTGTGATATAATGGTAAACCTTTGGCTCTCACACAAATTTTCTTTGCAAAGCTATGGAATTTGAAAGGAATCTCTGTAATACATGATATCTTGAAGATGGGAAATTAGGGTCATGGGACTTTATCAGGTCCAAATTCAACATACTTGATACTCAAAAGAAAACATATACCCTCATTAAGAAGGCAGTAAATGGAAATATTAAAGGAGATATAATTGATTCTACAACATTTCTTAATAATTGTAAATGGACTTATGGGAACTTAATTTCAATTACTACTACTAAACAACTATACCATAATATGAAGAAGGAATCCTCTTTAATCACAAGTGTGTCTCACTTCTGGGGGCATGCATATTAACCCCTTTTCTAATTGGTTTTTTTTCTTTGACTATTTTTGGAAAGGAAAATTTGAACCTAAGAAAATTTGTTTCAAGTGGCTTCTCTTGATCAAAAATCTTGATGTGGGTCATGTCTTGTCTTCAACAGGTCTTGCTCCTATTGTGTGTAGTCTTTGTAACTCTTCTAAATCTTTTGAACATCTTTTCTTTAAATGTCTTTATGCACGCAAGATTTGGTCTATTTTTATTGGTTCTCCTTGTCTTTGGAATTATAAATTTTCTATTTCTTGGAGTGAAATCCTTGCTAGTTATGTTGAAATGTTTTACTCTAAACTTAATAGTTTGTGGTATGCAATGAAAATTGAGGTTCTTTAAACTCTTTGGAAGGATAGGAACATAGAGGTTTTTCAGATGGAGAAAAGGAAACTTACTGAGTTTAATCTTAAACTCACCCTTTTTAATATTATCACACAGGTTTCTTTGGTGCTCAACATCACAAAGAGTAAGTTCATGAAGCTGATACATGAGGGTAGTCTTATAATAAAAAAAAATGAGGTACATGTTGTGCACTATGTTACTAAATATCAGAGCTTTCTTGCCCCTACGAAGGTGGAGGATCTGAATAGTCTTTTGCACAATTTCCATGTAGATCCCAAGGAATAGATGGATTCATCCGCTGCTCTCAATGTATAGGAGGGGTTGACAAGATGGGAATCAACTAATACACAAGAACAAGAAAATACTCAAAGGGAAAATCCATGGTTCCCAAGGGACATAGCCAGCCAGAATGATGGTTGGGAATAGTCAGCAGATTTGAAATCATACTTTTCCTTTTTGTCAACCCGATAGACATAATGATACAATGCTTAGCTAGTTCTTTGCTCTAAATAGTATAGGCCTTATAAGTTTTTAATATCACTCCCCCAATTTTGTAACTGTATATGTTATGGGGATTGTGAATAGTTCTCTTATAGACTCTAGACTTATTTCCTTACTTATAAATTTTGATTAACTATCTTAATAATAATAATAAATATTTTATTCTTGTACTTTATTTGTGCAATATTCTCTAGAAAGTGAACTCTAAGGATCTCACACCAATCATAATCTCCATCTTCTTTCATCATCCTATAATCTTAATGAATAATAGTGCTTGAAACATAATTTTATCTACTAGCATGATATACCTTATAGCCCAAAATCATAACTGAAAACCTCACATTAGGCTATATAATTTTATTTACTATCATTGATCTCTTATCCAATTTAGATCCATTAAGTTCATTGACCAAGTTATTCTTAATTGATTTGAGTTTAGGAACCTGATCAGACATATTCAAGCCTATCACAATCCTCAAAATTTCATGTTTTATCTTATAAGGTTTTTTAAACCACATAAAATCTACATGAGTTCATCTTAATACATATCTTATCCACTCATTCACATCAAATATAGGAAATTTCACAATCTAAACATGTCTCTTATCCTCTAGGACCTTTTATTCATCTTTCAACTTAGAATTAATAAATAAATCTTTATATAGTTGGTGAATTTGATGATTACTTAACTCTTTCAAATTTTAGTGAATGTATGCCCTAACATCCTCTACATGAATTACACCATTTGGTACTTAAGAAAATGTACCATGAGGATCATTCTCTAATTTTTTTATAAGGGTGGTTTTCAAATTCTGGCCTAGGATGCTTGGTAATATCAACAATCTAATGCTTATCCATGATTCAAAGTGAAAAATATCAAACAACACATTAAAAATAACTCTTTTCCATTAAACAAGGGTTTGATCTCCAAATCACACAAAATTCCTTAGATCTTATTGAAATAACCTTCAATATTTTCTACAAATGCTTCTCGTTGGCTGTGAAGTGAATAATGAGGTGTTAAAATTCATTATTCACCTTTCACACATCTAAATTTTTGCTGAAAATAACATTTTTCACCCTAGCTTATGTTCATCCTTCAAATTGAGATTCAAAAATATTTCTATGAACCCTCAAGAATTGCTTGAATTCCTTCAAAGATAATTTCATTGTGTTCTAAATATCTTCACACATTTGAATACAAAATTTTCATTTAGGTATCAAGAAACATTAGGGAGTTAAATATATTGTTCATGAATTCTCCCTCTAGGAGAGAGGGATAAATTAAATTCTATAAAGAAATATCCACACCCGATTTAGGTGCAGACCCACCATTACCATTAGAATTAGTTTTTGGTACCTATATTTTTCTCATATTCTTCCTAACTTCTTCCACATAAACCTTTGGTTTCCCTTATCATTGTTCTGCATATTTTTGATATTCACCATACTTTTTATCCTCGTGTTCAAGGTTCCAAGTCTACAAGATTTCATAGTATGACCTTGATTTTTGCATTTTTAACATGTCACATTAGACTAACCATATCTATAATTTATCTTGTTTCCTCTTTATATTCAATTCTTAGTAATATGTCCAAAATTGTTGCATGTCAAACATATAACATTCCCTTTATTAGGAACATTAATCATCTTTCATTCACTTGAATTATAACCATAGTTATAGAATTTAAAGCATTAGCCTAAAAAAGATGTAGAATTCACTCTATTTATGCATTGTGTAACCCTATGACCAAATTTATTATAAAAAAAATATCTACCATTGAAATGTTGAGCATTAGGTGGTCTTATTGGGGACCTTTTAGGATTGTCACTATGATTGTCTAAATATGGATTCCTTTGACTAGATCCAAAAAAAATTCCTTTCTCAAAACCAATACCATGTCTATCACCTTTCAGAATTTGACTTTCAAGTTGTGCATCAAGATTCTTTGAGCTGGCTTTGTATTTTTTCTTGAATTCATTTGTAGTAAAAATTTAATTCTCAAGAGCTTCAACTTTATTTCTAATTTCATCATCATTGTGTATGGGTTTCTAAATAAGATATTCTTCATGATTTTTCCTTACTTCTATTTCTTCTTTTAGTATCCTCACCTCATTATTTACCTTTTCACATTCTTTTATCTTCTTCTTCAGGGATTGTTCAAGATTCTCTTCATTCATTTTCCTTGTTTCAATTTGCTTGGTCATCTTCTCCATCTCATGATTTAGCTTCTCATATTCATCTTTTTATCATTTCTTCCATTTTTCTTTAGCTACTCAACAATTACTTTTCTCTTATCCATAAATTTATTCAAATTCCCTTTTAATGTCTCAATGAAACTTTCAACTTCCTTAAGGCTTTTCTTCAAATTTAGGACTTCAGATTTAGTCTGATCAAGAACATCAAGTGCCACCAAGAGATGTTGTTAAACACTATTATAATATATTGTATCAATCATTAGTACCTTACTAAATATGTTAGACTTCTTCCAAGGCACAAAGCTATTATACCAATTGTTGGAATAAAGGAACACTAAGTGGGGAGATGAATTAGTGTTCTACAATTTTTAATTTTAATGATCTAATTCTTCAACCATAAATCACATGAAATAATAAGTAAGGTGAAAAAACATAAAAATAACATCCACAACATCACAAAACCATGACACAAGGGTTTTTGTGTGGAAACCTAGTTAAGGAAAAAACCACAGTGGGGATGGACCCCACAAGATTTACTCTACAAAAGTAAATATCCCTGTTAAATATTTAAGTAGAAAAAGGGTAATGCACATGAATTTAGGAACACTTCCTAGAGATAACTTCTTAATTACAATAAGGGTTAAAACCTTAAGAAAGTATTACTTCCATAAAAAAGTGTAGAAAATAATCCAAAGTAGGTGCACAAGTGTTAGAATAATAATGGCCCAATCAACCAAGAGGGGGTGGGGTGAATCAATTGATTCAAACCTATTGAGCTTAATTCTAAATAGAAACTTTATTCACAATGCAAAACAACCAATATAACACATGAGAACAAAACAACACCAATATTTTTTTTTTTAGCAAAACCTTGTTAAGTAAAAAACTCAGTGGGGATGGTACCCACAAATCAATACTATAAGTATAATAACCCATAAAAGAGTTATATCCCTATTAGGAGTTGATTAAGTACAATAGTACAATCCTTGTTAGATAAAGGACCCTATTAGGAGTCACAACCCTGTTAAAGTTTATATTAAAAATGGCTCACAGCTTGGTCACTTAACCAAAGGAAGGTTAAATCCACCTTTAGGACTCACTATCAAAAGATCTGAAAGACTTACAATAATATTATCTAAACTAACTTCTAGAACTAACCTCTACCAAGATAGTCCCTTCCTTATGCCCCAATATACAAACTATTCTCTACATTAGTAGTCCTTTCATCTCACAAGCTTGCTCATCTTCCTCACCAACAATCATAAGGAAATACTTCCTTATTTACAAGTTACATTCATAATTTTGGGGTCAACCAATTAGAGGACCTCTCCCATAAAAAATTACATAGACCTATGAGAAGATACACACGACATGCTTAATAATATTAAAAAAATTATAAATCATGAAATAGTCAGCCACAACACTAATCCATGTATAATTATTTAGGAACATGCTACCACTCCTAGGTTAGCTTTCAAATAAATCTTCGCCGAGGTACATGCCACAGATGATGTCACTATTGGAAACTACAATTGAAGCAATTATTATGTTGTCATTGATGTCAAAACTTAACTGGTAAGACTGTTGCTACTTAGGAAAGTACTATATCTATTGTATTGTTGTGAAGAAGGGAAAGAAAGGATGGTAACAAAAGCACCTAAGGAAAGGTTGAGTTATCTTGATAATACAAAGTGTACTTAACTATGTTGTACAATGATGAGACAATATACTATTTATCTTAGTAAGATTGAAGACTAAACTGGTAGGCTTGACCGAGAAAAAATGGATAAATCATGTTCAAGCCAAGTAATGTTAGTGTCGATCGAGTTAGTATATGCCGAGCAAAATTCTAGTATCAACTAAACATCAGTTAATTACTGAGAAAGATAGTATAAGCTGAGGAAACATTTTTAGCAATGACCTAGCTTTCTACATGAAGACCGAGTAGTTGATCATAGTATTGACTGAGCATCAGTATTTTTATATTTGAAGAGAATTCAGATTTGGAGCTGACAGTGTTGAACTCTTGGATTATGTTAAACATGTTGACTTTATTTATTGATTGTTTGAAAGCATTTAATGCAATGAAAAATGTTTTATTGTAAATCTTTAAGAGATTTGAGATGTTTCTAGAAAAGGAGCCAAAGAACATAAAGAAGGTAGATTCAATGAATCTGACCTAACCCTAAGATCTACGAAGGAGATTGAGAGTCAAAAGATGAGTTAACCTAATTGAGGAAGTATTAAGGGAACCTAAGCATTAGGTATGTGTGTGCATGGGTGAAAAGAGGATGTTGGAAGATCAGTAGATGTTATTGACTATATAAGAAGAAAAGGTTGAAGGAGAAGTGTGGTGATTGCTTGAAGAAAAATTCTGAGCAGATCAGAGATGGAGATGGAAAAGTTTCAAAGTCAGTAAACCAGCATTTATGTATAGAATTGGATTTGATATTTGCAAAGTGAGTTGTATGTTTTGCAAATCAATATTGCTGCTACTTCCTAACCATTGTAACAATCAAAATCCTTTTAATAGAGGTTAACCTATAGTCATATGTTTAAATCCTTTGAACAAGGTTGCATTCTAATGGAATGTATATAAGTCCTATAACAAGGCTCACTTCTAATAGGGTGATTGAAATAATTTAACTGGGTCACACCTAACAGTGTGTATTGTAACCTTTGATAAGGTTGGCTTTTAACCGAGCTCACTTCAAAAGAGTGAAACTAATAGTAGCATGTTACAAAGTGGTTTTTCCCAGATTGGGTTTCCGCTATAAATCCTAGTGTTAATGCTTGTGTGAATGTTTTGGTTTAAAAATTTATGTGTTTTACAAGTTAGATACAACTGGGTAGTGGACTGCAATGTTATATGTTTCTATTATAGAATCAATGATGACCAAGTTGGTTTTGGTTGTTAGATCTGATTTAAAGAAATTTTTTTGAAGTTTGTTTTATACATCTAGACCTGAGAACAACTGATTCCCCCCCCCTCTATGTTGTTCTAAATCATATTAACAATTGGTATTAGAGCTTTGTTGCTTATTATTGGTGTTTACATAAATCAAGTTTAAAGGGCTTGAAGCAAATAATTAGGATGCATAAGAAGGAGGTACCGAAGCTGAATAAGGAAAACTTCCCTACATGGAAAAGATTGATGAAGTTGCATCTGGCCAGTATTGGTGATTCTGCAAAGTACTACATTGAGAATGACTATGTCTCACCTATCACACCTTTGACTGCCGAAGAAATGAGAGCTAATAAAGAACATAATCAGGCAATGCTAAAAATTGCATATGCCCTAAGCTATCCATAATTTGAGGACATTAAGGATTGCACAAGTGCTAAGGAGATGTGGGACACTCTTGCAAAGATCTATGGTGGTGACATAAATGTACTGAAAGCTAAGGCCAAGAGTCTCAAAGGTAAGTTTGATGAAATGAGAATGCAAGAAGGTGAGAACATTGCACAATATTGTGGTAGAATAAAAGAAGTTGTGAATTCTATTAGAGGAGAAAGTGAGACTATTGATGATGAAACTATAATTGGAAAAGTACTAAGAACTTTATGTCCTATTTATGCTATTAAGATCTCAACTATTCAAGAATCTAGATGTAACTCTATGAATGTTCTTACTTTGGAAAGTTTGGTTGGCAAGCTGACTGCTTTTGAACTCTCTAACTATGATAACTTCATTGTTGGTAGTATTGGTAATGCTGAATCTTCTTTTAAGTCACAATTAGTTCTGAACAAGCCAAAGAAAGAAAAAGAAATATGCATCAGTGAAAGTGAAAGTGACAATGAAACTTTTGATGAAGAACTTGAAGATCTAGAAGCTCTTATGGCTAGAAGACTAAGAAGGGGAAAAGGAAAATATAAAGGTAAAATCCCTATTATATGTTTTGCATGTAATAAAGTTGGTCATATAGTTGCTAGATGTACTGATAGGAATGATAAAGATGAAGAAAGAAAAAGAAAACAAAAAGATAGAAGAGATGACAGAAGCTACCGAAGGCACAAAGACTACAAAGGAAGGGGTAAGAAATCTTGTTACATTGTTGAAGAAGAAACTGACATTGATAGTAATTATTTTGAAATTTAGGTATTCTATGTTGCAATGAAAGATCAATCTGATGAGGATGAGAAAACTACATTGATCTCCTATATGAACAAGAATGACAAATGGATTATTGACAATGGTTGTTCACATCACATGACTGGTGACAAGAGTAAGTTTGAGACCTTACATCATTATAGAGGTAAAAGTGTAAAATTTGGTAATGATGCACTATGTCCTATTAGAGGAAAAGGTTTGATTAAACTGACTAATAAGATCTCTTGTGAAAATGCATATTGGGTTAAAGGTCTAAATTATAATCTGCTAAGTGTTGCACAACTCAACAACACTGGTTTCTGAGTAGAATTTCATCACAACAAAGCTAAAATATTTGATGCTACTAGTGAACTAATCAGAAGTGGAGAATAGACTAGAGGTAATTTATTCTATCTTGACCTATCTGAAGAAGCATGTATGGTTGCACAACTTGATGACATTTGGTTATGGCATAAGAGGCTATGTCATGTTAAATTTGATAATCTAGAAGAAATAAATAAGAAGAAGAAAGTAAAAGGTCTACCTAGATTGAAGAAGCCTGAGAATGTGATGTGCAAGAAATGCTAGTTAGGAAAAATGACAAAGTCAAGTTTTAAGAGAAAATCCTTTACTTCTAAAAGCATTTTAGATTTGGTTCATACTGACCTTTGTGGACCTATGGGTGTAAAAAGTTACTATAGTGCTAGATATTTTATCTTGTTTGTTGATGATCATACCATGATGATGCATGTAATGTTTCTAAAAGAAAAATCTGACGCTTTTCAATTCTTTAAGTAGTATTTGGCTAAGGTTGAGAAGGAGACAGGTAGGAACCTAAAATGTCTTAGATCTAACTGAGGTGGAGAATTTACATAAAATGAATTCAATCTATTTTGCAATGAAAGAGGGATCAAAACATAGATGTCTACACCTATAACACCTCCATAGAATGGTATAGTAGAGAGAAGAAACATATCTATCTTGGATTGTGCAAGGACATTGTTGATTGAAAAGAATGTGGCACAAAAATACTAGAAAGAAGCTATAAGTACAGCTATCTACACTCTTAATCGGGTACAAATCAAGAAAGGTGCAAATCTGACACCCTATGAATTATGGAATGGGCATGCACTGAGTGTTAAATACTTTAGAATCTTTGGAAGCAAGTGCTACATATTAAAAGACAATAGGAATGGAAAGTTTGATGCTAAAAGTGATGAAGGCATATTCCTAGGGTATTCCAAAAAAAGTAAAGCTTATAAGTGTTTGAATTCTAACACTAACAAAATTGTGGAAAGTGTGAATGTCAAAGTTGATGAGTATGCAAAAAGAAATGAAGTTGACAACAAAAGACAACTAGAAGATTATAGATATTTTATGTATATTGAAGAAGAAGAAGAGGAAAGTAATAGACTTGCACCTGATGTCGAGTCTCAAGTAAGAAATGTTGAGCAACAAGAAGATGTTGCTGAGCATTAGGAAAATAGTGCCAAAAGAGAACAAGAACATGCCGAGTGACAAGATAATGCTGCCGAGTATCAAGAAGAGGTTGTCGAGCATTCAGAAGTTGAATCTAAAAATCTTGTTGAGGAACTTGATGAAATAGATAAGAGAAGAGCTAAACCTATTTTGGAAAAATATGTAAGAAGGCATCACAAGCCTGAATAGATAATTGGAGACAAAAATATTGGAATTTTGACTAGAAGTAAGACAAAGGATCCAACATGTTTACTGTGTGAATTTGAACCTAAGTCAACTAGAGAGGCATTATAAAATGAAGACTGGATACAAGAAATGAATGATGAAATAGACCAGATAGAGAAGAATGATACTTGGACTCTAGTGTTGAGACCTGAAAACAAAAATGTTATAGGAACAAAGTGGGTGTTTTGAAATAAGTTGAATGAAAAAGGTGAAATAACTAGGAACAAAGCTAGGCTGGTATGCAAAGGCTATGCACAAGAAGAAGGAATAGATTATGGGGAGACATTTTCCCCTATAACTAGATTGGAAGGAGTAAGAACTCTACTTGCATATGTTGTGTATAAAGATTTCAAGGTATATCAAATGGATGTCAAGTCTGCATTCTTAAATGGTATACTAGAAGAAGAAGTTTACATAGAACAACTAGAAGGTTTTATTGATCCAAATAGAAGACATATGGTATGCAAACTAAACAAAGCACTATATGGATTAAAACAAGCTCCCAGAGCATGGTATGAGAGACTGCATAACTACTCGATATAGATTGGATTTTCAAGAACAAATGACACAAGCAATCTATACATGAAAGATGAAGAAGGTAAAGGTATCCTATTGGCAAAAAATTTTGTGGATGATATTATTTTTGGTGGACAAGATGCTTTGTGTAAAATATTTTCAAATGAAATGCAAACTAAATTTGAAATGAGCATGTTTGGTGAGATCAAATTCTTTGTTGGTTTACAAGTATATCAAATGAAGAAAGGAATTTTCATTACATAGTCTAAGTATGTTAATGAAACACTGAACACTTTTGGGATGGAAGATTCTAGGCTAGTGAGTACTCCTATGGTTACTAGACAAAAGTTATCTAAGAATGATGATGCTGCAAAAGTGAACCAGACTTTGTACAGATCCATGATTGGAAAATTTCAATATGTTGTACATAGTAGACCAAATATTGCACTAGATGTTGGGATTGTGACAAGATTCTCTACCAATCCTAAGGAAACACACATGATGGCTATGAAAAGAATTATGAGATACTTGAAAGGGACTATTGAATATGGGCTATATTACAAGAAGGATGAAAGATTTGAACTAAGAGTATATACAGATGCTAATTGGGTAGGAAATGTAGATGATAGAAAGAGTACTAGTGGTGGAGCTTTCTTTCTTGGATAGAGATTAGTCTCCTGGATGAGAAAGAAACAAAATTGCATTTCCCAATCTATTGTTGAAGCCGAGTATGTTGGTGCTGCAGTAAATTATTCAAATTTGGTATGGATAAAACAATTGTTGGTAGGCATGAAAGAAGAAATCATTGAACCTGTTGTTATTTTCTATGATAACACAAGTGTTATCAACATTTCTAAGAATCCAGTGATGCATACTAAGACCAAGCACATAGCAATCAAGTATCACTACTTGAGAGAATCAGTACAAGATAAAGAAGTCTGAATAGAATATGTGAATACAAAGGAACAATTAGCAGACATGTTCACTAAAGATTTACCTAAAGAAGCACATGAGTATTTGAGAAGTCAATTAGGGGTCCTTCCCCTAACTGAGGCTACCTAATTAAGTTAGGAGCACTACATCAAATATGCTATAGTAGAATATTTGACAAATTGATGCAGAAGATTGTCACACTTTAGGACTAACCTAGAGTTGTGAAGAAGAGAAAAGACAAGGAATCGGTCATAAGCAAGATGATAGAGGGAGAAACACTGAGCTACATAGATAATATCTACAATCTGATGGATGTATGTTTTAGATGCTTCTTTGGCATTTTTTTCAAAGAGGGAGATGAGCTGAGATGATATAATAATACATGACACTAAAAATAAAAGTAAGGAGATGATGAACTGAGATGAAGGATCAGGATAGAGGGAGATCTAGATATTTTTGCCAGTCACAGAAGTGAGGCTAATAGATTCTGAATCAGAATGAAACTAAGGATATTACAAAATTTTTTTTCTGATGGACAGATAAGTTTTTGGACTGGTTGGTAATCCATGTGTTATTCAGGTGATATCATATGGTGTTTCCATCAATGCCAAAGAGGGAGATTGTTGGAAACTACAATTGAAGCAATTGTTGTGTTTTCATTGATGTCAAACCTTAACTGGTAAGACTATTGCTACTTAGGAAAGTACTATATCTATTGTATTGTTGTGAAGAAGGGAAAGAAAAGATGGTAACAATAGCACCTAAGGAAAGGTTGAGTTATCTTGATACTACAAAGTGTACTTGAATATGTTGTACAATGATGAGACAATGTATTGTTTATCTTAGTAAGATTGAAGACTAAACTGGTAGGCTTGACCAAGCAAAAATGGAGAAATCATGTTCAAGCTAAGTAATGTTAGTGTCGACTGAGTCAATATACTCCAAGAAAAATTCTAGTGTCGACTGAACATCAGTTAATTGCTGAGAAAGATAGTATAACCCGAGGAAAGATTTTTAGTAATGACCTAGCTTTCTACATGAAGACCGAGTAGTTGATCATAGTATTGACCGAGCATCAATATTTTTATATTTTAAGAGAATTTAGATTTGGAGCCAACATTGTTGAATTCTTAGATTATGTAAAATGTGTTGACTTTATTTATTGATTATTTGAAAGCATTGAATGAACTGGAAAATGTTTTATTGTAAATCTTTAATAGATTTGAGATGTTTCTAGAAAAGAAGTTGAAGAACATAAAATGGGTAGATTCAATGAATCTAACCTAACCCTAAGATCTATGAAGGAGATTGAGCGGCAAAAGATGAGTTAACCTAATTGAGGAAGTATTAAGGGAACCTAAGGATTAGGTATGTGTGTGCATGGGTGAAAAGAGGATGCTAGAAGATCAATAGATGTTATTGACTGTATAAGTAGAAAAGACTGAAGGAGAAGTGTGGTGATTGCTTGAAGAAAAGTTTCAAGTAGATTAGAGATGGAGATGGAAAAGTTTCAAAGTTAGTAAACCAGCATTTGTGTACAGAATTGGATTTGATATTTGCAAAGTGAGTTGTATGCTATTCAGATCAATACTGCTGCTACTTTCTAACCATTGTAACAGTCAAAATCCTTTTAATAGAGGTTGACCTAACAAGCATATGTTTAAATCCTTTGAATAAGGTTCCATTCTAATGGAATGTATATAAGTCCTATAACAAGGCTCACTTCTAACAGGGTGATTGAAATCCTTTAACCAGGTCACACCTAATAGTGTGTATTGTAACCTTTGACAGGGTTGGCTTTTAACCGAGCTCACTTCAGAAGAGTGAAATAATAGTAGCATGTTACAAAGTGGTTTTTCCCAAATTGGGTTTCCACTATAAATCCTAGTGTCAATGCTTGTGTGAATGTTTTGGTTTAAACATTTATGTGTTTTACAAGTTAGATACAACTAGGTACTGGACTGCAATGTTATATGTTTCTATTATAGAATCAGTGATGACCGAGTTGGTTTTGGTTGTTAGATCTGATTTAAAGAAAAGTTTTTGAAGTTTGTTTTATACATCTAGACCTGAGAACAAATAATTACCCCCCCTCTTTGTTGTTCTAAATCATATTAACAGCCACCAATTACACTAGTACACATTGATCACATAATAGACTCTCATATGTGTCTTCTAACATTACCCAATGTCATAAGGTTTAATTCATTTCCACACTGAAGTTATACTGCAACTACTAAGACCAAATCTATGAGTTTCCCAGTCAGTGGACATATAACTAGTCTTTTCCAACTCATCAATAACTGAAGCAATAGAGAATATAAACATATGAAGCTACAACTATGAGTATCCATACAATTGTTTGCAACCTATCTATCCAGTCTGACTACAACTTCTAGATTACCTTATTGAAACATATGTTGACTTTAATGACAAAACAATGAATGCCAATAACATAGGTTGAAAAAATTCTAACAATCTCCCCCTTTGACATTGATGGAAACATATGTGGAAAACTATCAATCAAAAAAGTATCATTTCTCAACAACCTTCTTCAAAGCTCCCCCTAAACCAGTAAGGGTTCTTCACCAATATCTCCCCCCCTTTGACATCAATAGAAAAGGGTTCCATTACACACATCCTTTTCTTCCTTATTTTCTAGGTGTATCTTTTTCAAATCTTTGCTTGACCTTCAAATAATAGGTGGAAGATCACATCAATCTAATCAGCTATGATCAAACCATTACTCCCCCTAAGGAGTAAAAACTCTGCATCAAGTCCAAAAATGATATAGCTCTAATTTATAATGGACTTGTGCACTAAAAATTTCCTTAATTAACCCCAAGTGGGGCTCTAACCCAAAGCTTAACTCTAAGATATTCAAAGGTATACTTGTTAATTAGTTTGGTGAATATGTCTGCAATCTTCTCTTTTGTTCTGACATATTCAAGCTTCACCTCTTTCTTTTTCATTGTATCCATTAGAAAATGATACTTAATTGAAATATGCTTTGTTTTTTAGTGCATCATCAGATTTTTTGACATATTCATTGTACTTGTGTTATCACAATGTATGATAACTATTTCACCAAGGTTCACACCAATTTACTTCAACATCTATTTAATCTTAAAAATCTATGTGAAATTAATTACAACAACAACATGTTGGAGCTTAAAAAATCTGAGTATATTTTGAGTCCATATCTCTAAAATTTTCTTTAAGTGTCAAAATTATGCTTTGAAAGTCTTTGAAAGAGGCCGAGTTTGAAGGCATTGAAAATGGAGCCTATTGATTTTCATGAGAAGTAACTTGTATAGGGTGTCTATCACCTATCATTTGACATACGCAATAGGTTTTAGGTCTCAATTTTTAGTTCTGACATATTTTTGAAGTGGACGTTTAAGGGTGTTCCCAAAAATCTGCATTGTGTTTCCTGATTTTCACCGAGTAGACCACTTTGAGGAAGCACATTTATTGCCCTATGATTGGTCATTGCATGAAGGTTGTTGCATCATGTTTTAGGAATGAGAGAGAGTGTTCATGCCAATTATCAGCCCCCCATGTGCCCATTTGACCTATTTCCCAGTGTCACTCCATTTGTAGATTATTAAGTTTCTTTGTGTCTACATTGTCTGGTTTTCTAAATGGCCTACTTTAAGGCCTTGTAGTTTGCACCATGTTCATGTTCAGGCATAATTGAGATTTTTTTCATACTATAGACCTGGGAGTGTACTTAATAATTTTAGGTCTCTGCCAATCCATTTGGTCATTTTCCTAGACCAATTCCAAACCCAATTTCTGCTTATTTTACTATTTTGCTCCAAAATGCTTCTAACAAGCTAACTTTGATGTTTGGTGATAATTAATCATTTGATCTTCTAGGCATGCTTATTATGGATTCATCTATCTTTTATGGGATTGAATCAACATCCAAGTTTCCAATTCATGAGGGTGTAAGTTAATGAGTTTTCAGGACCAGTTCCGGAAGTGTTTTGTGCGATTTGGCAATTCAGACAGATTTATGTTTCTGAGTGGCCAAGTTTGGTCGTTAAAATATTTCAGCTAAAATATTTTTGGGTGATCTCCTTTGGTGGGTACACTATCTTGTTGAAGGTGAACATGTGCTCCTAATGATGTGATCTTGTGAAGCGTTTGGTTAGTTTTTGAAACTGCTTTCTGGATGCCAGTTGATGTTATCTAGTAGTTGTGTAAAGGTGTAAGAAGTTGATTGATATGATTAAAAATTTTGAGGTGCCATGGATTTTTTTCACTAGGAGTGTTTTCTAGATAAGTGAAGGGTAAGTGTGAAGTTCAAAATGGGTGTGTTGTATGTTGGTATTATTTTGAGTATGCCAGTGACTGTGTATTTTTAGCTTGGATGCGACATCTTCCATCAATGTCTGCATCAAGGATGAAGGTCTCAAGCTCATTCAAGTCTTCGAAAATGGCCACAACATTCGATATGAATATTTTCCTATATTTTGTGAGAGGCACACAACATCAAGTTGAGTTCATATGAAGATTTGAAAACAATCAATTCTTTGGGTTTCCGAGGAGAAGCTTTAGCTAGTATGACATTTGTTGCACATGTGACTGTTACAACAATCACAAAAGGTCAAACACATGGTTACGCAATATCATACAAGGATGGATTATTGGAACAAGAGCCTTGCCCTTATGCGGAAGTGAAAGGAACTTAGATAATGGTTGAAAATACTTTTTATAATATGGCTACTCGTGGAAACTCATTTAAGATTTTAAGTGATGAATACACATGCATTTTAGATGTTATTAGTCATTATGCAATTTAGAAGATAAATGTGAGATTTTATTTTAAAAGGAATGGTGATAGCATGATAGATTTTCACATGTCAGCCCACTAAAAAGAGCTATTGAAGTTGTTTACTCTGCTATCTTGCTGAAGGCATCAAAGCCTTTTATCTATATAGTGTTGTTGCCTAAACATATTGATGTGAATATACATCCTACAAGAAAGGAGACATTGTAGGCATGTTTGAGGAAGTCACCACGCTATAGATAGAGATCAATGGAAATGTCAACATGTTTCAATGGCATTGTATGAGAAAGTGTGTGAGTGTTTGCAAAGAGAGACCCATGCAAGAAAGAAAAAGTTGCAGCCATTACAAATAGCATGCACTGGTAAAGGGGTGGCCTCCTGCACAAGCTAGCATAAAGTGCTAATGAAATGTGTGTTTGCATGGATTAGGAAGGAGCCATTTTCAGCAAGCATCTGCTAATGCAAATGATTGGGGGCTGCCAGTCAAACACTAAATTGTGCATAGTCAATGTCCAAAGGTGTGTGTAAGTTAGCAAGGGTTGCATGATTTTAAGTAATGAATCAATGTTTTAAAATAGAGGTGCGTATGACCAGTCAAGGGTAGCGTAATGAGTGTACACAACTTAGGCATCAATTAAAAAGGTAGCTAGTCACATAAGGAAGTGCACATGGTGGTGTTGGATATACTACAACCCAAAACAAATGAAATGGTGCACATGATTAGAGGCAACTGCTGCATGTGCCATGTGGATGGGTGAATGGCTCCAGTGTAGAGGCTGCCAAACTTTGTGTTGGGAGCCGAAACACTACAAACAATCCTAGTGCATGCCATAACCTTCCTAGTAGATATACATGTGGATTGAAATAGGGTGTGTGCCAATGCAGGGGACCAAAGAATACTGCCAATCCATGAGGATTGGTCTGCGCAAGGGGGTGCATGAAAAGATGAGTGGTTTGCATAGAGCCTGGGTAGAATATGTAAGGAAGATTAGAGGCTTTCTCTATGCACCACAACAAGTATTCCCAAATGACGCACACCATATGGAAACAATACTAGTGCATAAAACTTGAGGGGCATGTACGAAAACAAATGCTAGGCAGAGACCATGGAGAGTGTGCATGCTATCAAAGGGGCACTTTTCTGACACTTTTCATTAGATGAATATGATAAGACCAAAAGAAATAGGGGCACATTGGCTAAATGGAGTGCATGCACTAGAGGAAGAATGCGTATAGGTAGTGCATAGGCCAAGAAAATAAAACAATGTACTGGGGATTTTATCCCACATTCAAAAGGATCAATGTGTCAATAATGTTTATGTACACCAGCACTCACTTCATAGGTAAAGTCAAGTGAATGAGGCTATGTGTTGGCCTCTGCCCTTGTGGGATCACATAGATGTATGTGCTAGATGGCACTATGGGTGAATTTTTAATGTAGTCTTTAAAGCACTCCAAATTATTTATCCCACATTGCTCCTGAAATGGACATTTGAGATGTTTAAAAGCCACAACACTCACATATGAGGTAGAAGAAAGAGAAAAGGCTCTATGCACGTGAGCGTTTGGAGACTACCTCAGGATTCATGCTAGTGGGCCCATAGGTAAGGTAATTTTGTAGGATAGCTGGTAGATGATAGGACCAATGAAGTGGACACATGGTGCCTAGTTGTGCAGTTGCTAGAAGAATTGACGGTTAAGGCTAACATCTGGCGACCTGGCGGGCGGTTAGTCAGTAGGTTGCATGGTCCTGGTGGTTAAGTGCATAACATCTGGAGATCAAGAGACTGCGTAGTCACATGATCATGATGGCTAGCCCTGAACATTTAGCAAATTGGAGAATTGCTTGGTCACTAGGTCACTTAATCACAAGCAGTCAATGAATTTCAATCCGAGATTTGGAGACTAAGCCTAGTCGCCCAATCGCTAGGTAAACCCAGAGTTAAGCAACATGATTCAAAGATCTGGAGAATGGCTTAGTCACTGGTTCTCCAAATGTAACCACAGTTAGTTGAAAAATTCAGAGATCTAGAGATCAGTGTAGTCACCTAATCTCCCAATCAGGGGTCATGGTTTGAGTTAAATTTGAGGGGTAATCACATTGTGACAAGCGGTGCATCCTGGTGGCCTCTATGGTAAAAGTGTAAAAATGATTCAAAAGGCCAAATTTAAAAGAATTTAAAATATGACATAGTCCATACATTTAAATAAATTCAAAAATTTTAAATGATGAACCTGATTAGAGATTTAATGTCTAGAGGTTCAATTTTTATTAGAACATGGACATGTTATATGTTTTTAAAAATGGCAGAGGAAGAGGAATCTATTGGCAATGATTATTTTCAATCTCGGAGAAGTGGGAAAGAGCAGTTTGGGGTACAACTTTGAGATCAGAATCAAGTCTATTTGGGAAATGATTGTAGGCATGAGAATCAGTTGAAGAAGAATCAGTTGCAGATCAAGTGTAGAGGAATGTTTGAGATATTTTGTGCTAAGTGGACAGTTGTCAGTTCTGTGTTACTGACCCCCTTTTCCTATATCTCTGGTTTTTCTCTCTATTGTAAAGGATGATGAAAAATTTCTAGTAAGGAGAGGCTTTGACTCCATTGTTGATTTTCTTAGGAATGTTTGTCAGATTTGGAATGTATTGATACATTGAATTTCTACCTGAATACATTGGAATTCCCTTGCATATCTATGTTGTCTTTTTGTTTGAATTTTGAAGCTTTTGTGTGTTGAATTTGTAAGGCAGTTTTAGTGAACCATTTACAAGGTATCTGTGATTTTAATCTCTAGTTACTTTCAAGGAAAGGGTAAAATCTTTAGGTTAATCTCTGAGAGCTCAGGATTTTTGCAAGAATTTGATGATTAAATGTGTTTAAGAGAGGGTGTTTTGTAAGGTACTTCATCTGGGTTCTGGATGTTTTTCACTTAGGAGTTCTCTGTAGATGTATCTTTTCTCTTCCTAACTCTCTTCCCTAGGTTAAGGCACTGGTCAATCCTCCATTTGCAATATTTCATCATCAACAAAACTTAAAAGACTATTTACTTTCATGTATGTTTGAAAGGGCTGATAAGATTAAGTTTGTAGAAAGGATATAAACTAGTGTTGTGATCCTTTGAAGAAGTAGATCTAAATAGGTACACCCACCTATAGCCAAGAGCTCAAAGTGAAGAAGGACGTGGTCCTTGTTAATTAGTCTTTTCTTGTGTGAATTAGGAGTTTAGGAAATATAGAGTTCTATCTAAGCACTCAGGGCTGTGTATTAGGATTCAGCAAGAAAAATCACTAACACAACATACTCTTATTCAACTGTTGATTGAGTTATACAATATTGCTTCTTTTTTAACCAAAAATCTAACCTCTTCCCAAGGAAAAAGGAACCTCCACTTGTGCTCTTCTTTTCATCTACAATACCCACCCAATCTGCGTCAGTATATGCTTCTAATGAAAAGTCTTTTGATCTATCATAACATAGGCCAAGATCAATTGTTCCCTTTAGGTATCTAAATATCCCTTTTACTACAACAAGATGTGTTTCCTTTGGATATGCCTGGAATCTAGCAAAAATTATGGTTTCACTTGCAATATTAGGTCTAGTATGTGTTAGATACTAAAGACTTCTTATCATATATTTGTATTCTATTTGAGGTACACCTTTTGTCTCATCTGAAGTAGACAATGTATTCCCTGTTACCATGGGATTTCCAACTAGTTTACTCTCATCCATGCCAAATTTTTTTAGCATCTCCTTGAGATACTTGGTTTGAGATATGAAAATCACATTCTCACTCTAATTTATTTTTGTAGGATAGGAAAATGAATAAAATATGAACACATGAGGAACCATAAAACTCTAAATTATGCACAATCAATCTATAAAACACAAAATAAATTGAGACAAAGAAATGTAAATTATCAATAAAACTCCCTCAATTTGACAATTGTGCCCTTTCTTACTTCTCTAAAAATGGGATGTAGCTCCCATGTTGACATAATGAAAGAAACATGTTGATAATGAGACTATAATGATGATGAGAAGATTCAAAATAAGATGGTTAGTTGGAATTGAGAAATTTGATCTCAATTTATAGGAATTGAAGACCAAAAAGAAGATTTGGAAATGAGAGTGCAAATTGGAATATTTTCATAATTATGACAAACTGAATGCACAATTTGGAATGCATAAATCAATGCACAAATCATAGACAAATTGATATGGCTAATTAGTAGGCAATTTGGAGGCCAAATTAGTGGATAAATTGATAGAGAAAGATGTAAGAAATCATGAAGCATGATTATAGGGATGGGAAGCACAATTAGGGGGATGAAATTTTTGAATTTAAAAACTCATTAATTCCCAACAAAGGGAAAAATTAGGAATTAGGAATTCAAAATTCAAAAATTCATGGAAAAGCAAACAATTAATTAATATGTAATTAATTAATTGTGGGAGACATAGAACAGGGGGAATTAATCTAATAAATAGATTAATACAAAAGGGATAAACTATGGGTTATCTATCCCAAGAGGAAAAATTAGTAAAATGATAGACTAAATTGATTACGTATGATCAAAAGGGGGTTGGTCTTAAATGATTTGATTAGGGTTTCAACCAATCTTGATGATTAAAAACTGATTAGGGATCAACGCAACATCACTGAACTTTGACAATGTGTGTGATTAAAGATGATAGGATAAGATAACATTGATGAACTTTGACACTTCTATTGGGCTAGAATGATGATGATGAAATAGCATCGATTGAACTTGGATAATGCTATTTAAATTGAATTGGATTAGGATGAGGACAATGAGGCATCGATGAACTTTGACAATGCACTTGAGATTGGATTGATGATGGTGATGGTGATGGTGATGGTGATGGTGATGGTGATGGTGATGGTGATGGTGATGGTGATGGTGATGGTGATGGTGATGGTGGTGATGATGATGATGATGATGATGATGATGATGATGATGATGATGATGCATCAATGAACTTGGAAAATTCCTTGGATTAATTTGGGATTGAATTGATTTGAATGTGATTAAAATGGCCTTGGTCTGATGAGGACTAATTTGAGATTGATTTGAATAGATTTAGGAAGGTTTGAAATGTTTTAAGATTGATTAGGATTGGTTTAGGAATGTTTAGGAACATTTAGGATCAGTTTAGGAATGATTAGGATTGACTTAGGAATATTTAGGATCATCTTTGGAAATATTAGTAATGATTAGAAATGTTTAGGATCAAGATGTAGACTTGATTGATTTGGCCAGAGAGATCAAGGTTATGATGTAAAATGAGGGAAATGTTAGTAACTGATCAAATGAAGAATGATACAAGATAAAAGTCATGTTAAAAGGGAGCACATGGGTGTAAACCATTTTTAGGTGTCTACATTTTTCCCCTCTTTGAGACAATGTGATTCTGAGCATTGGTTCAAAGAAAAATAAAGGATCATGCTCTAGTGGATTGACATAAGGGAGGTTGAATACCCCCTCTAAAAATTGGGCAGAAATTGATTCGAGGATAACTTTAAAAAAAGAGAAATTATGATGTAGGACTGATGAAATGAATGTTAGTAAAAGGATAAAATTAGATGGATAAAAGTTAGTAATGATGAAACCTTGCTTTCATAAGGGCATTTATGTCACAAGAGCTTTATTTAATATTGCAAAATTGGATGTGTCACACCATGGAAAAAAAATATAGGATGATAATGTGATCCTTTTGCATAAAAAAACACATAGAAGACAAAGAATGATCTTGTCTTTCCTGACACATATTAATGAAATGCGTCAGGATTTCATGAGATCATCCAAAAAGAAGAAGAAAAAATAAAAAGAGATAAATCAATAAAATATAAGTCTTACTAAACCAAGAAAGCCAACAATAATTTTCATCTAGTTGTCAAAATTGATAGTTTTTTGATTGAAAATGATGATAATGATAGTGTCTAGTTTTAGGAATGAAGTATCTCGTCTAAGACAAATACTGTCTAGTTTTGAGTATACAACACCCTGTATAAGTTTGATAAAAGGACAAAATGATGTTGATGTCTATTGCTAGGAAAATCTCAATTTGATTGATTGTTGAGTGGTTGGATAGTTTGTCTATTAATGTGTGATTTTGTTAAGCACAATTTTCAAAAAGTCTTCAAACTACCTCTATTGAAATGCATGTCTTGTCACAAAGAATAATTTATTGAAAGTAAGAGAATGTTATGTACAAGTTTATTGCATGATTTTGAAGGATTTTTTGATTTTGAGAGTTTTGAAAATATTTAACTTTTTGTTCTTTTTCCAGGACATTTGTATGCTTTTTAGGAGTTTTTCAACTTTGTATTTGATTTTTTACTGATTATTATAGGACATCATATGATTTTAACTGATATTTTTAGGACATTATATGAAATTTTTTTAGATCTTTTTTAGGTCTTTATGCAAATTTTTATGATATTTCCATGACATTTTATGATTTTTTTACGAGTTTTTTAGCTTCGTATTTAATTTTTAGAGGTTTATTTCAGGACTTTTTATGTTTTTTACTAATTTTTTTAGGACATTATGCTCTTTTTACTGATTTTATCATGACATTTATGTGATTTTTACTACTTTTTTTAGGACATTATATGATTTTTACTATTTTTTTAAGGTCTTTATGCAAATGTTTAGTGATTTTTTCAAGACATTAAGGTATTTACAAGCAATAATTTCCTCCAATGTCTAGCAAGGAAGGGATGTTATGGATTGATGGATAGGCTGGTATATGGATGAAGGCCAAAGGGTTGTTGAGTATTTCAATGAAACTTTGTTTGGGTTTCCAAGGACTATACATAGAATGGGATAAAATGTGTCTGTCGAGCTTAGGGATTGGATCACAATGATAGGATATTGGGGTTGTTGGCACTAGATGGTAGGCAATGCATAGGACTAGACATGTCAAGAGGTTTTTGAAATATTTTTTTCATTTTTATGTCATTATTTTAATCAAGACAAAGATAGGAACTGGGATAGAAAAATGATAGGATAATGATAGGACAATGACAAGACATGGATAGGAGAAGCAAGATCAATGATGGAGAAAGAGAAGGGATATGGATAAGAGGTTGTGATAAGATATACAATATGGACCAAAGGGATGTGGATAAGATAGGTATTATGGACCAAAGGCATAATGATAATGTAAATCTGATAGGATATGTGACGCTTCTTGGAAGATTTGTAACCTTCTCAAGATCAAAGTTGGTAAAAAGGGAATATGGGAGTTGATAAAATAATAGATATGAAAGGCAATAGGATAATGGATGAGATGATAGGGATAACAGAGGAAATGATAGGTTTATAATAGGATATGGAAATATGGACAAAATTTGCCCCCAAGTATAGAATGTAAGATGCTCATAAATTACACATGACACATGTTTACTAGGTTTTCATCATGGTACTTGCCCACAATGCCTGTTTTCCAGGTTTTCACTATTGGATGAAATTATTTCTCTTTATTATTATTTTTTGTGTTTCTAAGATGCCTGTTTGCTAGGTTTTCATCAAGACAACTATTTTTTTCTTTTTTTTTTCCTTTTTTTCTCTTTGTTTTGACTTTTTCCCTTTTCTCTTTTATTTTTTTTATTTTTTGACATTTTGGAGAATGACGGATGCATGAAATGGACAAAGGAATCAAGTCCCTTTTTATTTGGATAATGCTCTTGATAGATATACAATATAGGACCATGACTATGATAGTGTGCTCAAAGACATTGGTAGGGTAATGACAAAGGATATGATATGGATGATTTGATAGGTTGAATGGAAGGTTGGAAAAGAGGTGTTAGATAATATATGGAGAGAAAGAAGGATTAATTTTTTGTGGATGTAAATGGATGCAAGAATGACATCAACACACACCTTGAGGAGTGATAAATTGATGGAGGAAAGGGATGATTTTGGGAAAAAAGGACCCAAAATGGATTTGGAAGATGGAAGACTTTTAGATGGAGGGATAACAACTTTGGATGCCAACTTGGATTTTTATTTAGGACATTGTGCTTCAAGAAGATTTTTGGTAATCCACATGTATTTTGATTTTTCATTCTTTTGTGGGTCCTTTGATTGCATTGTTTACAAAAGAGATTTAGGAACCCATATTGATTTTGATTTTTCTTTCTCTTTAATAGGCCTTCGTGGCCTTTTTACTACTTCTTTTTATTTTTCTTTTTGGATCATATTTTTCTTTGATTTCAAACATCGATTAGATTGGACATGTTGATCATTGAATTCATGTGGAATTATTTAATTATGTACTTTATGCTTGGCATCCAAATTTCTTGGAAAATGAAGGGGATTCATGGATGGATAAGAATTGTATGGAGGCCTTTTGTATGGATAGAAGGTTCTCAAAGATGTGTGCCTTTTTTTACTTTCATATGGGAAAGGGTAAGTGGATTGTGAACTAGTGGATGGAGGAATATATGGACCTAAAATAGATGGAAGGGGTGAAGGAGGAGGTATACGCTTATGTTTAGTTTTTGAGGGGATACCTATGCCTTGAGAGTGATTTTTAGGAATGAGGTCATGACCTTTAGACTTTTCTAACTTGAAAGGGTTTTAATATACCTTATTTTTTAATGCTAAACCCTTTGACTTGACAATGCTTTTGAAAAATAGGATACTTTCTACAAGACATGAGTTTATTTTGGGATATGAATGGTATGGAGGAACTGATAGGATCATGAAATGGACCAAAATTGATAGAACTAGAGGAACCCAATTGGAGTGTAAGGGGTTCATGAACATCTTGCATAAATGTTTTTTCAGCATTGGGGGGATTAGGAGGAATATTGGGTTCATGTGATGGAATAATGACAGGATCATCTAGTAGGATAAAATCTTGCAAAGGATATGGAAGACTAGGACATGGAGATGAAGTTATGGAGGGATCTTGAGAAGGATCCAAAGTGATAATGGGATCTTTTGGACATGAGGGTGAAGGGATACTTGATCTTGACTTGGAATATTATCATGGGATTCCATGCTAAAGGTTTTATGCTCTTGGTTTTGAATGGAATTATTAGAAAGAATGGAATGGGGATCATGATCTTTATTAGGGATTGAAAGGTCAATGGGACTTTGAAGGACATTTTTTTCTTGACATGGAAGGGGGTCATCTTGGATAGGAGGGTTAGGGATAATAGGATCATCATGAGTGTAATGCCCTGCCAGGGAACCCAGGAGACCTTAACCTAACATTCATCTAAGTTTGTAGAATAATTTTTTTTTTAAATAGTTAACATAAATGATAAACATCAATGCGAAAGCAATTACCATTTACTCACAATAATACAATAACCAACACAAGTTACAACTCTCAAGGGTTCCTTGATGAATATTACTTTAACATTAATTAATTAATTTAGATTAGGTATAATTACAAAACTCATATAAACAAATGAAGGCTAAAAAAACACCACATAGAAGATGACATAAATACAACTGGTACCATAAGGTATCCATAAATCTACATCCATTGCACATGTTGCAGGGTATGTAATACAATAACTGAGAAGAAGTACACATGGTAACTCTGAAGAATTGATACAAAGATACAGGGTCACAAAGAAGAAGAAGAAGAAGAGTACAACTCTAGCAATGAAGATCAAGAAGGAACAACTGCTATAGGGATCATCCAACACTGGTACATGAATGTTGAAATCTCAAATGGTAAAAGAATCACTACCACCCGACCTTGTGAACCTAAATGGTCCAATCCCACCGTGCTGAGGAGATAACAATAGATCCCATTCAGATAAAAAACATCAAATGGATCAAGCTAAGGAAAGCATCCTGAAATCTCTCTAACTCAAGGCAAACAAGCATAATGAAATGAAAGACCCACTAATCTAGAGGCATCTGACACATGTAGGATAACTAGACTATGCATAGGAAGGTGTCATCATGTACATCTAACCCTTGAGTTTTGTCCTGGTAATATTGCTAGATCCTGGCGCCCAAGTGACCTTACACAGTGTCAATGACCTCTTGTCCTAATGAAGCCATTGACTATGCCAACTCATCCCTTTTAAAGGGGGCTAGTCATCTTCTCCATTCCCACCTTAGTCTGTACTAGCACTAAGCAGAGTGAGGAAACCATATCTTGGTAGGTTCATTTTAAAATCTCTCAATGTTATATTTAGTTATCACTTGATTAAGATACTTACCAATAAGTGATCCTAGTAGCCACTTGTGGGCCCCGATGCTTATTGCAAGCCACCTCCTACTACATATCTAGGTAAACTACCCTAGGCTCACATATCTCACATAGATCACAAGATGATATTAATGTCCCTTAGGACTACTCCACAAAATAATAGGAACACACTAGTTCTCACATAACCATAATGTCACAAAACACTCTCAAACTATTCACAAAAGAATATATACACATGATCCCATGGATTGGACATAAAATTCAACACCATATTCTCCTCTATAGAGTATGAAGTAAAACTTGATACAACATGAGCCCAAATAGTCAAGAAAAGGATGATAATCAGAATACAAACACACATCAAATAAACTACTGAAACCATGTCATAACCAACTCGTACCCAAGCCTCTATTTTCCCCCTCGGTCTTCTAGTACCCGATAACCCGTAAGGAAAATGAAGATAATACAGGAATGAGGAAACAACACTCACGCCATAAAGATCTGAAACTAAACCATAATCATTTACACTCCCTACTCATCAAAATTGAATTCAATAATGGGAATACATTAATCTCTATAAGACACTCATCATAAACATTAAGATAATACAATAATTGAAAGAGCATTCCCTATTTACGTTCCATAAATTCAATAGAGCAAAACACCCAATTTTAGCATAAAATGATGCATGTACTGATATACCATAACTCATATGCTCAATATCAAATAGAAAGTCCAAATTGATCACAAAATTGCAAATACATCGAAGGTAAAAGTATACATTTTAAACCTCATACAAAGGTTAAAATTATATGATTATAATAAAACTAGTCAATGTGTCTAGACCAAATCTATTAGTCGTATGAACTTAAATTAACCTATTAGTTTAGGTTTGCTAGAATGGTTAGCATCAAAACTACTAGGCCCATAATAGAAGCATTATAAAATTTTCATTTTAAGTTCCAGTAATTCTCCAAACAAAATTCTTTTAATTAATATGAAAATAAAAATCATTATCAAACATTACTAATGAAATTTATCTATACTAATTAAAATTAGCAACAAAATTTATTGAAATCAAATATTATTAACCAAATAAAAAAATCTATTACTCAAAATTATTATTAACATAAAATAATAATCATTCTATTAAAAATAAACCTTTAACAAAATTCCATAGAATATTACTAAATATTTAATAAAATCTATTAATGAAAATTATTATTAAATAATAATCATCAATAAAAAAAAAATACTAATATTATTAAGAAGTATTAATAAAACATTTTTAAAAAAATGTTATTAATTAATAAACATTATTGATAATATTTAAAACTATTAACAAAATTTATTAAAATTGAGTTTATCAAAACTAAATTTAATAAATATTAAAAATTACTAATTTAAAACAAAACCATGCGAAAGAATTTAACAAGTGGGGGGACAACCCCTACCACTATGCAGGTACCCCATACCGGGTCTGCCACAATAGACCGTGCGCAGGCCTACCATCCCCTTACGCATAGGGAGGGGGGTAGGGGATAGGTGGTCCCTGCCCTCTTTACTAAAACAAACTTTTATAATATTTGTCTTTACTTTATGAAATTTCTTATTTTTTTTTTCGTAATAATTTTTATTCATTTCAATTTTCGGTGCATGCATTTTTAAAAGGTAGTACAAAGAAATATAATTTGTATTAGTTTAAAAGAATATATATATTTTGATATTATTAAAAAATATTTTCTATGCATTTTTTTTAAGGGCAGTGTTTCTGAAAATGGAAATGTACATCCCTATAATATATTTCCAAAAATGGAAATTTGTCATTTTTACACACTGACACATGTGAGTTTGTCTTTTCCCCTAATTTGTATTTTCTTCTATATTTTGCAAACACAAACACATTTACTAATGTATTTTTTGTCATGTAAGCAAATAATTTTTACTGTGGTAATTTAATTATGACTATTATTTTTTGACAGAGATTGGATTTTTTTACCCAGATTGAATTTTTTTAATCCAAAATTGATTTTCTTCCACAACCCATTTATTTATTTCATCTACTCAATAGTATAAACTATAGCTAGATTAATTTTTCATTTTCTAAGTGATCTAAGATGACTTTTCTCTCAAAATTTTGACAACATAACCCTACCATGGCAGATCTGTATAAAAACATGAAATAACATATCTATGGCCTCTCTAACACCCAGAAATACTAACAAAGAAAAACAAATACAATAAAGAAAATGAAATAATCTAGGCACAATGAATTTATCAAAATTTACACAAACAGAATTGAATAGAATTTCATCAAACCCTACCTCAATTCCAATGCTAGAAACTCAATTAGAATGCCTGTAGAATGTTGAAACTTCCAATTCTGCCAGATGAAATCTTAGCCCTGCAAATTTGGATCAACAATGCAAGCCAAGCCAAATCCAAATCCAAAGCAATCCTCACCAAAATCTCAAACACAAACACAAAAGCTCCAGAACACAAAAATGTCACAAATTCTCCAAAAGCTCTCTTCACAAATCTCCAACAACCTGATTCCCTCCAAATGAAAGTAAAATCGCCCTATTAGGGATTCAACTCCACCATTCATGCAAAACCTAGATGACTCATAGGACATCTCCTATTCAAACTCACCCTCTTGAATTGAAAGAAAATACAAATTAATAATTAAAAATATATTTAATTATGCACAACTCAACTTAGTCTCCTAAAGACAAGTTGACTCCTTTTTCAAACAAATCACATTCAAACTCAATAAAGCACATGTTAATAATAAAATCTATTATTAAATAATTTAATATTCCTAACATCATTAAAACATGCAATTCAATAATTTAATATTTAATGAACAATAATAATCCTATTTTCACATAATTAATTAATTAAAACCAAATAACCTAATATTTGATTTTTAATTAATTATTAATCATGCAAAACATAGGAAATAAATTTAATATTAATTTTCCAAAAAATAATATTACTTTCCATGACTATAGAAAAATCACATAATCAAACAATAATAAATCATGATCATCAAATTAAACAAACAAGCTCAAGGAAGGGATCCACGAACTTTGTCAACTTGACAAATTCAGATAGGGTAGTCAACAGATACTTATCCACCAACTAGGATAAATAGGCTTAGGATTGGGTTTTGGATCCGTGTTATTTCCCCTCTCTTACCATTTGAGATATTGCAATAGGGCATGCTCATCCTTACAATCCAGGGAAGACAATGTCTAGTGCCTATGAACCTGCATACAACACCCACATGTACAAACATATATAAATATATAACAAACAATGGTGCGGATCGGCCGATTGTGTTGATCTCACAAGAAAGTAACTACGACTCCGTCCCTCAACCACATCAAGCACATTAAATAGAAGTATAAAACACACACATCAACCATACACATGCAAGTATGGGATCAATAAAAGCATAATCATCAAAGATTTCTTAACATATAATCTATCTTCCTAAAATAGTCATAGCATTATTAAAATCAGACTAGGGGTGAGGTACTACATCCACCCCCCCTAGGATTACGCTTACTCCTAGAAGCCTACAAATAGATGAGGTTACATATCCCCCAAACACAAAGCATTTACTAAAAACAAAACATAACATCTGGAAACAAGTCATCGAATAAGAACATGATATGCAGTCATTAAGAACAATATAGTATGTAGTTTAGGAATAAACTAAAAATCACATTGATCAATCATTCATTTATAATACAAAATAGATCTAAACCTTCATTCATACATCAACACAAATAACATCTAGCAATCAATTGCATAAAGAACACATTCATATCTATATCAAATAGTAAGTTGAGAATTTTATGAAAATCTATCTAGTTAATGCGACACTTATGCAAACATATATGATACACAATGATTCTAATATCACACAACACATATAGTACCATCTCTACGATGTCCTCCCTTATACTTACTATTAGAGGTTCATAATGAACATGATAGAAACAACACTTATCATAGAACAGGACCAACAATATCAAACATTCAGAGTAGCCACCACAAAACTCAAAAAGGTAAAACCCAAGTGGGGGAATCATAAGTCCAACATTAAATCATGAGAGCTCTCAATTTCAACAATAAAGTAATTGTCACTAGAATCACAAAATAGATAAGGAAAAGAGAGTTAGGTGACTATTCCATTAATAGGAAAGTTCAAAATTTCAATGCTAGCCCATACACATCACGAACAATTCATAAATCAACCAAAAATGAATCATCACTCATAACACATCCACATAACAAGGTGACTAGTAGTAGCCACACTCAAGGGAGTAATCGCTTCATGACATGCAAAGGTATTTCACCCAAGATGCATTAGAGAAGGTAACCATGCTGTAACACCCCATCTATACTTAAAGATAAAAGATGATACTAAAGAAGATACAACCATAAACAAAACCACATAGAACCATAGTGAAAAAAAATTTATAATTACAAAATGAACATATAAATATAACAACTGCTTCTAAAAGCTTTATAGATTTCAACTGAATTACATCAGAGTAATAAGAATACTCTTTCTTCAAAGACTTAGTCTCAAAACAAAATTCCCTTTTTAACCAATTCTTTTACATTCTATGAATAGTTCTGATAACTAAAAACCAAGAAATGATCTGTTTCCCATAAATCTTAACAACTGCTATCCATTGTCCCATACTCATTGATTTATCCATCTAAAAACCTGAAATCAAAAGTAAACACAAGCACAAATAGGGCTTAGTCACAATGAAAAAGAAAATGATTCATCTCCAAATATCTGCAATCATAAAAGTCAGTATAATATAACATTTATGCAGATTAAATACAGATGTAATTGAAAACTAAATAACATAATTCCATTCTTTTACACCAAAATCATCAAGGACTATAACTCTTTCTAATAGAAATAAACTCACAAAGAAAATGACAAAGTAATGATCCAATAGTTCATGGGTGTCCACATAAGGACCTACACTATGTATTTGTAAGGAACCTCGTAGTAATCCATTATGTCTGATGAAACCATAATGTTTTATCTTGTTAATTGAAACCCATAACCCTTGAATTTATAATTATCACTTAATTAAAAAACTGACAGAAATTCTTTCCCATAAGGATATAGACTAGTGTCAGTCACAATTGACAGAAATTCTATCATCACAAGGTACTAGACTAGTGTCAGCCCCCAATCTAAGGATCATACTTGCATTATCTCAAAAACACTTGATCTAGCAATTAATGAAAGCAATGAAATGAACTACATTACACAATTTCACTAACACTCTGTTTCTATTGCATCAATTTACAAAATTGAAACAGTAATCAGAGATCCATTTTAAAACCATGTTTCCATATTCCTTAACATACATTCATAAACATGATGTTTCTCAAAAGATGAAAAGATCACAATTCTTTCTCCATCTCAATTCCAATCAAATAATAATCTCCACATTAACTTAACATTAAATCTGAAACTGTACAATAAAATGTCCATATTAAATTCATGATTCCATTGAATAGAAAAGAACTAACATAATCATATATCAACTGAATCAACACAACACCCATTGCTTTTAACAAACATACAAGCTTGCCATAACCGATTTATTAAACTAATTGGCCATACATCCTGCTCTATTAATTACAAGTTTATACCTTTATATACATGTTGGCGTATGTACATGTATACACCACGGCTTGTGTATACATATACATATCCCAGCAGGTATATATATATATAGGTATATATATAATTATATAAGCTTGTAATTAATAGTTCAAAATGATAATCATAGCATCTATTATATACATGTTGGCGTATGTACATGTATACACCACGGCTTGTGTATACATATACATATCCCAGCAGGTATATATATATATATTTCTAATTGCATAAACTCGTAATTAATAGTTTAAGTCCATAAATATACAATAGAAAAAAAAACATACTAATCATCTCAATTCTGTCATAGAATACATCTCCCTTAATATACTACTAAATCTACCGAATACATAAAATAATGACAGAATAATAATAATAACTGACTTCTACCTCTAAATAAAATACCAAAGTGTTTTTCCTTACTGTCTGAACAAGATAGTAATTGACTTTCCTATAAATTCCTAACATTTCCTAATGTCATTACAAACTATATTTCACATTGGTGACAATTTTTGAAGATACATAAAGCTTGCAATCATGTTTTGGTTTAACCAAAGATATCCACATTATCACTATTGACTGAAACAGATAGTGACAACACCCATTTGACAAAACATCGACACCAGATAACTAAAGAAGTACACCCAGAAAAATACTTCAATCCACACCTATGTTGCAAGTGTAAATACAAAATAGGATAGGTAACAGATAACACTATGAATTACCTCTAATCCCTATTTCCATAATACAACTCAAAAGAAAAATATCGATACCAACTTCGGTTAATAATAGTGGTAGAAAAACCTGATTCCACCTTATAACCAAGACTTTTAAAAACTGAATACATTATGCTGCTACAGTGTTCCTAACAATAGGTACAATGCGAGAACATCGTTAAAGAAGTTTTTTTAACAAACACTCATCCTGTATTCCAAACTGGTTCTCATTCCTGATTAACTCCCTTTATACTGACCAAAGATAAAGTATACATCAACACCAAAACACACTAGGAAATAACCATATATCATCTGCAATAACTATATTCCCATAGTTCAGCACAAACTTAACTAAAACATTGCCAAATCCATACTCAGTACAGAGAAAACCTCTCATCACATTATGCTTGAAAATAGCATTTTAAAAAACATGTATTTCACATTCTTCTACTAAACATAACCACCATAAACTAAATAAACTACATAATCTAACCAAGAAGAAACACCGGTTCATGACCGAAACTCACAGAGTTTTCAATCACAAACCTCACATTCATCGACTAACAAACAGTAGTATTCAACATTCTATTAATTCATTTGCAGAACATAAAATGGAAACAGAGGATAAGGTGAGAGAATGCCCCTGCCTAGTATTCATGTGAGGAGATATCCAAAACCGAAATGCCAAAGCTAGCCCCTGCCTGGTGAGCTTCACAGACTGCCAAAATGTCATGCAAGAGAGCCCAAATGCAGAGATAATGGTATGAAACACCCAACTTCCTAAATGACCATGAACAGAAGGGTTTAACTTGTCGTGAAAACCCCTTTCCATCCCAAGCCACTTATCATGTAAGATACAACAGGAAAACAAGTCCATAACTAACTGTTTACCCAAACTCTCACAGAATAACATGGTGAAAAATGGAGTCAAAATCCAACTGCAACTCTTCACCAGAGCTAATGGCGGTCATCAAACACAACAATGAATTTTCATCGATAAGTTCATTCAATGCAAACTTATCTCTTGCAGTAAACACAACACATTACCTACCAAATGTCCAATAAAGTACAATTCCCATAACCCAAAAATAGCTTAAACCCCACTAACACGTCAATGCGATGATAGTGCATTAAAACCCTGCCAATAAGTCATGTCTTTGAGGCAGATTATAATAAGAAGACTTAGGGATAAATTAATACACATCTATGTTAATAACATTAGTCATTTTACTAACTTAAACATCAAAGATAACAGCGCATGTCAATGCCAAATTACTAACACTTCATCACACTAACCTGCTACTAACATACAAAATAGGATATACTAACTTAGATAATTCATATAGTTTTAGTAAAAGATAAACAACATAATTACTAAAACAATTGCTCATATTTATATGTATAAAAATACATATATACAAGTTTATTTATTTTTGAATTCAGAATTTGATTAGCATTAAATAACAATAATTTTCTATATACTGTCTATAGTCATTAAGATACAATTAACCATAATAATAATAATAATAATAATAATAATAATAATAATGAACCAATAATCTGACAATTGAATAACCATTTAAATTGTCCTTATTTCATAATCAAACCAATATTCAAAATTCAGTCTAAGCCAATTCTGTCATCAGAAAAAGACTCATTAAGCAACAGAAATAGACATAATTCTCTGAGTGTCTGGCAGAATTACAAAGATAAACATATTTAATCCAAATAACAAAGTTCAAATGAACAAAGTCAGAGTTCGAACTCATAGAAGTCTAACATAACATAGCATAACATAGAAAAGTAAAGCCTGGAACTGTCAGGGGCATGAAACCCTTCCCCACCAGACTAGGCTTACTCTTGGAAGCTTATAAATAAATGAGGATGTGTAGCTCTCATAGCCCCTGTATCTTCCCAAGTTGTAGAAGCTACATCATCAAGATCCCATAACACCTTTACCTGCTCCACCTTGCATCCTCTGAGATTTAGCTCTCTTTGCTGGATGATCTGTACTGGTTCCAACATCAGTTGACCATCTACCCCCTGTAAATTTTTCCAATTTAACACGTGTGCAATGTCAGGTATATATTTCCTTAAGACAGAAATATGAAATGCATCATGAATTTTTGAAAGACTGGGAGGCAAAGCAAGTCTGTAGGCAACTGGACCCACTCGTTCTAGGATCTCAAATGGTCCCACAAACCTTGGAGACAATTTTGACCCTTTACCATACTTAATAGGACTTTTTCGGGGCCTAACCCAAAGAAATACCTTATTCCCAACCTTAAATTTACGTTCAATCCTATGTAGGTCTGCATACTTTTTCTGCCTATCCTGAGCTATAGATAGGTGTTCTCTGATGCGCTTAACCTACTGTTCTAAATCCTGAAGCATCTTGGGACCCAAAAGAATTCTATCTTCAAGATTGTCCCAGCTTAAAGGTGTTCTACACGGTCTTCCATACAAAGCCTAGAAAGGAGCCATACCTATAGAACTATGGTATCCATTGTTGTAAGAAAATTCAACTAGATGCAAGTACTCTTCCCATCTATTTTGCCTATCCATCACATACATTCTAAGCATGTCTTCCAAAATTTGATTGACATGCTCAGTCTATCCATCAGTTTTGGGATGATATGCTGAACTAAAGTTCAGCTGAGTACCTAATTCACACTACAAAGACCTCCACAGAGATGAAGTAAAAACTGAATCCCTATCAGATATGATCTTCTTAGGAATCCCATGCAGCTTAACAACCTGTTCCATATAAATCCATGCCACAGATACAGCATTATAAGTGGATCTTATAGGAATAAAATGGGCAACTTTGGTTAACCGGTCAACAACAACCATAATGGCATCATGTCACCTAGCTGAAAATGGTAACCCCACTATGAAATCTATGGATATGGTATCCCATTTCCATTCAGGCATGCTGTGAGATTGAAGTAAACCAGCTGGATGTTGATGTTCAGCTTTTACTCTCTGACACTCCAAGCATCTAGCCACAAAATCAGCAATATCCCTCTTCATACCCGGCCAGTAGTGATGTTGCTTAAGATCAGCATGCATCTTCTTCACACCAGGATGTGCTGAATAAGGTGCCTTATGTGCTTCAGTCATAACTAGGTTCCGAAGATCCCCAACTTCTGGCACATATATGTTGCCTCGGTAAGTCATTAATCCTTTAGTGTTGATAGAGTAACCCTCAAATTTGCCTTCTAATACACTACCACTATCAATCACTGCTTTGACATCTAAATACCAAGGATCAGTAGCCAAATTGAGAAGTATTCTCTCTTTCAAGTCAATTGTGAGGATCAAAGAAGAGAGTTCATGATGCCTTCTGCTAAGAGCATCCGCTGCTTTGTTCTCTTTACCCTGAATATACTTCATTTCAAAGTCATACTCACACAAAAACTCCATCCATCTGCACTGACATGCATTAAGTTTGGGTTGCGTGAACAAATATTGTAGACTTCTGTGATCGGTATGAAGCTCAAAATGTTGACCAAGAAGAAAATGCCACCATTTGGTCAAAGCATGGATCACTGCTGTGAGTTCCAAATCATGAGTAGGATAATTAATTTCATGATCCTTTAGTTTCCTGGATTCATAAGCAATGACCCTACCATCCTGCATTAAGACAGCCCCTAAACCATCCAATGAGGCATCGGTGCACACAACAAATTCCTTAGAAGGATCAGGTACCACTAAAATTGGTGCACTAGTCAAACGTTCCTTAAGATGTTGGAATGCTTCTTCACATTTATCTGACCAGATGAATTTCTTACCCTTTCTCTGGAGAGAAGTAATGGGATGGGCTATCTTTGAAAAATTAGCCACAAATCTTTTGTAGTAGCTAGCCAGACCCATAAAACTTCATACTTCAGACACATTGGTAAGAGTTGGCCACTCTACAATTGCCTTGATCTTAGTAGAATCAACAGCTATTCCATCTCCTGTAATAATGTGACCCAAATAACTTATTTCAGTTTTGAAAAATTCACATTTTTCAGGATTGGCATATAGCTTGTTCCTACGGAGACATTCAAAGACTTGCCTCAAATGTTGCTCATGCTCCTCCAAGGAGTTAGAATATACCAAAATTTCATCAAGGAACACTACCACAAACTTGTCTAAGAAAGTCCTGAATACTCCCTGCATCAAACTCATGAATACTGATGGTATCCAAATTTGAGATCAATCTTGGAAAACACCTTGGCACCCTTCACTTGATCAAACAAATCATCGATGCGAGGTAAAGGATATCTATTTTTGATGGTAGCTTTGTTCAGTTGTCTATAGTCGATACAAAGCCTCAAAGATCCATCCTTCTTCTTGACGAAGATAACAAGTGCTCCCCAAGGTGAAACACTAGGTCTAATAAGTCCCTTCTCAAGGAGTTCTTCAAGTTGAACCTTGAGTTCCACTAATTCTTGAGCGGTCATACGGTAAGGAGTCTTGGAAATCAGTTCGGTTCCTGGCAAAAGATCAATCCTAAAATCAATTTCTCTTTTAGGTGGGATTCCCGGACTCTCCGTAATAAATACATCTGAGAATTCCTTCAAAATTGGATGATCTAAGCTGGTGTTCCAAGCAACTAGTTCATCAAAATCATTGATAGAAATAGCAAACAATTTGCATCCCTTTTGAAAACATCTCTGAAGTTGCTTAGAAGAAATAGTTCTGACTGACATAGGCCTTTTAACACTGGTAATAATCTTGATGGTTCTATTATCATCGATACATCTAACTGTCTTCTCTCTACAATCGATGACTGCTTGGTGTTGATCTAACCAATCCATACCCAAAATAATATCATAAGAACCTAAAGGTATAACCCTAAGGTTAACCATAGTAGTAAAAGCCTTAAATTGGACCTTACAATTTTTAGCTATAAACCCTAATTCAACCTTTGTCCCTGATGCTAACTCGACTTTCCATGCCAATTCAGCTTTACTCACAGGAATTCCACATTTCTTAACCAAATTGGAAGAAATAAAAGAGCCAGTGGCACCAGAGTCAAATAAAATAGAGATCTTCTTACCTTGGTAATTACCTCTAGCTTCAATCACAGTGTTATGATGATCCACTTGTTTCTGATCCACAGTAGCAAAGATGCGATGATTCCTTCCAGAATCACCAACAGTAGCCTCAGAACCTGTGGCTTTAGACCTGACCTAACTATTGCCTCGAAGGGGACAATTCCATTGCAAATGCCCCAATTGCCCACATTGCCAACACTCTGCTCCTCTCTTGGTACTTTTATCCTGTGATGAGTTCACTGGAGGTGATGCATAACTCTGTTGTACACTCTAAATTGGTTTAAAGGACTTAGGTTGCTCAGGAACCTTGAAACTCTTGTTTGATTTGGAGAACTTTTCAAACTTCCTCTTCTAAAATTTACCACTCGATCCACTGGAAAATGCCTTGATATTATCTTGATAAGGTTTCTGATTCTTCCCACTGCTTTGAGCTGGTGGATTCACAGATCCTTTGGCTGAAAATCCTATCTTCAATTCTATGAGCTTGGCTTGATCAGTAGCTTCTTTCACTATCTTAGGTTTGAAAGTTCTCACTTCTTCTCCAATTTTAGGGTTCAAACCCCTAATGAAGTGTTGTACCAGAGGCTTATCATTCTCTAACCAACTAGAATATTTCTTCAGTTGGAAAAACCTCCTCTCATACATTTCCACTGTTGAGCTGCCCTGTGAAATACTGAAGAATTCTTCGGATCTAGTTTGCTGCCAATAATCCGACATGAATCTCTCGCGGAATCTTTCTATGAAAATCTCCCATGTAACCTAAGAGATAAGAATTCCAAGTTGCTCTAGTTCCATATTCCACCATATGGAAGCAAAGGATCTTAGCTGCATTATGGTCCAACGAACCTTCACATTACCATGATAATCATGGAGAATAAAACACCTTTCGATGTTCAAGAGCCATGCTTCAGCTTCAGAACCACCCTCTGTTCCATTGAAATATGGTCCTTTGAGCTTAGAAAGGTCTTTTAACTGAGTCCTGATAACAGGATCTTTTGCTACTGGGACTCGTATAACATGAGCATTTGCTACATCATCTGGAACATTGTTCCTTGCTTCAATGTTATCCAACCTATCAAGGATCCATTGGAGAACTTCAACCTGAGGTACCTCTCGATCTTCCTGATCCATTCCTATTAAAGGATCAACTTGTTCATCACCATGTATTCCTTGGTGACCTCATCCTCTACCTCGGCCATGACCATGACCACATTGTCCACCCCTACCTTTGCCTAAATTGGCATCAACTGGGTCACCACATCTTTGTGCTCCTCATGTAACAGGAGGCATGCTTGAAATCCTATAGAAAAGTTCAATAAAATCACTAACAGAAGCATAATGATAAAACCCTTTTAAAAACCCTCAAGCCCTGAGTGTTCAAACTTGGGCTCTGATACCAAATGTAACACCCCATCTATACTTAAAGATAAAAGATGATACTAAAGAAGATACAACCATAAACAAAACCACATAGAACCATAGTAAAAAAAATTTAATAATTACAAACTGAACATATAAATATAACAACTGCTTCTAAGAGCTTTATAGATTTCAACTGAATTACATCAGAGTAATAAGAATACTCTTTCTTCAAAGACTTAGTCTCAAAACAAAATTCCCTTTTTAACCAATCCTTTTACATTCTATGAATAGTTCTAATAACTAAAAACCAAGAAATGATCTGTTTCCCATAAATCTTAACAACTACTATCCACTGTCCCATACTCATTGATTTATCCATCTAAAAACTTGAAATCAAAAGTAAACACAAGCGCAAACAGCAAATAGGGCTCAGTCACAATGAAAAAGAAAATGAATCATCTCCAAATATCTGCAATCATAAAAGTCAGTATAATATAACATTTATAAAGATTAAATACAGATGTAATTGAAAACTAAATAACATAATTCCATTCTTTTACACCAAAATCATCAAGCACTATAACTCTTTCTAACAAAAATAAACTCGCAAAGAAAATGACAAAGTAATGATCCAATAGTTCATGGGTGTCCACATAAGGACCTACACTATGTATCCGTAAGGAACCTCGTAGTAATCCATTATGTCTGATGAAACCATAATGATTTATCTTGTTAATTGAAACCCATAACCCTTGAATTTATAATTATCACTTAATTAAACAACTGATAGAAATTCTTTCCCATAAGGATATAGACTAGTGTTAGTCACAACTGATAGAAATTCTATCATCACAAGGTACTAGACTAGTGTCAGCCCCCAATCTAAGAATCATACTTGCATTATCTCAAAAACACTTGATCTAGCAATTAATGAAAGTAGTGAAATGAACTACATTACACAATTTCACTAACACTCTATTTCTATTGCATCAATTTACAAAATTGAAACAGCAATCAGAGATCCATTTTAAAACCATGTTTCCATATTCCTTAACATACATTCATAAACATGATGTTTCTCAAAAGTTGAAAAGATCACAATTCTTTCTCCATCTCAATTCCAATCAAATAATAATCTCCACATTAACTTAACATTAAATCTGAAACTGTACAATAAAATGTCCATATTAAATTCATGATTCCATTGAATAGAAAAGAACTAACATAATCATATATCAACTGAATCAACACAACACCCATCGCTTTTAGCAAACATACAAGCTTTCCATAACTGATTTATTAAACTAATTGGCCATACATCCTGCTCTATTAATTACAAGTTTATACCTTTATATACATGTTGGCGTATGTACATGTATACACCACGGCTTGTGTATACATATACGTATCCCAGCAGGTATATATATATATATGTATATATATAATTATATAAGCTTGTAATTAATAGTTCAGAATGATAATCATAGCATCTATTATATACATGTTGGTGTATGTACATGTATACACCATGGCTTGTGTATACTTATCAATATCCCAGCAGATATATATATATATATATATATATATATATATATATATATATATATATATATATATATATATATATATATATATATATATATATATATATATATATATATATATATATATATATATTGTAATATGCTACCTAGTTTTGTAATTCTAGAGTCTGTTTCTTCCTGTCATTTTGTCAAACAGTTGGCCTGCAACTGTCCTTCTTATGTTTTTTCCAGATTGATGTTGTTTAATAGTCCTCAAGATTGTTGTAGTTCGTATGAGATATCAGTAGAAGGCAACATGAAACCATATGCAGCTAATAACAATGACCGTTCATTTATTTCTTATTTCAGATTATTAGGAAATTACAACTACCATATCTAACATATCTTATTAAACTCAACACATTATATCAACTATAGAGTTCAATGATGGTCCATACCCATTGTAGCTACAACAGTGTTAATAGTTCTGAAAATTGCTACAGTAACTCATAGCTACAATGTTTCCGGACTGCTATAGTATCGCGCTACAGTAATTCAGACTGCTACAGGAACTTGTTGCTACAGTAACCCGCTGCTACAGTACCACGCTACAGTGATTCGGACTGCTACAGTACTCACGCTACTACAGGAACTTGCTACAGTACTACGCTGCTACAGTGTCACTGCTACAGGAACTTGCTACAGTATCGCGCTGCTACAGTACCTCGCTACTACAGGAACTCTCGCTGCTACAGGATCTTGCAACTACAATATAAAATTTCAAGACCATATCTTTCAATGGCGTCAAGATTGAAAGTGTAGAGGGTTTGCGTCCTCCAAGCCCAAAGAGAAATAAGCTCCACAATTTCCCCAATTTCATTCAATCTTCAAGCATGCCAAATGAGAGCTATCCTCTCTCTTTTAATCCTTCCTTACTAGTTCTACGCTTCCGTCTCGCCAATGTGGGATAAAACATGAGCTTTAATGTTACCTTTTTCCCTTACGAATGCCCATGTATGTCCTTTAAAGGGGGGAACTTGATTTTTATAAAGTGACTTTATGAAACATTATAATATTTAAATTAAATAGTCACTTTATCATTATAACTTCAAACATTAAAATAATATACCAAATGAACTCGGAATCCCACATATGATAGCTCATCGGAAAGAGCTCAAAAAAATGCATCACATCCTGTCACTGAAAATCCAAGGCACTGCATCCCCTATTGGCTTACTAAAAATAGTAAATCCTCCCCAAAACCCAACAAATGAACTCCATTTGGCTTGTAATTAAATTTGACTAGGCCAAATAACCTCAGGATCCCTTTTGAAGTCCTGGTTAGCCCTCGGGACCATGAAAGAATGGGCTAACAACAACATATATGTAGACTGGCTAAGTGGGGGACATTACGGTCTGCCCCTCTTGAAATTGCTTTTCCTCAAGCAATCTCAACTCAGGATGCTGAAGAATCTGCTCTGCCTCCCATGCTGCATCCTCAACTGGTAGGTTCCTCCACTTCACTAGGTACTCCCTAATAGTCCTCCTACGAAGCACCCTCTCCCGGGTGTCAAGTATAGCTTCAGGAACCAAGATAAGCTTCCCCTCATCATCGAGAGGTGGCAATACTATTGAAGGCACCACATTGTGCCCCAATGCCTTCTTAAGGCATGACACATGGAACACGTTATGTACTTTACTATCTGCAGGCAGCTCCAACTCATAAGCTACCTCACCCACTCTCCTGATTACTCTGAATGGTCTATAGTAGCATGGTTTCAATTTCTCTGCTCCACTCCTCTTGAGAGAGGACTATCTATATAGCTGTAACATGAGGTACACCATGTCTCCCACCTCAAAAGACCTCTCAACCCTGTGTTGATCAGCATATTGCTTTTGCTGATTTTGTGCCTTTTGCAAATTTTCCTTCAAGGATCGCATAATGTCCTGACACTCCTACAAAAGATCCTTGGCCTTAGGTACCCTACTGTCCCCAAATAACAAATCCAAGAAATTAGGAGCATCATACCCGTACAGTGCCATGAAAGGGGACATTTGAATAGATATATGGAAAGAAGTATTGTAGCAATACTCCCCTAGATGTAGCCACTTCACCCAAGCCCTCTGTTGTCCTGCAATGTAGTTTTGAAGGTACCCCTCAACCCATTTGTTCACTATCTCTGTCTGCCCATCAGTTTGGGGGTGGTAACTGGTACTCGGAGTGAGCTCTGTTCCACACAACCTGAACAACTCCTGCCAAAAGTGGCTCATAAATCTGCTGTCTCTATCACTGACTATGCTCCGTGGTATCCCATGTAGTCTAAATACCTCTTGAAAGAATAGCTCTGTTGTCTGTGCTGCAGAATAAGTAGATGAAATTGCAAAGAAATGTGCAAATTTCATCAATCTGTCTACCACAACAAAGATACAATCCTGACCCTGTGCCTTTGGGAGCCCTGTGATAAAATCCATGGAAATGCTATCCCACTTCTTCTCTGGTATGGGTAGGGGCTGTAGTAACCCACCCGGAAAGGAATGTTCCTGTTTGTTCTGCTGACACACTGGGCACTCCCTAACAAACTGTAGCACCTCTGATTTGAGCCCTTTCCAAGTGAAGCGCTCTCTCACCTGCCGATATGTCTTAAAGAATCCTGGATGTCCTACCAATGGTGAATCATGAAATGCTCTCAAAATTGTCTGCTTCATAGCAGACCCAGGTACCAAATAAATCCTTTCCTTGTAAATGATCAAATCATTTACAACACTATATCGGCTATCCTGAGTAACCCCCTCAATAACACTAGATGCCCAACTATCCTTAGCATATTCTACCAAGATCATCTCTCTCCAATCATCCATGACTATCCCAACAGCAAGCAAATGAGGCCTCCTGGATAAAGCATCTGCGACAATATTTTTCTTCCCTTTGACATAGACTATGTCAAAATCATAGGCCTGTAACTTACTCACCCATTTTTGTTGCCTGTCATTAAGATCCTTTTGTCCAAGGAAATGTTTCAAGCTGTTATGATCTATTTTAACTTTGAATCGACTTCCCGCTAAGTATAGCCTGAACTTAGCTAGCGCATGCATGATTGCTAACATTTCTTTGTCATAGATGCTGTAGGTTCTCTCAACACCTCATAATTTCCTGCTCTCATATGCAATGGGATGTTTTTCCTGCATGAGGACAGCTCCTATGCCTTCTCCCGAGGCATCACATTGCAGCTCAAAAGGTCTGGTGAAATTTGGAATGGCCAAAATGGGACATGTACTCATCAGCTCCTTGAACCTGTCAAAACAATCCTGAGCCCTCTCTGACCACTGAAAACTGTCTCTCCATGTCAAGTCTGTAAGTGGTGCTGCTGTCTATGAAAATCCTTTCACAAATCTATGGTAGAACCCACAAAGCCTGAGAAATCCCTTGAGCTGTGAAGTGTTCCTTGGCGGTGGCCAATCCATAATGGCCCTAATCTTGTCTGGGTCAACCCGAACACCTCCTGCACTAATAATATGCCCTAGATAGAGCAACTCTGTCATCCCGAACTCACATTTACTCATCTTGGCATATAATGACACCCTCTCTAAAATACTGAGCACTGTATCAATATGCTCCAAATGTTCCTCCCAAGTAATGCTGTATATCAGTATATCATCAAAAAATATCAACACAAACTTCCTCAACTGATCTCTGAACACTCTGTTCATACAAGACTGGAAAGTGGCGGGGGCATTAGTCAACCCAAAGGGCATGACTAAGAACTCAAAATGACCATAGTAGCATCTGAAAGCTATCTTCTCCACATCCTCCTCTCTAACCTGTATCTGATGGTAGCCGGATCTCAAATCAATCTTCGAGAAGTAGCATGCACCGTGCAATTCATCAATAAGCTCATCAATGTGTGGGATAGGGTATCGGTTCTTGATTGTTTTCTTGTTCAGCTCCCTATAATCTATGCACATCCTCATTGTACCATCCTTCTTCTTCACCAATACTACTGAAGAAGAGAAAGGACTCTTGCTTGGCTGTATGTGCCCCATGTCAATCAACTCCTTGATTGCCTTTTCTATCTCATCCTTATATCTTTTTGGATGGCGGTAAGGTGTGATGATAACTGGCTTAGCCCCTTCTTCTAACTCAATAACATGCTCGATTCCTCTATCCGGGGGTCTCCCTGGAGGTATCTCACCAAACACCTTAGTATGTTTGGTTATTATTTTTTGTACATCAGGCAGGTACTCCTATTTATGCTACTCTATCGTCTCAGGCATTTCTCTAAACTCTGCTGCCCACTGTACCTGATTATGTCTAAATAAACTCTGCATCCACTTGAGTGACACCACTCTATGCTTCCCATCTGACAATCCTCTGAGCACTGTCTTCTTACCATTTGCCTCAAACCTCATCTCCATTTTCTGAAGGTTAAATGTAAACTCCTCCAGAGACTTCATCCAATTCATCCCAAGCACCATATCCTGATCACCAATGTTGACCACAAAGAAATCTCCTGTCATGTCATAATCTCCCAAACGAAGCTGTAAGTTGGAGATTTTCTTGGTACAGTCAATCTTGAAGCCATCAGCAACCATCACCTTAAATCCCCTATGCTCCTCTGTATGTAGTGCTCTGCGTGACACAAACTTCTCATCAATGAAGTTATGTGTTGCCCCTGTATCAATGAGTGCCACAAATCTCTATCCGTCCAAAGTCCCCCTAACTCTGAAAGTGACGGCCTCTTGTATACTAGACAATTGAGCTATCGTGCTATCACTGCATGCTTCCTCATGTGAAGAATTATCATCATCCCCATCTGATTCTGATGACTGCTCTGAATCTCCATCCACTGACTCTTCCGCTGAAAAGTATTCCATCTGCTTAGCTTTTGCCTTCAGTGGACACTTATGTGACAAATCCCAAGGCTCCCTGCAATGAAAACAAAGCTTCTTCTTCCTGAGATCATTAAGTGTCTCATTGTCCAACCTCTTACTTTCCTCCTTAGGTGGCTGAGCCTCTCTATGAAAAGGTTTCCTGTCCTTATCTTTCCTCGAAGGGAAACTCTTCGCCTAGAATTTATTCTTAGAAGCTGAAGAGGAATCCATGTCACGAGCCTTCTTAATGGCTTCCTGCAAAGTGGGAGGGTTGAGAGCTTTAATCCATCCTCTCAACAGATCAGCTAACCCATCCATAAATAGAACTAGTATCCTCCGTTCAGATACATCTGTTACTAACACTGTGAGTTTTTGAAACTCTGAAATGTATGTTTCCAATGATCCCCACTGTTTAAGCTAAGCTAACTCCTTGAAATGGAGTTCTGGATGCTTCCTATCAAAATGTTCAATCAGTCTCTCTGTAAACTCCACATATGAGGTAATGTGTGCATGACCCATAGTGACCATACCATGATGCCACCACTCGTGTGCTAACCCATCCAGATGAATTGCTGCGTACTTAATAGCTTCTTCCTCAGGCATAGGGTTCAATTGAAAGTATGTGTCAAGCTTTTGAACCCAAGGTCTCACTGTAGACTTCCCTGAGCCATCATAATATGGTAATTGAAGTTTCCCTACTTTCTTCCATAGCTCATAGCTCTGGTTCCTGTCATGTCCATGTGACATATGTTTCATCCGCACATCCATATACTCCCTAAAGGTAATTGCTGTAGTAAAATCTGGACCTCCGGCTTCCCAATCTCTCCTCAACTGGTCCTGTATATCAATGATCTGGGGCTCTGGTATGGGCTGCTCTGGGGCTCTAGGAAATGTGGGAATCATGGGCCTCGAACTCATTGTCCTAGCTTGCTAGGGTGCATGACCGAAATTGTTCCCAACTTGTTCACCTGCATTATAGGTCCCATCCTGATTATTCCCATTCTGATTGTTACCATTCTGATTATTACCATTCTGATTATTTCCTCCACCCACGTTAGCATTCAACCCCATTTGACGAGCCATCATCTGCATCATAAGCTCCAACCTCTGACTCTGTTCCTGTGCTCTCTACTCTGCTAATCACTATCCCTGAGTCAATGTATCCAATAACTGCAAGAATCACTCCTCACTAGGATCCCTAACATTCCTATCCCCCATAGTCTCTATAGCCTGTTCACCTGTAACACTCGGTTCGTCTGAGTCACTGCTTCCTCCCGGTAAGATATTCTCTCGGTTAGTATTCAATAATGCTCTGTTTCTTCTTGTGTCATAGTGATGTGGCAATGGTTGAACACTCCAATTTGTCATGTCATATTTAATTTATACTGAACCCAATAGGATGGCAGGAAAGATAAGCTCTGATACCACTATAATATGCTGCCTAGTTCTGTAATTCTAGAGTCTGTTTCTTCTTGTCATTTTGTCAAACAGTTGGCCTGCAACTGTCCTTCTTATGTTTTTTCCAGATTGATGTTGTTTAATAGTCCTCAAGATTGTTTTATTTCGTATGAGATATCAGTAGAAGGCAACATGAAACCATATGCAGCTAATAACAATGACCGTTCATTTATTTCTTGTTTCAGATTATTAGGAAATTACAACTACCATATCTAACATATCTTATTAAACTCAACACATTATATCAACTATAGAGTTCAATGATGGTCCATACCCATTGCAGCTACAACAGTGTTAATAGTTCTAAAAATTGCTACAATAACTCACAGCTACAATGTTTTCGGACTGCTACAGTATCACACTACAGTAATTTAGACTGCTATAGGAACTTGTTGCTATAGTAACCCGCTGCTACAGTACCGTGCTACAGTGATTCAGACTGCTACAGTACCGCACTACTACAGTACTCACATTACTACAGGAACTTTCTACAGTACCGCACTACTACAGTGTCACTGCTACAGGAACTTGCTATAGTATCGCGCTGCTACAGTACCTCGCTGCTACAGGATCTTGCAACTACAATATAAAATCTCAAGACCATATCTTTCAATGGAATCAAGATTGAAAGCGTAGAGGGTTTGCGTCCTCCAAGCCCAAAGAGAAATAATCTCCACAGTTTCCCCAATTTCATTTAATCTTCAAGCATGCCAAATGAGAGCTATCCTCTCTCTTTTAATCCTTCCTTACTACTTCTACGCTTCCATCTCGCCAATGTGGGATAAAATATGAGCTTTAATGTTACCTTTTTCCCTTACAAATGCCCATGTATGTCCTTTAAAGGGGGGAACTTGATTTTTATAAAGTGACTTTATGAAACATTATAATATTTAAATTAAATAGTCACTTTATCGTTATAACTTCAAACATTAAAATAATATACCAAATGAACTCGGAATCCCACATATGATAGCTCATCGGAAAGAGCTCAACAAAATGCATCACATCCTGTCACTAAAAATCCAAGGCACTGCATCCCCTGTTGGCTTACTAAAAATAGTAAATCCTCCCCAAAACCCAACAAACGAACTCCATTTGGCTTGTAATTAAATTTGACTAGGCCAAATAACCTCAGGATCCCTTTTGAAGTCCTGGTTAGCCCTCGGGACCATGAAAGAATGGGCTAACGACAAGATATATGCAGACTGGCTAAGTGGGGGACATTACACATATATATATATATATATATATATATATATATATATATATATATATATATATATATATATATATATATATATATATATATATATATATATATATATATATATATTTCTAATTGCATAAACTCGTAATTAATAGTTTAAGTCCATAAATATACAATAGAAAAAAAACATACTAATCATCTCAATTCTGTCACAGAATACATCTACCTTAATATACTACTAAATCTACCGAATACATAAAATAATGACAGAATAATAATAATAACCGACTTCTACCTCTAAACAAAATACCAAAGTGTTTTTCCTTACTGTCTAAACAAGATAGTAATTGACTTTCCTATAAATTCCTAACATTTCCTAATGTCATTACAAACTATATTTCACACTGATGACAATTTCTGAAGATACATAAAGCTTGCAATCAAGTTTTGGTTTAACCAAAGATATCCACATTATCACTATTGACTGAAACAGACAGTGACAACACCCATTTGACAAAACATCGAAACCAGATAACTAAAGAAGTACACCCAGAAAAATACTTCAATCCACACCTATGTTGCAAGTGTAAATACAAAATACAACAGGTAACAGATAACACTATGAATTACCTGTAATCCCTATTTCTATAATACAACTCAAAAGAAAAACATCGATACCAACTTCGGTTAATAACAGTGGTAGAAAAACCCGATTCCACCTTATAACCAAGACTTTTACAAACTGAATACATTATGCTACTACAGTGTTCCTAACAACAAGTACAGTGCTAGAACATCGTTAAAGAAGTTTTTTTAACAAACACTCGTCCTGTATTCCAAACTGGTTCTCATTCCCAATTAACTCCCTTTATATTGACCAAAGATAAAGTATACATCGACACCAAAACACACTAGGAAATAACCATATATCATCTGCAATAACTATATTCCCATAGTTCAGCACAAACTTAACTAAAACATTGCCAAATCCATACTCAGTACAGAGAAAACCCCTCAACACATTATGCTTGAAAACAACATTTTAAAAAACATGTATTTCGCATTCTTCTACTAAACATAACCACCATAAACTAAATAAACTACATAATCTAACCAAGAAGAAACACCGGCTCATGACCGAAACTCACAGAGTTTTCAATCACAAACCTCACATTCATCGACTAACAAACAGTAGTATTCAACATTCTATTAATTCATTTGCAGAACATAAAATGAAAATAGAGGATAAGGTGAGAGAATGCCCCCGCCTGGTATTCATGTGAGGAGATATCCAAAACCGAAATGCCAAAGCTAGCCCCTACCTGGTGAGCTTCACAGACTGCCAAAATGCTGTGCAAGAGAGCCCAAAATGTAGAGATAATGGTATGAAACACCTAACTTCCTAAATGACCATGAACAGAAGGGTTTAACTTGACGTGAAAACCCCTTTCCATCCCAAGCCACTTATCATGTAAGATACAACAGGAAAACAAGTCCATAACTAACTGTTTACACAAACTCTCGTAGAATAACATGGTGAAAAATGGAGTCAAAATCCAACTGCAACTCTTCACCAGAGCTAATTGATGAAGGGTGCTCCCCTTAATACCAAAAACACATAACAGAAATAGAGAAACAACAACAATATGCAAGAACAGAAAAATTGGCTTATTATTATCTCCACAAATGTGGAATTAAAAACTTTCAGAATTACAATATGCAAAGCCACATGGGCATTCCCTTACAATATTCTGAAGGACAAAGCCTCGAACTATTACCCAGATCTACTACCCAGAACTATTCTGAACTGCCTAAGACAATAATACAGCCTTCCTTATATAGACAATTTTCCACCGCCTGGGAAGGTTCCAGAATTTTAGCCAATAAGGCCGACCAACTTAGAATTATTTTATTTTACATTTTATTACATCATAGTCAGGTCAAGATAACCTTTGAAACCCGAACAGAAATTTTGAAGAAAATTATTTTTTGCCATTTCAGGTGGCCCAACTTCTGAAGACCATAAGTCATCACCAGTTGACCTGCTCGGCTATTATAACCCCATTTTGGAAATGCCACGAAGTGCTCTATAGGGTTGACCCGCGCAAGCACCCGTCACCCAAATTTTTGACCTCATCTGGGGCCTCTAAAGCCTTCAAAACTGAGTTCAAAGTTTTTGTACCCTACTGCCAATACCAAAAATCTTCAATATCTTCCAATATACACTTGATCTAGCAATGAAATTTTACTGGCAGACTTATATGACCAAAATGAACCTCCAAGAAAGAAATCAGATCATTCTGAGAACATACGAAAATTACCAAAAATAGTAACTTTCCATAAATAGCAGCTTTGCACAAAATAGCCCTTATTGAATACAAAAATAGAAATATTTTTGGGTGATGCAAGATTGCTCTTACACCTAGGATGCTCTTGCATCAGACACCTGGGGTAATTTGAGAAGTGACCCTGTCACGACTCAGGTGTGTAGAGGAAAACCAAGATGGCTAACCTCCTCCTTTGTCAGACATGATGAATCTTCAATAGGTCATCCTTTCCACTTGACCAAATATTCTTCATATGTCCTGTTCCTTGTGCTTCTGCCAACACAACTGTCCAGTATATCTTCGATCTCCTTAGTGTCTGAACTAGTTGCTGGAATACTCCACTATGCTGCTGTGATCTCATCTTCAACACCTCCTTCATGATACTCTGTCAGATCTGAAATGTTAAACACTGGCAAAATATTTAGCTCAGTACGCAATTCTACCTCATATGCGTTTCCTGAATCATGTTTCTTCAGTATCCTACATGGTCCAAACTTCTTCATTTTCAGCTTGTTATATGTACCAACTGAAAAACTGCTCCTTCCGCAAATGAACCATGACTTCATCACCAACCTGAAATTCCTTATACCTCCTTTTCTCATCTGCCTTAGCCTTATACTGTGCATTCATCTTGGTAATATGCTTCCTCACCTCCCCATGGATGTTCTTCAAGTGTTCTGCAAAATCTTTAGCTTCAGCACTACTTATTTCTCCTTTATCTATCTTCCTCAATTCAGATGCATTTCTCGGACTACTTCCATATACAATCTGGAATGGTGATTTACCAGTGCTCCTATTGACAAAATTATTGTATACAAATTCCGCCTGTGGTAAAATCAAATCCCATCCTGTTGGCTTATCTCCAACCAAACATCTTAGCAAATTTCTCAAACTCCTATTCACCACTTCTATCTGTCCATTAGTCTGTGGATGATGTGATGAACTGAACTTCAAATCTGTCTTCAACTTCTTCCACAATGTCTGCCAGAAATATCCAACAAACTTAGTATCTCGATCTGAAACTATGGTCTTTGGCAAACCATGAAGTCTCACTACTTCTCTGAAAAAACAATTCTGCTACATGAACAGCATCATTAGTCTTCTTGCAGGGAATGAAATGTCCCATCTTTGAAAATCTATCAACTACCACAAAAATTGAATCATGTCCCCGCTGAGTCCTTGGTAAACCAAGAACAAAGTCCATGCTGATATCCTCCCAAGGCTTCTCTTGCATAGGTAATGGCTGATACAACCCTGTATTCTGCTTCACTCCTTTCGCCATCTGACATACTCTGCAACTTTGTACAAACTTCTTCACATCTTGCTGCAATTGTGGCAAATAATAATTCTCACTAACCAAAGAAAGGGTTTTGTCACGACCAAAATGTCCAGCCAATCCTCCGCTATGCTTCTCCTTGATGAGATTCTCCCTCATAGAACTTCATGGAATGCACAACTGACTCCCTCTGAATAGCATATCATCCTGGATGATGAAATCCAACCATTTCATCCTGTCTAGAGTAACAGGTTCTGTACAAGCTTTCCAAGCTTCACCAAAATTAGGATCCTCTGGATACAAATTCTTGAGTTCCTTGAACCCAACCACTTCAATCTGCATTTCTGTCAGCAATAGTTGCCTTCTGCTAAGAGCATCTGCAACCCTATTAGACTTTCCACTCCTGTGTTTCAAAATAAATGTATAACTCTGCAAAAACTCAACCCATTTCAAATGCTTTTGATTCAATTTTGCTTGACTATTCAAATATTGCAAAGCTTGATGATCAGTATACAAAACAAACTCCTTAGGAAGTAGATAATGTCTCCACTTCTTTAATGTCTGAATTATAGCATAAAATTCCTGATCATAAATAGAATATTTCCTCTTGGCATCATTTAACTTCTCACTGAAATAAGCAACAAGTTTACCTTCTTGGCTCATAACAGCTCCTATTGCAGTACCACTAGCATCACAATCTATTTGAAACACCTTATTAAAATCTGGAAGTGCTAAAACAAGTTGTTCTGTAACTTTTTGTTTCAATAATTGAAAACTCTTTTCTGCTTTTTTAGTCCACTTAAACTCTTTTCTATCCCCTCTCATTGTTTCAGTCAAGGGTCCACAAATACTGCTAAAATTTCTGATAAACTTTTTATAAAAGGTAGCTAGACCATGAAAAGATCTTACCTCAGTAGCACTCCTTGGAGTAGGCCATTCAAGGATAGCCTTTACCTTCTCTGGGTCCATTTTTAGACCTTCTCCTAAAACTACAAACCCCAAATACACCAACTCTTTCTTCACAAAAATGCACTTCTTCAAATTAATCAATAATTTCTCTTCTCTCAACTTCTCAAATACCATATGAATATGCATCATATGCTCATCCAATGTCTTACTAAAGATCAAAATATCATCTAGGTAAACAATGACAAACTTACCCAAAAATTCTTTCATAACCTCATTGATGAGCCCCATGAAAGTGCTCGGTGCATTGGTTAGCCCAAAAGGCATGACTAACCATTCATATAGTCCTTCCTTTGTCTTGAAGGCAGTCTTCCATTCATCTCCTTCTCTGATCCGAATCTGATGATATCCACTTTTCAGATCTATCTTTGAAAAATACACAGCTCCACTCAAACAGTCCATAATATCATCCATTCGTGGCAATGGAAACTTGTACTTGATTGTGATCTTGTTTATTGCCCTAGAATCTGTACACATCCTCCATTCTCCATTCTTCTTTGGTGCTAATACCGCTGGTACAACACAGGGACTCAGACTCTCACGGATCAATCCTTTTTGTAATAGTTCATGTACTTGTCTATTCAACTCCTCACTTTTTGCAGGTGTCATTCTGTGTGTTGCCTTATTCGGAAAACTCGCTCCTAGGATCAAGTCCATCTGATGACTGATCTTCCTGACTAGTGGTAATCCATCAGGCACGTTATCAGATACAATATCCTGAAACTCATTCAACAAATCTGCAACTTGTACAAGAACATCTTCTACTTCCTCTTTACCAGCTTTTGGAATTAAAGAAAAACATACATGCTCATGCCTCATACCATCTAGGAAATTTCTTCCATCAACAAAACTTATCCTTGCATTACCACATACCTTTTCTTCAGTCTCCTTCAATGGTTTTAGCTTATGTCACACTCCATCCTTTGTCAGGGAATAGGTATTCGCATGACCATCATGTACAGCACATTTGTCAAACTGCCATGGTCTACCTAACAACATATGACATGCATCCATAGATATGATATCACACAATACCTCATCTTGGTATCCACCAATCTTGAACTTCACTAGGCATTGTTCATTAACCATGACCTTGTGGTCATCCTGTACCCAGGCAATCCGATATGGATGTGGGTGTTTCTGTCTTTTGAGCTTCAACTTTGTCACCATCTCTTCTGACACCAAATTGTCAGTGCTTCCATTATCAATAATCACATTACAACATTTACCTTCACACTTGCACCTGGTGCGAAACAGGCTCCTCCTTTGCTTAGGTTCATTCTCACCACTCAACAGGACTCTTCTATTAATCAACGTTTCTCCTCTTTCAGCATCTTCAGAATTTGATGATCTGGCATCTTCATCTACATGTGCAACTCTGGCCTGGCGTTCATTTCTCCTGTCTGTTCTGCCTTGGCACTGAGGACATTCAAATGCCCTATGACCTTCTTCTCCATAGTGAAAACATGTTCCACAGAAGCCACCTCTTCTAGATCTTTGTCCTCTTCCTCTTCCTCTCTGATCTCTATTATTCTGATCCTGGAAGTGATTGGAATTATTTCCTCACTGATTCTGACTGCTACTAGCCTCATCCTTCTTTTTCAGATCTTCATTTCGGCCACCATATGACCGTCCACCACGACCTCTTCCGTTTTGTCTGCTCTCGAACTTCTTGTTTAGCTTTTCCTCTACTTTTAGGGAAAATTGGTATGCCTCCTCAATACTATTCATTCGAACCAGATTCAACTCCTCCTGAATGCTTGGCCTTAACCCATTAAGGTATCAGGCAACTTTCTCCTTATCAGCTTCTGCATCGCCTGTTCTGATGAGGAGTCAATAGAACTCCTCTGTATACTCCTGAATAGATCTTCTTGCTTGCTTCAAACTCTGCATTTTCTTCAGTAGGTCAAGCTCATAATCAACAGGAATGAACTGTCACTTCAATTTATCCACCATCCGATCCCATCTCATGATTTTCTCCTTTCCCCTTCTATTTCGCTCTAACTGAATCTCTTGTCACCATATTTTCGCATGACCTTTCAGTCTGGCCTTCGCAAATTTGACCCTATCAGGATCCTCAACATCTTTGTACTCAAAATATTCCTCACATTCATTGATCCAGTCCATCAATTCTTCTGGGTTAAGATTTTCAGAAAATGTAAGAACCTCAATCTTAGGTCTTTTCCCAATCTTAGAAATGGCCCGAAAAAATCTTTCTTCCTCCTAGTTCACAATTTCGACTTCTCCTTCTTGATATTCTTCTTCGGCTTCATCCTCACTTTCATCTCTGACATTAAGATTCATTCCTCTGCGAATCTCTTCTTGCAATGCTCGCACTTGTCTCTGCAGCTCTCTAACTTCAAGTGTCACAGCACCAGCTCTTCCGCCACGTTCTCTTCGTGGAGGCATTTTCACGATGCGCGCTGAAACCCTAACTACGGTCCTGGTGAAAACTGCCTCACAGTCGGTGATCTATTTACACACTCAAGAAAACCTGCTCTGATACCACTTGATGAAGGGTGCTCCCCTTAATACCACAAACACATAACAGAAATAGAGAAACAACAACAATATGCAAGAACAGAAAAATTGGCTTCTTATTATCTCCACAAATGTGGAATTACAAACTTTCAGAATTACAATATGCAAAGCCACATGGGCATTTCCCTTACAATATTCTGAAGGACAAAGCCTCGAACTATTACCCAGATCTACTACCCAGAACTATTCTGAACTGCCTAAGACAATAATACAGCCTTCCTTATATAGCCAAGTTTCCACCGCCTGGGAAGGTTCCAGAATTTTAGCCAATAAGGCCGACCAACTTAGAATTATTTTATTTTACATTTTATTACATCATAGTCGGCTTAAGATAACCTTTGAAACCCGAACAGAAATTTTGAAAAAAATTATTTTTCACCATTTCAGGTGGCCCAACTTCCGAAGACCATAAGTCATCACCAGTTGACCCACTCGGCTATTATAACCCCATTTTAGAAATGTCACAAAGAGCTCTACAGGCTTGACCTATGCAAGCGCCCATCACCCAAATTATTGACCTTATCTAGAGCCTCTAAAGCCTTCAAAACTGAGTTCAAAGCTTCTGTAACCTGCTGCCAATATCGAAAATCTTCAATATCTTCCAATATACACTTGATCTGGCAATAAAACTTTACTGGCAGACTTATATGACCAAAATGAACCTCCAAGAAAGAAATCAGATCATTCTGAGCACATACAAAAATTACCAAAACTAGTAACTTTCCATAAATAGCAGCTCTGCACAAAATAGCCCTTATTGAATACAAAAATAGAAATATTTTTGGGTGATGCAAGATTGCTCTTACACCCAGGATGCTCCTCCATCAGACACCCGGGGTAATTTGAGAAGTGACCCTGTCACGACTTAGGTGTGTAGAGGAAAACCAAGACGGCTAACCTCCTCCTTTGTCAGACATGATGAATTTTCAACAGGTTGTCCTTTCCACTTGACCAGATATTCTTCATATGTCTTGTTCCTTGTGCTTCTGCCAACACGATTGTCCAGTATATCTTTGATCTCCTTAGTGTCTGAACTAGTTGCTGGAATACTCCACTGTGCTGCTGTGATCTCATCTTCAACACCTCCTTCATGATACTCTGTCAGATCTGAAATGTTAAACACTGGAAAAATATTTAGCTCAGTAGGCAATTCTACCTCATATGTGTTTCCTAAATCATGTTTCTTCAGTATCCTACATGGTCCAAACTTCTTCATTTTCAGCTTGTTATATGTACCAACTGAAAACCGCTCCTTCCGCAAATGAACCATGACTTCATCACCAACCTGAAATTCCTTATACCTCTTTTTCTCATTTGCCTTAGCCTTATACTGTGCATTCATCTTGGTAATATGTTTCCTCACCTCCCCATAGATGTTCTTCAAGTGTTCTACAAAATTTTTAGCTTCAGCACTACTTATTTCTCCTTTATTTATCTTCCTCAATTCAGATGCATTTCTCAGACTACTTCCATATACAATCTGGAATGGTGATTTACCAGTGCTCCTATTGAGAGAATTATTGTATGCAAATTATGCCTGTGGTAAAATCAAATCCCATTCTATTGGCTTATCTCCAACCAAACATCTTAGCAAATTTCCCAAACTCCTATTCACCACTTCTGTCTGTACATCAGTCTGTGGATGATGTGATGAACTGAACTTCAAATTTGTCTTCAACTTCTTCCACAATGTCCACCAGAAATATCCAACAAACTTAGTATCTCGATCTGAAACTATGGTCTTTGGCAAACCATGAAGTCTCACTACTTCTCTGAAAAACAATTCTGCTACATGAACAACATCATTAGTCTTCTTGCAGAGAATGAAATGTGCCATCTTTGAAAATCTATCAACCACCACAAAAATTGAATCATGTCCCCGCTGAGTCCTCAGTAAACCAAGAACAAAGTCCATGCTGATATCCTCCCAAGGCTTCTCTGGCACAGGTAATGGCTGATACAACCCTATATTCTGCTTCACTCCTTTCGCCATCTGACATACTCTGCAACTCTGTACAAACTTCTTCACATCTTGCTACAATTATGGCCAATAATAATTCTCACTAACCAAAGAAAGGGTTTTGTCACGACCAAAATGTCCAGCCAATCCTCCGCTATTCTTCTCCTTGATGAGATTCTCCCTCATAGAACTTCATGGAATGCACAACTGACTCCCTCTGAATAGCATATCATCCTGGATGATGAAATCCAACCATTTCGTCCTGTCTAGAGTAACAGGTTCTGTACAAGCTTTCCAAGCTTCACCAAAATCAGGATCCTCAGGATACAAATTCTTGAGTTCCTTGAACCCAACCACTTCAATCTGCATTTCTGTCAGCAATAGTTTCCTTCTGCTAAGAGCATCTGCAACCCTATTAGATTTTCCACTCCCGTGTTTTAAAATAAATGTATAACTCTGCAAAAACTCAACCCATTTCAAATGCTTTTGATTCAATTTTGCTTGACTATTCAAATATTGCAAAGCTTGATGATCAGTATACAAAACAAACTCCTTAAGAAGCAGATAATGTCTCCACTTCTTTAATGCTTGAACTATAGCATAAAATTCCTGATCATAAATAGAATATTTCCTCTTGGCATCATTTAACTTCTCACTGAAATAAGCAACAGGTTTACCTTCTTGGCTCATAACAGCTCCTATTGCAGTACCACTAGCATCACAATCTATTTGAAACACCTTATTGAAATTTGGAAGTGCTAAAACAAGTTGTTCTGTAACTTTTTGTTTCAATAATTGAAAACTCTTTTCTGCTCCTTTAGTCCACTTAAACTCTTTTCTATCCCCTCTCATTGTTTCAGTCAAGGGTCCACAAATACTGCTAAAATTTCTGATAAACTTTCTGTAAAAGCTAGCTAGACCATGAAAAAATCTTACCTCAGTAGCACTCCTTGGAGTAGGCCATTCAAGGATAGCCTATACCTTCTCTGGGTCCATTTTTAGACCTTCTCCTGAAACTACAAACCCCAAATACACTAATTTTTTCTTCACAAAAATGCACTTCTTCAAATTAATCAACAATTTCTCTTCTCTCAACTTCTCAAATACCATATAAATATGCATCATATGCTCATCCAATTTCTTACTAAAGATCAAAATATCATCTAGGTAAACAATGAAAAACTTACTTAGAAATTCTTTCAAAACCTCGTTCATGAGCCGCATGAAAGTGCTCGGTGCATTGGTTAGCCCAAAAGGCATGACTAACCACTCATACAGTCCTTCCTTTGTCTTGAAGGCAGTCTTCCATTCATCTCCTTCTCTGATCTGAATCTGATGATATCCACTTTTCAGATCTATCTTTGAAAAATACACAGCTCCACTCAAACAGTCCATAATATCATCCATTCGTGGCAATGAAAACTTGTACTTAATTGTGATCTTGTTTATTGCCCTAAAATCTATACACATCCTCCATTCTCCATTCTTCTTTGGTGCTAATACCGCTGGTACAACATAGGGACTCAGACTCTCATGGATCAATCCTTTCTGTAACAGTTCATGTACTTGTCTGTTCAACCCCTCACTTTCTGCAGGTGTCATTCTGTGTGCTGCTTTATTCGGAAAACTCGCTCCTGGGATCAAGTCCATCTGATGACTGATCTTCCTGACTAGTGGTAATCCATTAGGCACATTATCGGATACAATATCCTGAAACTCATTCAATAAATCTGCAACTTCTACAAGAACATCTTCTACTTCCTCTTTACCAGCTTTTGGAATTAAAGCAAAACATACATGCTCATGCCTCATACCATCTAGAAATTTCTTCCATCAACAAAACTTATCCTTGCATTACCACATACCTTTTCTTCAGTCTCCTTCAATGGTTTTAGCTTATGTCACTCTCCATCCTTTGTCAGGGAATAGGTATTCGCACGACCATCATGTACAACACATCTATCAAACTGCCATGGTCTACCCAAAAACATATGACATGCATCCATAGATATGATATCACAAAATACCTCATCTTGGTATCCGCCAATCTTGAACTTCACTAGGCATTGTTCATTGACCATGACCTTGTGGTCATCCTGTACCTAGGCAATCTAATATGGATGTGGGTGTTTCTGTCTCTTGAGCTTCAACTTTGTCACCATCTCTTCTGACACCAAATTATCAGTGCTTCCATTATCAATAATCACATTACAACATTTACCTTCACACTTGCACCTAGTGCGAAACAGGCTCCTCCTTTGCTTAGGTTCATTCTCACCACTCAACAGGACTCTTCTATTAATCAACATTTCTCCTCTTTCAGCATCTTCAGAATTTGATGATCTGGCATCTTCATCTACATGTGCAACTCTGGCCTGGCGTTCATTTCTCCTGTCTGTTCTGCCTTAGCGCTGAGGACATTCAAATGCCCTATGACCTTCTTCTCCATAGTGAAAACATGTTCCACGGAAGCCACCTCTTCCAGATCCTTGTCCTCTTCCTCTTCCTCTCTGATCTCTATTATTCTGATCTTGGAAGTGATTGGAATTATTTCCTCACTGATTCTGACTGCTACTGGCCTCATCCTTCTTTTTCGGATCTTCATTTCAGCCACCATATGACCATCCACCAGATCGTCCACCATGACCTCTTCCATTTTGTCTGCTCTCGAACTTCTTGTTCAGCTTTTCCTCTACTTTTAGGGCAAATTGGTATGCCTCCTAATTACTGTTCATTCAAACCAGATTCAACTCCTCCTGAATGCTTAGCCTTAACCCATTAAGGTATCGGGCAATTTTCTCCTTATCAGCTTCTGCATGGCCTGTTCTGATGAGGAGTCGATAGAACTCCTCTGTATACTCCTTAACAGATCTTCCTGCTTGCTTCAAACTCTGCATTTTCTTCAGTAGGTCAAGCTCATAATCAACAGGAATGAACTGTCACTTCAATTTATCCACCATCCGATCCCATCTCATGATTTTCTCCTTTCCCCTTCTATTTCGCTCCAACTGAATCTCTTGCCATCATATCTTCGCATGACCTTTCAATCTGACCTTCACAAATTTGACCCTATCAGGATCCTCAACATCTTCGTACTCAAAATATTCGTCACATTCATTGATCCAGTCGATCAATTCTTCTGGGTTAAGATTTTCAAAAAATGTAGGAACCTCAATCTTAGGTCTTTTCCCAATCTTAGAAATGGCCTGAAAAAGTCTTTCTTCCTCCTAGTTCACAATTTTGACTTCTCCTTCTTGATATTCTTCTTCGGCTTCATCCTCACTTTCATCTCTGACATTAAGATTCATTCCTCTGTGAATCTCTTTTTGCAATGCTCACACTTGTCTCTGCAGCTCTCTAACCTCAGGTGTCACAGCACCAGCTCTTCCGCCACTTTCTCTTCGTGGAGGCATTTTCATGATGCGCACTGAAACCCTAACCACGGTCCTGGTGCAAACTGCCTCACAGTCGGCGATCTGTTTACACACTCAAGAAAACCTGCTCTTATACCACTTGATGAAGGGTGCTCCCCTTAATACCACAAACACATAACAGAAATAGAGAAACAACAACAATATGCAAGAACAGAAAAATTGGCTTCTTATTATCTCCACAAATGTGGAATTACAAAATTTCAGAATTACAATATGCAAAGCCACATGGGCATTCCCTTACAATATTCTGAAGGACAAAGCCTCAAACTATTACCCAGATCTACTACCCAGAACTATTCTGAACTGCCTAAGACAATAATACAGCCTTCCTTATATAGGCAATTTTCCACCGCCTAGGAAGGTTCCAGAATTTTAGCCAATAAGGCCGACCAACTTAGAATTATTTTATTTTACATTTTATTACATCATAGTCGGCTCAAGATAACCTTTGAAACCCGAACAAAAATTTTGAAGAAAATTATTTTTCACCATTTCAGGTGGCCCAACTTCCGAAGACCATAAGTCATCACTAGTTGACCCGCTTGGCTATTATAACCCCATTTCAGAAATGCCACGAAGTGCTCTACAGGCTTGACCCACGCAAGCACCCATCACCCAAATTTTCTACCTCATCCGGGGCCTCTAAAGCCTTCAAAACTGAGTTCAAAGTTTCTGTACCCTGCTGCCAATACCGAAAATCTTCAATATCTTCTAATATACAGTTGATCTGGCAATGAAACTTTACTGGCAGACTTATATGACCAAAATGAACCTCCAAGAAAGAAATCAGATCATTCTGAGCACATACAAAAATTACCAAAAATAGTAACTTTCCATAAATAGCAGCTCTGCACAAAATAGCCCTTATTGAATACAAAAACATAAATATTTTTGGGTGATGCCAGATTGCTCTTACACCCAGGATGCTCCTGCATCACTAATGGTGGTCATCAAACACAACAATGAATTGTCATCGATAAGTTCATTCAATGCAAACTTATCTCTTGCAGTAAACACAACACATTACCTGCCAAATGTCCAACAAAGTACAATTCCCATAACCCGAAAATAGCTTAAACCCCACTAACACCTCAATGCGATGATAGTGCATTAAAACCCTGTCGATAAGTCATGTCTTTGAGCCAGATTATAATAAGAAGACTTAGGGATAGATCAATACACATCTATGTTAATAACATTAGTCATTTTACTAACTTAAACATCAAAGATAACAGCGCATGTCAATGCCAAATTACTAACACTTCATCACACTAACCTCCTACTAACATAAAAAATAGGATATACTAACTTAGATAATTCATATAGTTTTAGTAAAAGATAAACAACATAATTACTAAAACAATTGCTCATATTTATATGTATAAAAATACATATATACAAGTTTATTTATTTTTGAATTCAGAATTTGATTAGCATTAAATAACAATAATTCTCTATATACTATCTATAGTCATTAAGATACAATTAACCATAATAATAATAATAATAATAATAATGAACCAATAATTTGACAATTGACTAACCATTTAAATTGTCCTTATTTCATAATCAAACCAATATTCAAAATTCAGTCTAAGCCAATTCTGTCATCAGAAAAAGACTCATTAAGCAACAAAAATAGACATAATTCTCTGAGTGTCTGGCAAAATTACAGAGATAAACATATTTAATCCAAATAACAAAGTTCAAATGAATGAAGTCAGAGTTTAAACTCATAGAAGTCTAACATAACATAACATAACATAGAAAAGTAAAGCCTAGCACTGTCAGGGGCATGACACATGCACAATAAGCACTCAAATCACCTATGACAATCAATAGACAAGTTATATCACAAAGACATTTAAGAGAAGCAAAAACATAAATATTTAGTTGTAGTTTAATGGTTCTCAAATGCAAAAGAGTTATATGTCTATGTTTGGTTTCAAGTTTTAACAGTTTAGACATCTAATGGGCACACAACTTCCCAGACTTCCCAGTGTAGAACCCGGTGCTCTAATACCATGTGTAATGCCCCATCAGGGAACCCAGGAGAACTTAACCTAACATTCATCTAATTTTGCAAAATATATTTTTTTTAAAATAGTTAACATACAAGATAAACATCAATGCGGAAGCAATTACCATTTACTTACAATAATACAATAACCAACACAAGTTACAACTCTCAAGGGTTCCTTGACGAATATTACTTTAACATTAATTAATTAATTTAGACTAGGTATAATTACAAAACTCATATAAACAAATAAAGGTTAAAAAAACATCACATAGAAGATGACATAAATACAACTAGTACCATAAGGTATCCATAAATCTACATTGACTACACATGTCACAGGGTATGTAATACAATAACTGAGAAGAAGTACACATGCTAACTCTGAAGAACTGATACAAAAATATAGGGTCACAAAGAAGAAGAAGAAGAAAAAGAAGAAGAAGAAGAGTACAACTCTAGCAATGAAGATCAAGAAGAAACAACTGCTACAAGGATCATCTAGCACTGGTACATGAACATCAGAATCTCAAATGGTAAAACAATCACTACCACGTGACCTCGTGAACTTAAATGGTCCACTCCCACTGTGCTGAGAAGATAACAATAGATCCCACTTGGATAAAAAAATATCAAACAGATCAAGCTAAGGAAAGGATCCTGAAAGCTCTCTAACTCAAGGCAAACAAGCAATATGAAATGAAAGACGACTAATCCAGAGGCATCTGACACATGTAGGATAACTAGACTATGCATAGGAAGGTGTCATCATGTACGTCTAACCCTTGAGTTTTGTCCAGGTAATCTTGCTGGATCCTAGCACCTAAGTGACCTTACAGGGTGTCAATGACCTCTCATACTGATGAAGCCATCGACTATGCCAACTCATCCCTTTTAAAGGGGGCTAGTCATCTTCTCCATTCCCACCTTAGTCTGTACTAGAACTAAGCTAGGGTGAGGAAACCTTATCTTGTTAGGTTCATTTTAAAATCTCTCAATGTTATATTTAGTTATCACTTGATTAAGATACTTAACAATAAGTGATCCTGGTAGCCACTTGTTGGCCCCAACACTTATTACAAGCCACCTCCTACTACATATCTAGGTAAACTACCCTAGGTTCATAGATCTCACATACATCACAAGATGATATTAATGTCCCTCAGGACTACTCCACAAAATAATAGGAACACACTGGTTCTCACATAACCATAATGTCACAAAACACTCTCAAACTGTTCACAAAAGAATATATACACATGATCCCATGGATCGGACATAAAATTCAACACCATATTCTCCTCTATAGAATATGAAGTAAAACTCAATACAACATGAGCCCAAATGGTCAAGACAGGGATGTTAATCGGAATACACACACACATCAAATAAAATACTGAAACCATGTCATAACCAACTCATACCCAAGCCTGTGTTTTCCCTCTAGGTCTTCTAGTACCCGATAGCCCATAATGCAAATGAAGACACTACAGGAATGAGGAAACAACACTCGGGCCATAAAGATCTGAAAATGAACCATAATCATTTACACTCCATAGTCGTCAAAATTGAATTCAATAATGGGAATACATTAATCGCTATAAGACACTCATCATAAATATTAAGATAATACAATAATTAAAAGAGCATTCCCTATTTACATTCCATCAATTTAGTAGAGAAAAACCAGCCAATTTTAGCATAAAATGATGCATGTACTGATATACCATAACTCATATGCTCAATATCAAATAGAAAGTCCAAATTGATCACAAAATTGCAAATACATCGAAGGTAAAACTATACATTTTAAACCTCATACCTAGGTTAAAATTATATGATTATAACAAAACCAGTCAATGCTTCTAGGCCAAATCTATTAGTCATATGAACTTAAATTAATCTATTAGTTTAGGTTTGCTAGAATGGTTAGCAAAAAAACTACTAGGCCCATAATAGAAGCATTATAAAATTTTTATTTTAAGTTCCAATAAATCTCCAAACAAAATTCTTTTAATTAATATGAAAATAAAAATAATTATCAAACATTACTAATGAAATTTATCTATACTAATTAAAATTAGCAACTAAATTTATTGAAATCAAATATTATTAACCAAATAAAAAAAACTATTATTCAAAATTATTATTAACATAAAATAATAATCATTCTATTAAAAATAAACCTTTAACAAAATTCCATAAAATATTACTAAATATTTAATAAAATCTATTAATGAAAATTATTATTAAATAATAATCATTAATAAAAAAAATACTAATATTATTAAGAAGTATTAATCAAACATTTTTTAAAAACTGTTAATAATTAATAAACATTATTGATAATATTTAAAACTATTAACAAAATTTATTAAAACTGAGTTTATCAAAACTAAATTTAATAAATATTAAAAATTACTAATATAAAACAAAACCATGCGAAAGAATTTAACAAGGGGGGGGACAACCCCTGCCATTATGTAGGTACCCCGTACCGGGTCTACCACGATAGACCGTGCGCAAGCCTGCCATCCCCTTACGCATAGGGAGGGGGGTAGGGGACAGGTGGTCCCTGCCCTCTTTACTAAAACAAACTTTTATAATATTTGTTTTTACTTTATGAAATTTGTTATTTTCTTTTTCGTAATAATTTTTATTCATCTCAATTTTCGGTGCATGCATTTTTAAAAGGTAGTACAAAGAAATATAATTTGTATTAATTTAAAAGAATATATATTTTTTGATATTATTAAAAAATATTTTCTATGCATTTTTTTTTTAAGGGCACTGTTTCTGAAAATAGAAATGTACATCCCTATAATATATTTCCAGAAATGGAAATTTGTCATTTTTACACACACACATGTGAGTTTGTCTTTTCCCCTAATTTGTATTTTCTTCTATATTTTGCAAACACAAACACATTTACTAATGTATTTTTTGTCATGTAAGCAAATAATTTTTACTGTGGTAATTTAATTATGACTGTCATTTTTTGACAGAGATTGGAGTTTTTTACCTAGATTGAATTTTTTTAATCCAAAATTGATTTTCCTCCACAACCCATTTATTTATTTCATCTACTCAATAGTATAAACTATATCTAGATTAATTTTTCATTTTCTAAGTGATCTAGGATGACTTTTCTCTCAAAATTTTGACAACATAAACCTACCATGCCAGATCTATATAAAAACATGAAATAACATATCTATGGCCTCTCTAACACCCAAAAATACTAACAAAGCAAAAAAAATACAATAAAGCAAATGAAATAATCCAGACACAATGAGTTTATCAAAATTTACACAAATAGGATTGAATAGAATTTCATCAAACCCTACCTCAATTCCAATGCTAGAAACTCAATTAGAATACCTGTAGAATGTTAAAACTTCCAATTCTATCAAATGAAATCTCAGCCCTGCAGATCTGGATCAACAATGCAAGCCAAGCCAGATCCAAATCCAAATCAATCCTCACCAAAATCTCAAGCACAAACACAAAAGCTCCAGAACACAAAAATGTCACAAATTCTTCAAAAGCTCTCTTCACAAATCTCCAACAACCTGATTCCCTCCAAATGAAAACAAAATCCCCCTATTAGGGATTCAACTCCACCATTCATGCAAACCCTAGATGACTTATAGGACATCTCCTATTCAAACTCACCCTCTTGAGTTGAAAGAAAATACTAATTAATAATTAAAAATATATTTAATTGTGGACAACTCAACTTAGTCTCCTAAAGACAAGTTGACTCCTTTTTCAAACAAATCACATTCAAACTCAATAAAGCACATGTTAATAATAAAATCTATTATTAAATAATTTAATATTCCTAACATCATTAAAATATGCAATTTAACAATTTAATATCTAATGAACAATAATAATCCTATTTTCACATAATTAATTAATTAAAACCAAATAACCTAATATTTGATTTTTAATAAATTATTAATCATACAAAACATAGGAAATAAATTTAATATTAATTTTCTAAAAAATAATATTACTTTCCATGACTATAAAAAAATCACATAATCAAACAACAATAAATCATGATCATCAAATAAAATAAACAAGCTCAAGGAAGGGATCCATGAACTTTGTCAACCTGAGAAATTCAGATAGGGTAGTCAATATATACTTATCCAACAACTATGATAAATAGGCTTAGGATTGGGTTTTAGATCCGTGTTATCTCCCCTCTCTTACCATTTGAGATATTGTCATAGGCACGCTCATCTTGACAATTCAGGGAAGACAATGCTCGGTACCTGCAAACTTGCATACAACACCCACATGTACAAACATATATAAATATATAACAAACAATGGTGGGGATCGGCCAATCATGTGGATCTCGCAAGAAAGTAACTACAACTCCATCCCTCAACCACATCAGGCACATCAAATAGAAGTATAAAACAAACACGTGAACCATACACATGCAAGTATGGGATTAGTAAAATCATAAGCATCAAAGATTTCCTAACATATAATCTATATTCCTAAAATAGTCATAGCATTATTAAAATTAGACTAGGGGTGAGGTTACATATCCTGTGATAGGTAAGTACATGACATGGTTACATATCCCATCATAGCATTATTACTCCTGGAAGCCTACAAACAGATGAGGTTACATATCCCTGATACACAAAGCATTTACTAAAAAAAAAACATAACATCTGAAAACAAGTCATCGAATAAGAACATGATATGCAGTCATTAAGAACAATATAGTATGTAGTTTAGGAATAAACTAAAAATCACATTGATCAATCATTCATTTATAATACAAAATAGATCTAAACCTTTATTCATACATCAACACAAATAACATCTAGCAATCAATTGCATAAAGAACACGTTCATATATATATCAAATAGTAAGTTGAGAAGTTCATAAAAATCTATCTAGTTAATGCGACACTTATGCAAACATATAGGATACACAATGATTCTAATATCACATAGCACATATAGTACCATCTCTATGATGTCCTCCCTTATACATACTATCAGAGGTTCATAATGAACATGATAGAAACAACACTTATCACAAAATAGGGCCAACAATATCAAACATTCAGAGTAGCCACCACAAAACTCAAAAAGGTAAAACCCAAGTGGGGGAATCATAAGTCCAACATTAAATCATGAGAGCTCTCAATTTAAACAATAAATTTAGTTTGACTAGCATCACAAAATAGGTAAGGAAACTAGAGTTAGGTGACTATTCCATTCATAGAAAAGTTTAAAATTTCAATGCTAGCCCTTACACATCACGAACAATTTATAAATCAACCAAAAATGAATCATCAATCATAACGCATCCACATAACAAGGTGACTAGTAGTAGCCATTCTCAAGGGAGTAATCACTTCATGACATCCAAGGGTATTTCACCCGAGATGTATTAGAGAAGATAACCATGCACAATAAGCATTCAAATCACCTATGACAATCACTAGACAAATGATATCTCAAAGACATTTAAGAGAAGCAAGAACATAAATGTTTAGTTTTAGTTTAATGGTTCTCAAATGCAAAAGAGTTATATGTCGATGTTTGGTTTCAAGTTTTAATAGTTTAGACATCTAATGGGCACACAACTTCCTAGAGTTCCCAGTGTAGAACCTAGTGCTCTAATGCCAAGTGTAATGCCCCACAAGGGAACCCAGCAGAACTTAACCTAACATTCATCGAAGTTTGTAAAATAATTTTTTTTTTTAAACAATTAACATACAAGATAAACATCAATGTGGAAGCAATTACCATTTACTCACAATAGTACAATAACCAACACAAGTTACAACTCTGAAGGGTTCCTTGACAAATATTACTTGAACATTAATTAATTAATTTAGATTAGGTACAATTAAAAAACTCATATAAACAAATAAAGGCTAAAACAACATCACATAGAAGATGACATAAATACAACTGGTACCATAAGGTATCCATAAATTTACATCCACTACACATGTCGCAGGGTATGTAATACAATAACTGAGAAGAAGTACACACGCTAACTCTGAAGAACTAATACAAAGATACAGCGTCACAAAGAAGAAGAAAAAGAAGAAGAGTACAACTCTAGAAATGAAGATGAAGAAGGAACAATTGCTACAGGGATCATCCAACACTGGTACATGAATGTCAAAATCTCAAATGGTAAAAGAATCACTACCACCCGACCTCGTGAACCTAAATGGTCCAACCCCATTGTGCTAAGGAGATAACAATAGATCTCACTTGGATAAAAAATATCAAATAGATCAAGCTAAGGAAAGGATCCTGAAAGCTCTCTAACTCAAGGCAAACAAACATAATGAAATGAAAGACCCATTAATCCAAAGGCATCTGACACATGTAGGATAACTAGACTATGCATAGGAAGGTGTCATCATGTATGTCTAACCTTTGAGTTTTGTCTTGGTAATCTTGCTAGATCCCGACACCCAAGTGACCTTACACGGTGTCAATGACCTCTCGTACTAATGAAGCCATCGACTATGCCAACTCATCCCTTTTAAAGGGGGCTAGTCATCTTCTCCATTCCCACCTTAGTCTGTACTAGCACTAAGCCAGGGTGAGGAAACCATATCTTGTTAGGTTCATTTTAAAATCTCTCAATGATATATTTAGTTATCACTTGTTTAAGATACTTAACAATAAGTGATCCTGGTAGCCACTTGTGGGCCCTGACACATATTGCAAGCCACCTCCTACTACATATCTAGGCAAACTACCCTAGGTTCATAGATCTCACATAGATCACAAGATGATATTAATGTCACTTAGGACTACTGCACAAAATAGTAGGAACACACTGGTTCTCACATAACCATAATGTCACAAAACACTCTCAAAGTGTTCACAAAAGAATATATACACATGATCCTATGGATCGGACGTAAAATTCAACACCATATTCTCCTCTATAGAATATGAAGTAAAACTCAATACAACATGAGCCCAAATGGTCAAGACAGTGATGATAATTGGAATACACACACACATCAAATAAAATACTAAAACTATGTCATAACCAACTCATACCCAAGCCTTTGTTTTCCCCTAGGTCTTCTAGTACCCGATAGCCCATAATGCAAATGAAGACACTACAGGAACAAGGAAACAACACTCACACCATAAAGATTTGAAACTGAACCATAATCACTTACACTCCATACTCGTCAAAATTGAATTCAATAATGGGAATACATTAATCGCTATAAGACACTCATCATAAACATTAAGATAATACAATAATTAAAAAAGTATTCGCTATTTATGTTCCACAAATTCAGTAGAGCAAAAACACCCAATTTCATTATAAAATGATGCATGTATTGATATACCATAACTCATATGCTCAATATCAAATAGAAAGTCTAGATTGATCACAAAATTGCAAATACATCAAAGGTAAAACTATACATTTTAAACCTCATACCCAGGTTAAAATTATATGATTATAACAAAACCAGTCAATGCATCTAGACCAAATCTATTAGTCATATGAACTTAAATTAACCTATTAGTTTAGGTTTGCTAAAATGGTTAACAACAAAACTACTAGGCCCATAATAGAAGCATTATAAAATTTTCATTTTAAGTTCCAATAATTCTCCAAACAAAATTCTTTTAATTAATATGAAAATAAAAATCATTATCAAACATTATTAATGAAATATATCTATACTAATTAAAATTAGCAACTAAATTTATTGAAATCAAATATTATTAACCAAATAAAAAAAACTATTATTCAAAATTATTATTAACATAAAATAATAATCATTCTATTAAAAATAAACCTTTAACAAAATTCCATAAAATATTACTAAATATTTAATAAAATCTATTAATGAAAATTATTATTCAATAATAATCATTAATAAAAAAAAATACTAATATTATTAAGAAGTATTAATAAAACATTTTTATTTTAAATGTTAATAATTAATAAACATTATTGATAATATTTGAAACTATTAACAAAATTTATTAAAACTGAGTTTATCAAAACTAAGTTTAATAAATATTAAAAATTACCAATATAAAACAAAACAATGCAAAAGAATTTAACAAGTGGGGGGACAACCCCTGCCACTACACAGGTACCTCGTACCGGGTCTGCCACGACACACCGTGCGCAGGCCTGCCATCCCCTTACGCATAGGGAGGGGGGTAGGGGACAGGTGGTCCCTGCCCTCTTTACTAAAACAAACTTTTATAATATTTGTTTTTACTTTATGAAATTTTTTTAATTTTTTTCGTAATATTTTTATTCATTTCAATTTTTAGTGCATGCATTTTTAAAAGGTAGTACAAAGAAATATATTTTGTATTAGTTTAAAAGAATATATATATTGATATTATTAAAAAATATTTTCTATGCATTTTTTTTAAGGGCACTATTTTTGAAAATGGAAATGTACAACCCTATAATATATTTCCAAAAATGGAAATTTGTCATTTCTACACACACACACACACATGTGAGTTTGTCTTTTCCCCTAATTTGTATTTTCTTCTATATTTTGCAAACACAAACACATTTACTAATGTATTTTTTGTCATGTAAGTAAATAATTTTTACTGTGGTAATTTAATTATGACTGTCATTTTTTGACAAAGATTGGGTTTTTTTACCTAAATTGAATTTTTTCGATCCAAAATTGATTTTCCTCCACAACCCATTTATTTATTTCATCTACTCAATAGTATAAACTATAGCTAGGTTAATTTTTCATTTTCTAAGTGATCTAGGATGATTTTTCTCTCAAAATTTTGACAGCATAACCCTACCATGCCAGATCTGTATAAAAACATGAAATAACATATCTGTGGGTTCTCTAACACCCAGAAATACTAACAAAGAAAAACAAATACAATAAAGCAAATGAAATAATCTAGGCGCAATGAATTTATCAAAATTTACACAAATAGAATTGAATAGAATTTCATCAAACCCTACCTCAATTCCAATGCTAGAAACTAAATTAGAATGCATGTAGAATGTTGAGACTTCCAATTCTGTCAAATGAAATCTCAGCCTTGCAGATCTAGATCAAGAATGCAAGCCAAGCCAAATCCAAATCCAAAGCAATCCTCACCAAAATCTCAAGCACAAACACAAAAGCTTTAGAACACAAAAATGTCACAAATTCTCCAAAAGCTCTCTTCACAAATCTCCAACAACCTGATTCCCTTGAAATGAAAGAAAAATCCCCCTATTAGGGATTCAACTCCACCATTCATGCAAACCCTAGATGACCTATAGGACATCTCATATTCAAACTCACCCTCTTGAGTTGAAAGAAAATACCAATTAATAATTAAAAATATATTTAATTGTGCACAACTCAGCTTAGTCTCCTAAAGACAAGTTGACTCCTTTTTCAAACAAATCACATTCAAACTCAATAAAGCACATGTTAATAATAAAATCTATTATTAAATAATTTAATATTCCTAACATCATTAAAACATGCAATTTAACAATTTAATATCTAATGAACAATAATAATGCTATTTTCACATAATTAATTAATTAAAACCAAATAACCTAATATTTGATTTTTAATTAATTATTAATCATACAAAACATAGGAAATAAATTTAATATTATTTTTCCAAAAAATAATATTACTTTCCATGACTATAGAAAAATTACATAATCAAACGGCAATAAATCATGATCATCAAATAAAACAAACAAGCTCAAGGAAGGGATCCATGAACTTTGTCAACCTGATAAATTCAGATAGGGTAATCAATAGATACTTATCCAACAACTAGGATAAATAGGCTTAGGATTGGGTTTTGGATCCAAGTTATCTCCCCTCTCTTACCATTTGAGATATTGTGATAGGGCACGCTCATCCTGAGAATTGAGGGAAGACGATGCTCGGTACCTGTGAACCTGCATACAACACCCGCATGTACAAACATATATAAATATATAACAAACAATGGCAAGGATTAGCTGATCATGTGCATCTCGCAAGCAAGTAACTATGACTCTGTCCCTCAACGACATTAGGCACATCAAATAGAAGTATAAAATAAACACATCAACCATACACATGCAAGTATGGGATCAATAAAATCATAAGTATCAAAGATTTCCTAACATATAATCTATCTTCCTAAAATAGTCATAGCATTATTAAAATCAGACTAGGGGTGAGGTACTACAATGAGACTCAAGAGAAGTGGAATCTTGGTCAATGATTGGATGGGATTGGTCATTGGTGAGATCTTGGTCTTGATTTGTTTCAAGAATTGTTTCTTCATACTTTGGTTCTTTCTCTTGACATGGGGTTTGACTTGGAATATGAATAGGAGACTCTAGAAAAGGATCAATATTTTGACATGAAGGAGATGGACTTTGAATGGAACTATATTTAATAGGAGTTCTTGAAGATGGAATACATGATGGCATTGGTTCAAATGTTTGGGAATCATGAAATAGATTAGCTTCATGAATGGGACTATCTTGAAATAATTCTATGGGTATCCCTTGTAGGGTTGCATCATTGAATGTTCCATTTAGGGGAGATCGGGGAAATCTCTCTTGTGAATGTTTAGGAGATAAGGGAATAGAAGGTGACATGGATGTTTCTTCAAAGATAATTTCTTGATGGGAAATGGGTATATTATCCATGTGATTGTTTTGGGATGAGCCATTGCTAGAAATGGGTGAATTATTTATTTTATCCTCTTCATGTATACAATCCAATTTTTGAAACAAACTCTTTGAAGTTTTAGATTGAATTTTTGTTGCTAGGGTAATTTTACTAGTGATATCACATTAAGGTTATTATGTTATGAATAATTCATTGATGAAACATGTCTGATAAAAAATTGATTATTTATTATGCTTGATATGTTTGAACTTGTGCTTGTTTGACAAAAACTTACTTGTGATCTTGGTATTGATTAAACTATTGGAATAATATGTTGTGAGGTTATTTGATAGACACTTGGCTACACTGGAACAAATATTGGTTCATAATTAGGTGGAGGTCCCCATTGAATTATTCCATGCTCTGGTTCAAAGGTTTGATTTGGAACTTGTTTGAATGATTTCCTTGGGACTTGGTTGGCTGAAATTTTGTCTTGAATGTTATTGTATTGTTCTTTCTTGAAGTTTTCTTTCACTTCATCTAGCTGTGAAAGAATTTTTGGCATCTTTTCTTTTTCAATGAGAGATAGTAGGCCAATTTCACCAAAATTTTCATTATCCATCATCTTATTAAACTTTTCATCCAATATTTTATTTTCTTCATCCAATTTTTCTTGCAACTTTTGGATCAAGTATGCATGAGACTGATGTGATTGACCATGTGAGAATGTCATTTGTCTTGGTTCAACATGTTGTTAGCACTTCTTATTTTATCAGCTCAAGGTTCTATGTTTTAAATTTTTTATGGTTCAACATAAGGGTCTTTTGTGTCTAATTATGGGTACCCAATTAATATTTTTTTCCATGTCCTCATCTTTCAAAGGAACCAATTCATTTTGTTCCTTAAAACCTAGGAGAGATCTTGTTTCTAAACCCTAAATAATCATTGTGTGTTAAAACCCTAGGTATTTGTTGAAAATTCTAATTGTTCATTATCTTTTCAAGCCACTTATGTCACCTTTTTTGCACATGTTCTAATTTCCATCAGCCGGGGCCTAGTCCCTTAAGTTCTTTTTACCTAGCATGCCCATTTAATTTTTCCTAAGTCCTAAGTCCCAATGGTTTTAAGTTTTCCTAAGTCTCAACATATTTAAACCTTGTCAAAGTCTCTTTTAATTTAACGGTGTGCATAATCCCACAATGAAAATTTGATCAAAGATTACCCTTCATGGGATCACGGTTGTCATCCGATGCTCAGATAGTTGAAGATTAAAGTAAGTGGGACCAAATCTTTTTGATATTTCTATTTTTCATTCGATTAACTCAATCTAATGGTGCATATTTTCCTCGGCCCAACTGTCAATAAATTAAGATACTATCATATCTCTTTTAATCTAACAGTTGGCATAATGCCTTAATAAAAGTTTGATCAACACTTACCTATCACAGGATCACATCAATGTTCTGATCTTCTAGTTCATAAAAATGTGACAACAGTGGGGCTGGAGGATAAAGGAAGACAAAGTTATGATAGGTTTCTTTTGATCTAATGGTTGTCATGATACCTTAATGAAAAGATAAAAGGTGAATAGTGATCATGGGATCATGCCTATTGTTTGATCTTCTAGGTTAACAAAAAGTAAGTGAGTGGGGTCAAAATGAGATGAAATAAAGGGTGTCATTGGATTAACTCAATCCAACGATGATCATGAAGCCTGAATAGTAAAGTGGGGCCAAAGAAGATGCAGTTTTGGTTACCGTTAGATCTAATATGATTGGACAAAGGGCATAAAGCCTTGATCAAAAGTTGATCAAACATTACTAATCAAGGAATCGTGACAACCATCCAATATGTTTCAAGTCAGGAGGTCTTGTTTTAAACTTATATTTTTGGTGTGAAAGGTTCTATTTTTTCCCATTGATCTGCAAGTTTGAATGTCAATGAAGTAATTACAAAGCATGCTTCCATGATGTCAAAGAGTTATTGAAATTTTTTCTCTTGAATATATACACACAAGGTGCTCATTTTAAATTACAAAAGCTATAAAAATTTTAGAGAGAATGGTGAAGAAAATTTGTAGAGCATCTTGTGTTTTATGGAAAACATTTACCATGTGAGTAATTTTGAGAACTGTTGTGTTGCTTCTATCTTTCATCTAGAAATTTTGTTGTTAGGGTTTGGAGAGGAGGGTTTTTCTATGTAAATCTTGGTTAAATTGTTTATTAAACCCTAATTTTTAAGATGAAACCACAAAGAGAGTTCAAGGGAAAGTTTGATAACCAGGAGAGGGTCATTTGTGATGATTTTATTGAACAACTTGATCATTCTACCAATGAATCATCCAAGTTGAAAGAATTTGTGCCCACAATCCCTCATCTTATAATTGTAGATGGTTTATATGACAAGGGTAATTATATGAGAGACACAAAAATTGGTGTGTTTGGTTTGGTGTTATTCAGAGTAGGGTTTGGATAGAGACATGCTTTTTCTCATATTAGTAATGTATGGCAGTTTGATGCTGGAAGTTTGATGTAGGAAAACTATTAGTTCCCAATATTTTTATGGATTTAGATATTTTACTCTAGGTAGCTAAGAATTATGACCATGTAACTAGAGTGGTCAGGGATGTCAATGTGAACCCTCTATTTAGTATTACTATTGATGAGATTAGAGAGGTATTCCAATTAAGTGAGCCCTCTAATGCCTTGGAAATGATAGATTTTGATGAACTCAGAGATGTTTACAAGGAACAAAGAGACTATCTCAGAAGTGGTCCCTTGAGAGAGTTTTTGGATAGGGTAGGAGGATTGACTATGGTAAGACTGAATATACCACATCCCATCAAACTAGATTATTTTAATCTAAAAGAAAAGGGTATGTAATTTTCTCTATGTCAAAGTTTTGGTGAGGATATAGAAATAGAGATGCTTGTATATTATATGTTTATGATGGCACAAATCCTGCACCCCTATCTAGTAGTAACATTTGACTTTTCCCCTTCTCTTACTGACTTAATTCATAATGGAATAATGGGCATTCAGATTTCTAAGGCAGATAGACCTTTTGGATGGTATTCCCTATTAATGTAGGTGTTCCTCTAGAAGGGTTCAGATTATTTTGCAAAGGACATGGAATTGATGAAAGAGAAGGATGGTGAGGAAATGCAATTCTAGTTATGGAATTTGAACATGAAAAGTGATAAGAATGAGGCCAATTTTGTAACTTTTGATAGATGCTTTGCATCTAAACTTAGGGCCCTATTATTATTAGAAAATCCAAGGATCCTGAAGGCATTGTTAGATTTTCAAAGGTCAAAATTTTTTTCCAATGACATCAAGATAGTGCACAATTGGGGAGATGTCATATTGTACCCTATTTTAACCATTCTTAGAGTGTATGGTTTAAGAGGCACTCCTTTAATTTTTCCATACCAAATTCCTTTGAAGGTTGGTATAGTAGAGATCCTAAGGAAAATTGGAGGATTGTAGGATATGGCACTCACAAGGAAAGGAAGAGGATCCATTTTTCCAACCATTACCATAACACACCAATTTGTGATAAAAAGGGTGGATGGAAACACTTGGGTAAGGTTTTGGAACCTTATCACATGGCCACATCAGTTGCAAGGTCTATAGATCTTGAGGGATTCTACACTGATATGTTTAAGAAGGGGACCAGGTGTTCTTCCATGGACCATATTTTCCACTTTTCTAAGGATATAATTATAAATGTATTTGATCTGCAAGAGTAGGAAGTCAGGAAGGAGAAATGGTTAGTATATAGAAAAACCCTTTATTTTGTACAACATTTTGTCAATGAGTATGATCCTTTGAGGGATTTTAGACCTTTCGATAAGAAGATTGAGGCTTTTATGAGCCATTTTGAGGCTATAATATAGACCCTAAACAAGAAGGACATGGTAGTAAAATCAGAGCCAAGAAAGGCCAAATTTGTATTAAGAAAACCAACATTTTCAAGAATGGTTCCTCCTAGTAGATATGTTATATAGAGGAAGATTAAATATGGTGTGGTAGTGCCTAGGCCTAACATACATTAGGAGAGTCAGAGAGTAGAGAATATCCCTTCCTCTTCCATGGGAGTAGAAATGCATGAGCAAATAGAGGGGCCTCCCACATCACCTGAGAATAGACCAATTGATCTAGATCATGAGTCCCCAGCTCCCCCAAAGAGGAAGAAAATTGAAGAGAGGCCATAATAGGGTGAGGGTATCTATTCTCCCTCTAAATATCCATTAAATATTATGGATCGATAGGAGGTAATAGAACAATTATAGAGAATGGGGAGCATAGGTAATATTTGTGTGACCTATGAGGAAATTGATGAAGGAATTCCCGAGCCTCCCAAAGTTGTGGAGTTGGACTTGAATATTAGCGAGTTAAGAGGAAAGGAATTAGATCCTTTAACTAATCAGGCATGTGATGAGTTCCTTGTTGATTTTGCCTTTGTTAAGGCTAGATATTTTATGCAATTCCTCTGGAGGGTCAGTTTAAAGAGACCTATAAAAAAAGATAGGAAGAACACCCACAAAAGGATCTTGTCACCATTGAGAATGAGGTCAAGAAATAAATGCTTGAGAGGTTTGAAAAGGCTACCCTAGAGCAAGAAAGAAAATTACTAAAAATGAAAGGGTATTTATCCTTCTAGAATGGGACATTGCTGATGCAGTTATCTTGGATGCAATCAGGAAACATACCAAACCATTACATAAGACTAGAGAAGAAGGAGATCAATCCATAAAGGGAGTCACTTTTAGTGATGATCAAAAGGCTCTAGTTATGTGGTCTCTAAGGAAGGAAGAAGGAAATAAGGGCAAGAAGATTGTCAGGGGTGATCTTTTTGGCAGTCTACTGGTGAAAAGAGTTAGTGAGACCTTAGGTGTTGAGGCCTCAGAGTTAGCATTTGAAACCACCAAACTTAGTATGAAAGTGGTAGAGAAAGAAGCCAAGGAAAAATAATATCTCACCATTAAATTGGAGACTTTCCTGAAGGCTTATGGTGAAATGAAGAAATAGGTGGGTGAAAAGGATACGATAATTTTCGAATTAAGAAGACAAATAGGAGGGAAATTACAAGTTCAAATGCCTATTTAGTTACAAATTTATTCTTCCCCTATTAGCCCTTCCTCATCAAGACCTATTATTGAATACCCTCCTATTGGAGATTTCCTAGTAAGCCAGTACTGACTATATGTTTGTCATTGATGAAAACATATGGTAAGAAGAATGCATGGAAAACTTATGTAGTAATCTTTGAGTATATTTAGCATGGACATGTTATCAACTTAATATCATGGACATAGAGGTTAATTGGTAGAACAAATAGTTATGTAGAAGCTTGTGTCAGCAGTGTTCCTAACAGAGTTATAGGTAGTGTTCTATGAGTGATTGTCCTTATAGTCATCATGGAGCCTTGCACCTTTGGATATGTGATAAAGACATGTTAGTGATGTTAAAATCATGGACATAGAGTTTGATCATTAGTAGAAGTGAATATATGTAGTCGCTATTCAGTAGCAGCAATTTCTTGTGTTTATTTAGAAGAGCCAACAAAGATTATATTGTTTCAAGAGTTTCACTTATCATTTCAATATGTGCTCTTAGATTAAGGATTGGAGAAGAGTTAATAATTTTTATTTAAGAGTGCATGATGTAATTCATATTGAGGAGAAAGTTTTAGTTACTTTGGTAGAGCCAACAATGTGTAGTGCGTGTCTACATTTATTAATATTGGACAAGTCCCAGCTTGTGTTACGTGCTTAGTAGAGCTGAAAAAATTATTATTGGAGTATGTTATGGTTTTTCTAATATGATTTCAAGATGGTTCTAATATTCCTACTTGATTATATCATTTAGAGGAAAGATATTTATAGTTAGTCATTTGTGATTGCTAAAGCATGGTTCAGAGTTGATTGTGAAGAGAAAAGTAGAGTGTACAAAGTGTTGAGCCATCAGTAGAAGGTCTATGTGACCAAGTGAAGAGTTTATGCTATACATTGGAACTAAGCCAGATAGTAGGTCAAATATCATTTTACCAAGATCCAAATATAGTGTGTATCTTTTATTTAGAAGGTTGTAGTCTTCACCCCTTTGAGCAGTGTGCTCTCAGATAGTGCATCCTCACCCTTAATAGGGTTAATTGTAAAAGAATCCTAACAGGGTTTGACCCTTGATGAGGTCACTGTACTAAATGCATTATAAAGAAAACTCCTAACAGGGTTAAGGATCTTCTAACAAGGATCATAAAACACTAGTGCAGATTATTAGTGGGTGTTAATTCCCACTAGGGATTTTACCTATTTGTGTTTCCCTGTAACCAAAATATTGGTGTTGTGTTCAAGTGTTCTTTCATTTTGTTTATGCTTTATGTTTAAGTATAATTAATTGGATAAATAATTGAAACTTGTAGATAAATGATTCACCTCCCACCCTCTCAGTTATCCTTGAGACTATTCCTAACAATTGGTATTAGAGCCAAGTGTCTCAGAGAGAAAGTTTAACAACTTTAGATTGATCAAATGGTATTCTTTAGAAAAGATAGTCCTAAGTTTGATGGAGAGAATTATCTTGATTAGAAGAACAAGATGATGACACATTTGTAGTGCATTGTCTTTGAAGTTTTTGAAGTGGCCATCAAGGAAGTTCAGATCTCCTCTCTAGAAAATCTTGCAAAGGATGATGCTACTAGAAAGTAGAAGGATTTGTTCCATCAAAATGCAATAGCGAAAGAATCCCTTATTAGCGCCCTATCTAATAGTGATTTTTCAGAGATAAAGAAAGTAGACATAGCCTACAAGACATGGAAGCACCTAGAAGACATGTTTGAAGGAGATAAAAAAGCAAAGAATGCACATAGAAAGACATGGAAGAAAAATTAAAATACATTGGACATACTACTTGAAGAGAACATAAGAGCCTACAATCAAAGGATCAATGAAGTAGTTGCTAGAATTAGAAACAATGGTGGAGAAATCTTAGAAGAAGACATCATGGATAAGGTGATGACTACCTTGACACCAAAATATGAGAAAAAGATAAACATCCTTGATGAGACTATGCAATTTTTAGAAAACTTCAAAAGAGAAACTTTAATCAGTAAGATTGTTGCATTTGAAATATCAAGTTTGAAAATAGAGCCTAAAAGTGAGACAACCTTCAAAGCTTCAGTCCATGGTAAGAAATCCTTGAACACCTCTGGTAATTTTGATGATGATGATGAAGAAAAAACTCTAGATGATTTCATTTCTATGATTGCTAAAAGAGAAAAGAAAGGAAAAGGAAAATATGAAGGACAATTACCATTCAAATGCTTTTCATGTAATAAGATTGGTCACTTTGCTTCTAAGTGTCCTACAAGAGTTAAAAAGTTCAAGAATCACTACAAGCCTATGTATACAAAGGAATGCTACTATGCTAGAGATGGAGTATCAAATGAAGAATCAATAGAAGAGGAGATTGGATTCATTGATCTTGAAGATGAAAATAATTCACAAGAGTTAGCACTGATTTCACAAGCTAACATCAGGACAAATTGGATCATTGACAGTGGTTGCTCACATCACATGATAGGTGACAAAGATAGATTTTTTCATTTGGATAGATACAAAGGAGGGATGGTTAGATTTAGAAATAACACTCCTAAACCCATCATTGGTAGAGGAGCCATCACCTTGGATGGAAAGAATAGCACTGATGATGTTCTTTATGTTGATGGTTTGAAACATAACCTACTAAGTGTTGGGAAGTTACTTGATAAAGGTTATAGGTTGAAGTTCAATGGAAACAAGTGCATCATTAACAACAAAGAAGGAGAAATAATTGCATTAGGATCAAAGACTAAAGGTAATGTTTTTTAGCTTAATCCAGAAGCAAGTTGTTTTGTTGCTAAAGTAGATGATAGTTGGCTATGGCATAAAAGACTATGTCATATCAATTTTGATAACATAGTAGAGATAAGTAATGTAAAGGTAATTAGAGACCTACCTAGCATTGAAAATCTAGTTGATACTATATGCAAGGAATGTGTAATGGGAAAGCATGTGAGGAATTCATTAAGGAGAAAGCATAATTCAAAAAAGAACAAGTTGGATCTGATTCATACAAACCTATGTGGACCAACTCAAACAAGATCATACTAAGGAGAAAGGTATTTCATTTTGTTTGTAGATGATTATTCTAGAATGATATGGGTTGCATTCTTAAAAGATAAGTCAGAAGCATTTGAGAAGTTCAAAATATTCAAAGATAAGGTTGAGAATGAATCTAGACTAAAGATAAAGTGTCTAAGGTCAGATAGAGGAGGAGAATTCACCTCTGACAGATTCTATGAGTACTGTGAAGAACATGGCATAAAGAGATAATTGAGTGCACCTAGAACCCCTCAGTAGAATGGGATTGTAGAGAGAAGGAATAGGATCATCCTTGATATGGTGCATACCATCATGATTGAAGGAAAAGTTGCACACACCTATTGGAGAAATGTGGTCAATACGGTAGTCTATACAATCAATAGAATACAATTTAGGCCTGGCACAGACAAGACACCTTATGAGCTATGGTTTGGTAATGTTCCCATAGTAAAATACTTCAAAAAATTTGGAAGCAAGTGCTACATCAAGAGGGATGAAGCAATAGGCAAGTTTGATGCAAGAAGTGATGAAGGTAATTTTTCTTCATTACTCTACTAAAAGTAAAGCTTATATATGTTTTAACTTGAGATTGAAGAAAATCATTGAAAGTGCTCATGTTAAGATTGATGAAAAGTTTATGGTTCAAGAAAGATATCATGATTACTCACCTATGATCGAAGAAAAACCCAGACCTTCCACTAGTGAGATAGTTGTTGAAGAGATGTTTGATAGTATTAATGTATTGTTCAATGACCCTAAAACAAGTGAAGAAGAAACTCAAAAGGAAGATGAGTTAGTATCACCTAAAGTTCCAAAGTATACATCTATATATCACTCTAAGGATGACATCATTGGAGATCAGAGAGGAAAAGTCACAACAAGATCAAAAGAAAAGAATTCAGAAAGCAATGAAGTGGTATGTTTACTATCTCATATTGCACCTTTAAGTGTTGAAGATGCATGTAATGATTCAAATTGGCATGATGCCATGAAAGAAGAACTAGATCAGATTATCAAGAATGATACTTGGGAACTGGTCCCAAGACCTGGTGATAAGAATGTGATTGGAACAAAGTGGATATTCAAAAACAAGATGAATGAAGATGGTACAATAGTAAGGAACAAAGAAAGGTTAGTATGTAAGGGATATGTGCAAAGAGAAGGTATTGATTATTCAGACACTTTTGCACTAGTGAGAAGATTAGAAGCTATTAAGTTGTTTTTAGCTTTTGTAACATTCAAAAAATTCAAAGTTTATCAGATGGATGTTAAGTCAACATTCTTGAATGGAGAGCTAAAAGAAGAAGAATACATCGAGTAGCCAAAAGGATTCACCTTGTTAGACAAACCTGATATGGTATGTACATTGAAGAAAGCCCTCTATGGACTTAAGCAAGCCCAAACTAGACCAAACATTTCTAATGCAGTTGGCATAGTTGGAAGATATGTAGTAGAGCCTAAACAAAGTCACCTCATGGTAGTAAAGAGAATATTCAGGTACTTACAGGGCACTATAGATTATTGTGTATGGTATCCTAACTTAGATAATGTTGAGCTTCATGTTTATATAGATGTTGATTGGGAAGGATGCCTTGATGATAGAAAAAGTACATCAGGTGGAGTAGTGTTTCTTGGTGATAGACTTGTCACTTGGACAAGCAAGAAGCAAAATTGTATCTCTTAGTCAACAGAAGAAGCAAAGTATGTTGCAATAGCCCTGAATTGTTCTACAATTGTTTAGATCAAGAAAATGATCAAGGATTTTGGAATTCATATTGATTATCCTATTGCTATTCATTGTGATAATACCAGCACTATCAACATGTCAAATAATCCTGTGATGCATGCAAAGACAAAGCACATAGAGATTAAGTATCACTTCCTAAGAGAGAAAGTGGCAGAGAAAGAGGTCAAGTTGGACTATGTAAGCACAAAGGAATAGCTAGTAGATATATTCACAAAGCCTTTTCCAAAGCATACTTTTGAGTATCTCAAGGAGAAGTTGGGAGTAATTCCCTTCTCTAATTTTTCTTAGAGAAAGAGGAAAGTACATCAGTTCTTAGGAACTGGTGGATGGTTGACTACTCTACTTCAGGAGTAGTACCATAGCTTAAAATTTTTGGTGTCCTTTTCCATTGATGTCAAAGGGGGAGTAATATATAGTCATGAAAAATAGAAGTAAAGAAGGAGTAATATACTAAGGGGGAGCAATATTCAGTCATGAAAATAGTTCAATTGAGTAAATGGAGAATGTTGAAGAATATTACAGCAGATGGAGGATTCATCCTTGGGGGAGTTTTTATGAGGAAATGGAGAATGTTATAAAAGAATTGCTCATTTGGATTAGTGGTGTTTTTTATTCCATATGTTGCCATCAATGCCAAAGGGGGAGATTGTTGGAGATTTTCCAACAAGCCAGTACTAACGGTATGTTTGTCATTGATGACAACATATAGTAAGTAGAATGCATAGAAGGATTATGTAGTAAGCTTTGAGTATATGTAGCATGGACATGTTATCAACATAATATCATGGACGTAGAGGTTAATTGTTAGAATAGATAGTTATGTAGCAGCTTATGTCAGCAGTGTTTTGTGAGTGATTGTCCGTACAATCATCATGGAGCCTTGCACCTTTGGCTATGTGATGAAGAAATGTTAGTGATGTTACAATCATGGATGTAGAGTCTGATGATTAGTGGAAGTGAAGATATGTAGTCTCTATTCACTAGAAATAGTTTCATGTGTTTATTTAGAAGAGCCGACAAAGATTATATTGGTTCAAGAGTTGTACTTATCATTTTGGTATGTGCCCTTGGATTAAGGATTGGAGAAGAGTTAATAATGTTTGGTTTAGATTGCATGATTTAATTCATCTTGAAGAGAATGTTTTAGTTACTTTTTTTGAGTCGACAGTGTGTAGCATGTATCTACACTTATTAATATTGGATAAGTCCCAGATTGTGTTGCGTTCTTAGTAGAGCAGATAGAATTATTATTGGAGTATGTTATGGTTTCTCTAATATGATTTCTAAATGGTTCTAATAGGCCTACTTGATTATATCATTTAGAGGAAATATATTTATAGGAAGTCATTTGTGATTTCTAAAGCATGGTTCAGAGTTGATTGTGAAGAGCAGAGAAGATTGTGCAAAGTGTTGAGCCATCAGCAGAAGGTCTATGTGACCAAGTAAAGAGTTTATGCTATACATTGGAACTGATCTAGATAGTAGGTCAAAGAACATTTCACCAAGATCCATATATAGTGTGTATCTATTATTTAGAAGGTTGTAGCCTTCACCCCTTTGAGAAGTGTGCTCTTGGACAGTGTGTCCTCACCCCTAATAGGGTTAATTGTAAGGGACTCCTAAAAGGGTCCAACCCTTGACCAAGTCACTATACTAAATTCATTGTAAAGAAAACTCCTAACAGGGTTAAGGATCTTCTAACAAGGATCATAAAACACTAGTGTAGATTATTAGTGGGTGTCAATTCCCACCAGGGTTTTTACCTATTTGGGTTCACCCATAACCAAAATATTGGTGTTGTTTTCAAGTGTTCTTTCATTATGTTTATGTTTTATGTTTAAGTATACTTAATTGGATAAATAATTAACACTTGTAGATAACTGATTCACCACACCCCCCCCCCCCCCTCTCAGGTATCTCTTGGGACTATTCCTAACACCTCCTTCCCCTTTACCTCCTTTCACTCAAGAAGAATTTCTAATTGAAAGGGAAATGTTGGAGGAATACATAAGAGCACTGATTGAAAAAGAAAAAAGATTGAGAGGTGAAAGACAAATCTTTAGAGAGGGAAAGTTAGAAATTTACATGAAGTATGAGGAGAAGCTCAGGGACACAATTTTACAATTCATTGATGGAATTGATCCAAGTAGTATCTTCATAAGTGGAGAAAGGCTACTAAAATTTTTGAATTCTTTTGAGGGGGAAAAGGCCATTGTGGAACAAATTTTGGACAAGTGGATTTTGAGGAAGAGTAAAATGAAATTATTTTATTCTTTGTAAAAGGATGAACATGATTCTAATGCTAGAATAAAGAATAATCAAAAGTTAGTTAAAGGCTTGTTAGAGTTTGCAGCTAGGAGATAGTATTTAGAGAAAGGCACTAGTATTAAAAAAAAACATCCAAGTCCTATTTTGAATTATTTCCCAGCATTTTTAGGAAGAATGGTGAGTTAAACGACAAGAGGAAATGGTTCAGACAAATGGATGATGATTTGTAAATAAGGATGAGTGGCATTATGAATATGGATAGTAATATTCTTTTGTCCCAAACAGATGAGACTATTGAAAATTCTAGGTCACATTTTGGCTTTCTAAATAAATAGGTTCAATAGGTTAAAACTAATTGGGACATTTTGATAGAAAAGAGGGATGAGGTTATTGCTTTTCGTTGTCCAAGTGATGAAATTTTCAAATCTTGGGAAGACACGTATACCTCAAAAGAAATAAGAAAATAATAATCCCCATTGATACTGCCACAGGTGGCACTTCTCTAGTTTCTTAAAAGAAACAAAGTGCAAAGGTAAATTTTGTGCAAAAGAATGATGAATACAAGGACACCATTTGGAGAAAGTAGAATTATTTTTGAAATTGTTGCAGGAGCTTGGAAAAAAAATCAAAGGACATAATTATGGTGTTGCAAAAGTGAAATTATTTTGTACATGTTGTCTTTTGTCTTATCTGATGTGACACTTTTATCATTTTCCTAAATGGTCTTAAGCTTGTTGCAATCCTTATTCTATAAAAGGATTCCCAAGATCATTTAGAAGGGCTAGAAACTAGGATAGTTTTTACTTATGAGTTTTCAGTCTAGGGTATAGCAGACTATATTAGGTTTTATCATTATAGTAAATAGAAAGTTTCATGGTTTTTGACAATTTTTGTAGTGGTGTATATTTTTGAGACATGGTGTATACAAGGAAGAATATTCAATATATATGAATACAAAAGTCCAGGATTCAAATCTCTCCTTTGTGTCTATTTCTTTGAGTTATGAATTTTTTGATTCATTGCATAGAGTTTATCTATGTGTGTGATTCTTTTCCTTTGCTTTGATCTGGGATCAAATTAAATATCTCTAGATAGAACATAAATTCAATTTTGTTTTCACAAGGATTTCTATATATAGTATGAATCTAATGATAAATTGATCAATATTTTCATAAGGTGGTAATATTTATGGATCCTAAATCATTGACATTAGTTGGTTAATCTATTCTTCCTTTGCAATTAAATTATTGCCCAATGGATAAGGCACTGATAAGAAATGAGTATGTTTTACAATGATATATGCTTAGTGGGGTTTGGCTATATTCCTAATATTTGATATAAATATGTCCAAACCTTTAAAATATTGTGACCTAAAATTTTTATTTCTTAATTGGTAATGGAGAATCAATAAATTACTAGTTATCATTTAGTATATTCTTATTATCATCTGTTATATTGAATCTAGTTTGAAGTTGTAGAGTGAAGTATATTTTGTTGGATTAGGAACACCCTCCTTGGCTTTGTAGAGCTAGAAGTGTAGAGGGAAGTCTTGTACCTATAATTGGTCTAATCATCCAATATTTTCCATCCTTAGAACTGATCATTCCTGACAATCTAGTTGTGGATGTATTGGTTGCTTTCATAAGCATAAAGTCAATTTTGAAGAACCAACAAAATGGCGACTCTACTGGGGAAATAGATATGAAATAGTCATGATAAACATATATTGAGATCTTTGGTGTTATAAATTTTGTCAAATAATGTAGGTATAAGTTGAGGTAAACTCATGGCCTTCGTATTTGTTTGAACCAGCTAGTTACCATTGAAGTACAGGGTTGCATCTTGCTATCCCATGGTTTTTTGTTATTAGTGAAAGATTTACCAAGATTTTCTTCTTCTTTTTTTTTTTTGTCTTTTATCTTGAGATATTCCTTGGTTATAAATACTCAAATAGTTGAGCTAGTGTTATATCTCCCAATTTTTATTGGGTGGAAACTCTAAGAATCTATGTAGCAGTGCTGAGTGAAAAAATATTTTGTATTTACACTTTCTCAGATATGAGTTAAAGGAATACTAGAGCTTGGAGGAGAGATCATCCTAAAGATAAATTGGAAGGTGAGCTTCCAAGTACCTCTAGGGCTAGTTAGCCAAGAAAATAAAAAAATGATAAACATATATCTCAAGCTTGGAGATATAACATAAATACCAAATAAAATGAACCAATCCATCATAGACAAGAAGGAAATACTTCTAAATATGAAGAGGCTCTAGACTTAGGATTAGGTGTGTATGATGATTACTATCCGCTTCATTCCAAAGGAGAAGAGGGATCACATCATACTAAAAAATATATAAATAATGAGTCTTAGGGGAAATTTAGGAGATCAAGAAGTAAATGCAGAGATGGAGAAGGTAGGAATACACCTCCTACCTAGGGATATTCACCTTCTGAAAGCCCTCACACCTTGAGAGATAAGAAAGATAGATTTCTTGTTGAAACTTCAGAATCTGAAACAAATCTCCTAGATTCTGAGGTTATTTTTTAAGAAGTATATAATTTGGAGAGAAGAATCTAGGAGCAAATTGCCATTAGGAAACAAAAAGAAAAAGAAAAAGAAGATGAGATATGATAAGCTCAAATTAGATCAGATCAATTAAGAGGGAAGTTTCTAAGCCTAGAAGAAATAAATGATGTTACAACACAAAAGAAAAATGATGAAGAACCTGTTATCCATCCAGTTGTTGAAATTATAAATCCTAAGCATAAAGGTAAGCAAGTTGCAATAGGGATTTTGATAAATGAGCCTGTTGGTGAAAAGGTTCTAGTGGATTAGTTATCCAAGTTAGATACTCATCTTGAAAGGGATAAAAGATAATAGGAAATCTTAGCCAAAGAATTAGAGAAGGTGGAACTAGAGGATACTACTTTGGAAATGAAGAAGAAAATTGATTTTCTTAGGCAATCCTCAGGGCCTTCTAATGTGGTTGCTTCTATTTCAACACCAAGTGGAAACTCTAGAAACTCTGCTAAGAAGACAACCATTATTCCACTACTGGACGGTGCCAACATTGATACTAAATCAAACACTAAATCATCTACTTCTCAAAATGATGTATCACTCCAAAGTAGACCAACTCATGTGGAAAAGTATAGACAACTTCTTTTTAATGGTATTCCTAGTTATCCCAATATAATTCATAAGGAAATTAGAGAAATGCTTCCTAAATTTATTGGTAATAATGTTGTTACAAGTGAAGAGCACTTAGAAAAATTTATAGACATGGTAGATGATTATGAAATTGAACATGAGAATATAATTATGAAATTATTTGTTCAATCACTAACTAAGGATGCTAGAGACTGGTTTAGAGGACTCTCACATGACTATGTAGGCTCATGTGGTGATTTTATTAACTATTTTAAAGATCAATATGGTGACAAAACAAATGAGGGTTTCATGTTAACTGAATTCAATAACATCAAGAAAAATAGGAATGAAGAAGTCCTTGAATTCAATGTGAGATTTCAAAAAGCCATGCATAAGCTCTTCCAAGTAATGAGGCTCGATGAAAATGTATGTCTAGCAAATTATTTAAATTATTTTGATGCTAAGATGGGATACATTCTTAGAGATAAAAATCCTAGGACTATCAGGGAAGCTCATATATTTTTTGTTAATATTAAAAGTAACATAAGGATATCAGGAAAATTAGGTAGAAGAGATGTCCCCAAGCCTCCTAGGTTTAGAAAGAATCAGATAAACCCTCTAATATAAAACCCAAAGAGGATGATAATTTGAAACAAATATTAAATTCTCTTAAGGACTTAAAGCCTGGTGAAAATAGAAATAGCAGTCCTCCAAGTAATGAAAATCCTATTTTCAATAATTTCAATAGGCAGCCAAGGTTGCAAAATTTCCTTACCATACCCAATGGAAGGATGGGAAACCTTTTCTCCTAGAAAAGAAGGACAAGAATAGTGATAAAACCCCTAATCCATTACAGAATCACTTGGTTAACATGAGTGATGATGTTCCATGGTGCATAGCTTTCCAATCCCCACATGATCCTAATCATTATGTAGTCTCTTTAAGTGTATCTATAAATGAGGAACAAAAAGATGAAGAAAATCACACATATGATGAGAGTGGTTGTGCTATGAAATCATCACATTTATATGATGAAGTAGACTCTACTCTTGAAGATGAGAACCAAGATGTGTCTGGATCCCAAAGAAGAAAGGAGGTCTATCATCAAAGGATCTTCTCTAATGAAGAAAAGGAGGAAATTGATAATATAATTTGTAATATGGAAAAGGGTGAAGAACCCATTGTATTAAGAAGACCCTTTGATGAAGAAATAGCATAGATCATTATTGATATGGTTACTCAAGCCATGATTAATTATGTTTTTTTAGAAATAGGACAGTTGGTAATGCAGATGGAAGACCAAAAAAAAATTTCATAAAGAAAAACAAAGAAGACACCAAGCAGACATAAGAAAAGGAAAAACTATTGAAGGTGTCAAGAAAATCAAGATTAAGAAGGTTGAAAAGCCAAATAGTCTCAAAAATGTGCTCAAGCTAAAGGTAAAGGAACCAAAAACAAATGTTCACATTCTCCAAGGTGAGAATAAGAAACAATAGGGAGAAAAAATAAATTTAGCATCTCAAGTTGAAGATAGAAATGTTGTTTCAATCAAAAAAGACTCCTTTGATATGAAATAAACCCTTGTTGATATGGGACAGTTATTATCTCAAATTACTATCAAAGTTTCATTATTGGAAATGATGAGTATAGGGGAACATAAAGAGAAAGCCTTGACATGGGTAAATGGTGTTCTTGCAACTAATGTTCAGAAACTAGGAAATATTGAGAACTTAAAAGGAATAAAGGATAAATCTAAAAACAAGGGGAAGGAATCAGAAGAGATTTTTTTAGAAATACCCTAGATTTATTTAGACACCAATGTTGTAAACACTTCTTTGGGAGCTATTAATCCATTTTTTTAACTCTAGTTATAAATGAAAAGATGCTAAAGAATTGGATGATTGATTCTAGAGCATCTAATATGGTCATGTCAGCTAAGGTGATGAAATAAATGGGATAGCAAGTTGATAATCCTCATGGGAGATGTTAGGGCATGGACTCCAAAGAAGTGTCTTTTATCAATACAATTAAGGCTTTTCCTTATAGACTTGCTACCTATCCTGACAAAGAATTGACAATGAGTGTCTTGGTTGTTGACATCCCTCCCCAGTATGGAATTTTTTTCTCAAGAAAATGGAGTGCAACAATGGGAGGTAGTATGCAATGTGATCTATCCTTTACAAATTTCAAGATTTATAGTGAAAATGTCAGAGTGTCCAAAGAAACTATAACTTCCCACATGATTGAGGAAGAAATTGAGAATGAAAATATGAATTGTTTCCTTGACACTAATATTAATTCTTTCCAAGTGAAAGACATAAATTTTGAAAGGGAAGATAAACCTTTTCTTTTATCTAAGGATAAGAACAACTTAATAGACCAAGCTATTTTACAGACCATGTATTTTGATGGTTCAATCTCTAAGGAAGGATCTAGTGTAGGAGTTTTGTTAATAGCTCCTAGTGGAAGGACATTTAAGTATTCATTTACTTTAATGTTTCCTTGTACAAATAATATTGCAAAGTATGAAGATCCATTGATATGATTGAGGTTGGCTTCAAGACATAAGATATGAGACCTTAGAGTGATTGGAGATTCTAAAGTTGTAATATCTCAGATAAGGTCCAAGTATGCTTCAAAAAATAAAAGACTAAAGCAATATAGAAATGTTGTTTGGGATGAATTATAAAATTTTGATGCATTTGGTATTAATTGGATGGACAGAGGTCAAAATAGAATGGAAAAATTATTGGCCAATATTTATTTAAGGTGAAAGGAAGTTACATTTTTAGGAATCTCAAAGATTGAGGTTCAATCTAGACCTTCTATACCAAACAACGTTGAAAATTGGCAGGTTTTTGAGGATGATATGGACATTTTGAGATTTTTACATTGTGAAGCCAACTTTGAAGACAAGGAGATAAATTTTAGTGGATATGTGGAAACCTTTGATACTAAGGATACTATTTTTGGCAAAGAAGTGCTACAAATGAAAAAAATAGAGTTCCAAAGGGTTTGGTTGTGCTTGAAAGAGCATTTGATAACAATGATAAGTCTTTTTCAACAAGGACTATAAATAAATGTGAGGATTTGGAAGAAATAAATTTAGGGACAGCTGTGGCCCCTAAAATTGTATTTATTGGAGCAAATTTATCTCCTGGAATAAGAAAGTCTTTGATTGATCTTCTTAGAAAATAAAGTCATATTTTCACATGGTCTTATGATGAATTAAAGGCCTATAGAGAAGATCTCTTTCAGCATGAGATTCCCCTAAAAGAGGACACAAAGCCTTTCAAAAAAAAGCTGAGACCTATGAACCCTACCTTGGAACCAATAATACAAGAAGAGTTGAAAAAAATGAGGGATGCATGAATCATAAAGCCCATTAGACATTCAACATGGGTATCTAACTTGGTCCAAGTAACAAAAAAGAATGGAGATATTAGACTATGTTTAGAGTTTAGAAATCTGAATATAAATTCATTAAAGGATAATTATGGTCTACCAAACATGGAGGCCATGTTATGTTAGGAATGGGAACACTGAGAGGGGGGGTGAATCATTGTTCACTGTATTTTAACTTTTCACGTTAATCTAAATATTGAATTATAAATACTTAAGTACTAAATTAAACATCCACATAACCATGAAACATGAAATCAACACATGACACCAATATGGTTACAGAGAAACCCAAATAGGTAAAAACCCCGGTGGGACTTGATACCCACTAATAATCTGCACTAGTGTTTTGTGATCCTTGTTAGAAGATCATTTATCCTGTTAGGAGTAGCTTTACAATGTTTTTATTATAGTAGACCTTGTTAAGGGTTGGACCTTGTTAGGAGTCTTTTAAAATGATCCCTATTAGGGGAGTGGACTCACTATCCTAGAGCTCACTACTCAAATGATGAAGGCTACAACCTTCTGAATCAGATACACACTATATCTACAGGTGAACTATAACTGTGACACTACTTGTCAGATCAGTTCCTTTGGTGTGTTGATGATTTTAACTCTTTCAAAGCTCTAATACATCATATTCTCTCTTCACATACCTCTTCTCTACTTCTCACAACTCTATTTCACTTCCATACCAAATACAATGGGTGCACCTTATATTTATGCGCTCATACCAATTATACAATTAGGTCGGCCCTATAACTAATTACAAATAATGCTTCCAAATGAATTGGCTTAAGCATGCTTACAATTATACATATAAATATGTTGTAAACCTAAATAAAATGGGTGCATAGCCTCTACAACATTAATTTACAATCACAAACCAAAATAATCACTGTTGGCTCTATGCTTTGTTCTTTGTTGGCACACACTGGCTGTGCAACTTCAACTGACTGTAACTTTCATATCTTTGCATATCTACTTATGCGCTCTTAGAGTAAGTAAGAATATGGTCTAAAAACCTTGAATTCTAGGGAATATACCATAATTCATCTATACACATGGATGCAGGTGCTCTAAGCTGCAGGAACTTTGTATGTTGTCCAGTCTTCAACACTTAACTGATTTCTGATCTTTACACTTAGTGCACTGACTCCAAACTACTATATGACTTTGTTTCCATAATGAAAACACTATATCTAGTCATATAATTTAGTATAGATAGCTTTCAAACATGTTATAGAGAGTTACTAGATCTAAATTGAAGTTGATGATGGATTTTTTTAGGGTACAATCAGGTTGTTAAAGATTCTAAACAGTTCAAGACTGCATTCACTACTCTAGGGGGCACATATGTATATGTCAAGATTCCTTTTGGCTTGACAAATATTGGAGAAAAATTTCAAAGATCCATGGATGTGGTGTTTGCAAATTTCATAAATAATTTTCTAGTGGTGTACCAAGATGACCTCATAGCATACTCAACAAAAGAAGATCAACACTGTGATCATCTTGAGAAAAAAATTGTAAGAGCTTTGGAGTATGGTGTTTCCCTTAATCCAAAGAAATATTCCTTTGGGGTAACAAAAGATAAGCTCTTGGGACACATTGTATCCAAGGATGGAGTGAGTTAGGATTGACCCTGAAAGGGTTGCTAGAATTGATAAAGTACCTCAAAAGAAAAATGTCAAAGGAATTCAGTCTTTTTTTGGACAAATAATTTTTTTTAGGAGATTCATTACAAATTTTGTTGAGACCAATGTTCCTATCTCCAAAATGTTGAAAAAGGGAGCTAAGGTAGAATGGAATGAAGAAGCAAGGAGGGATTTCTATGAGATAAAAAAAGCTATCAAAAATTATCTTGTGTTAAGGACACCCAATTATAGTACGCCAATACAAATGTTTTCATTTACTTCTTATCATATTGTGGTTGTTGTATTACTACATAAGAACTTAGAAGGATTCGAGTATCCTATATCCTTTTTCAGAAAGTTCTTACAAGAAGCTGAACTAAAATATGACATAAATGAAAAGTAGGCCTATGCCTTAGTTTAGGTTGTCAAAGATTTTAGATGTTATTTGGTTGGAGAAACCATAGTGGCATATGTGCCTAGTGTTGTAAAGGACATTTTAGTACAACAAGAAGTTTCAATGAGAAGGTGTAGATGGATACATAAAGACATTTTGGAAACCTAAATACAATAGGTTCATGGCCTTCACAATATTATATTACAATTGCAAATCAAAATGCTAATTGTCGGCTCCATGCTCTATTCTCTGCTGGCACACACTGGCTATGCAACTTCAACTAACTATAACTTTCACATCTTTGCATATCTACTTATGCACTCATAGACTAAGCATAAGTATACTATAACAAACTTAAATTATAGGGTGCATACCATAATTCATCCATACACATGTGCACTAATGCTCTGAGTTGCACACTTAACTGAATTCTGATCTTTACACTAAGTGCACTAACTCCAAACTGGTATATGAATTTTTTTTCATAATGACAACACTATATCTAGTCATATACTTCAGTATAGACAAATTTCCAACAATATCCCCCTTTTTCATTGATGGCAACAAAGGAATATGGCCAAGTCGCCAATTGTTCCTTTACACAAACTTTTGTCTTCTATACATTTTTATACATAATCTTATATCTCCCTATATATATATACTCCATATTCTATACACAACTCCCCCTTTGACATTAATGACAAAGGTGCATCAAAAAACTATATATATACATCCTCACTAAAGGAAAACATCCGGATATGCAATTTTGAGGTTCTAGATCTCCTTCTTCCAAAAGGTTATCAGAGAGTTAACTATTTGGAGATGGGCGCATAATGCATATTGAAGCTTCTCCATCTTCTCCAAGTCACTAATGGGACCATGATCATAAGTTACCATGGTGGCATCAATATCCTTTATATTTTTATTGAGGATGTCTAAAGAGGGTACAAGACCATTCCTCAACTGAGTTTGTCTGGACCTTATCCTTGTTATCTCTTTTTCTTCCTTCTCAATCTTGTCTATCTATCCTTGGTAGACATTGTTGCACATGTTCAAATTAGTGGATGTGTCTGATGCTAAATTATTTACCTGCTCAATCATAGCTTCTACTTCTTTTATCTTCTTAAAGTGAGCATCAGTGAGCCTGTCTTGATCCATGCATACTGCAATGATCCTTCTTCCTTCATCAGAAAATTATTTCAAGGATGCTTGACTAGACTTAACAGAATTCAAGTTTAGTGCAAAGTTTCTCATCAACTCATTCAGTCTCTTCTTTAAGTACTTCTCTTCTGCTACTATGGACACAGATTCTTCTAGGCTAGAAAAATTGCATTTGAACTATGAGAGGACTAAACTCACATCATCAACCAAATGTACTTTTAGTACTTTCTTATCCTCTGGCAGAAAACTACTCAAAATATTTACTGATTCTATTAGGAGAGGATTCCTCATAACTTGTTTTTCTTTTGCCTTCTCCATAGCCAAGATGCTGAACTTAATTAGGTCTTCTTCCTTCCAAGAGTCCAAACTGCTTGTGTCAAGTGTCAAACTTGACAACAATGATGAGGAGGGAGTGATGGGAGTGTTGTCCATCACTTCTAGTTTTACCTTTGCAAGATCAACAAAAGTATCTTCTTCTTTCTTTTCTACCTCTTCTTCTTCTTTCTTATCAGATACATCTTCTATGAGTACTTCTTCTTGCTAAGTGGGAGGTTATTACTGCATAAGATTTCTACTTCTTCAGTACTAACAAATGCTTCCTCAAACTTTTCCAAACCCTTATCAGTAGCCACCATGGCTATCTCCACATTATCTATGAAAATAGTCCTTCCTTCATGTGATTTTAAGATGGGTGTAGACTTGTCTGCCTCTATTTGAGTTTATGTTATGGGTACTGAGTCCTAAGGACCTATTACTGGTACATTGAAGGTCTCTACTTCTTTTTCTTGCTTACTAGGTGCATGAATTATGGGTGCACTAGGTGGTTTTATTTTTTGTTCTATCAACACCTTTTAAATTGCCTTCTCTATCTCCTTCATTATCAGCTCATAGTCTTTGTTCATAATGTGTAGAGTTCTCATCTTTTTCTTTAAGTGTGGCTTCACTAGATTTAGTAAAAATGAATTTTCTTCAATAAAACATACTAGAAGAGTGGAATCAAGAATTTGTTCCCTTATTCTCATATCTTCTTTAGTGGCTTGTCTATTTAAGGTGTCCATTATTTCCCACACCTTATTTGGAATTTTTGTTTTCAATTCAAGAACTATCTTCTTGAACTTTATTATATGTTTGACAATCATCTCATGTATCTTTGATTTGTCAATATCACTGTAAGATTCATAGAACTTCCCTACTTGATCAATTCTTCCCTCATCAACAATTCTAGTGCTCAAAACTTTAAGGCTAGGTCTGAATCCTACCTTAGGAGGTGCTTGAATGTTTTTCTTGCTCCTTAATGCTTGCGAGGATGGATGACTAGTGCTAGCTTCTTTCTTCCTCTTGAATACAGGCTTATACTCCAGAGGAGTGGTAAGATCAGTAGTATCTATGGGTGCAGAAGGAGTATTATCTTCTTTACCCTTTTGACTATCATTTGATTCAGTTTTCATCTTCTTCAACTTATGATCTTCTTGTTCTTCCTTTGCTGCTATGATTTTCAATTCTAGGGAAATATTTTCATCCCTTTCTTTATCAAGGTCTTCTTGAGACACATCATGTATTCTCAAGATCTTAGAAGTGACCTTTGCAACCTTTCTTTTAGTTGCAAAACTGTTAAGTTTTGCATTAATTTCTCTGGTCTTTTCCTCATAGGCTCCCCACCTAGGTTCATTAGGGTCTTTGGGGGCTAACAAAAGTACCTATGCATAAGCTTCAAGAACTTGTTACTCTACTTCATACCCAAGTGAATGAATCCACTTAGTTCTAGGCTCAATGGCTTCCATACATGTAGTATCAGTCTCCACCATAAAACATATTGTATCCTTATATTTCTCTACAATGCTTTCTCGAATCCTATATCTCATCTGCATCTTAGCTTTAAAGGTCTTCAATTACAAAGTGATGTAATCTCTTAGAGTGCTTTCTATGGATGCTTTGTTGGATATCTAAGGCATGGTAGGTATGGACTTGTCCAAGTACAAATCTGATATCTTCCCAACAACATGAAGGTACATGTAGATGATTAGGGACCCAAACCTAAATATCTTTATTTTTTCATGCTTGATGGCCTTGATGTTATCTATCAGCTATGCATGCAAGATCTCACACAAGTTGAATTCCCCATCTTCCTTCACAAGCCTAGTAACTACTAGAATAGTGCCTGCAGACACACTATTCACCCTGTTGGTGTGATGAAACCTATAACCCAATATCATTGACATCAATTTTATGTCTTCTTTCTCAATAGGATGGATGGTCATGTTGTACCTATCGCTCCTTGACTTACATACTTGTTCTACCATTTTCCTGACATCCTTTCTCATAGGAAAGATGACGCCTATCCTAGAAAGGCCTTTCATCTCATGAATTAAGTCAATTTTTATTCTAACCGAAACATCTCCAATCCAAAAAAAATCATCATGGATTCTACTCAATAAGATCTTTATCCATTTTGTCTCATAGAATTCATATGTCGTAGAATAATCAACAATAGGGTGATCATTCCATTTGGCGTATTCATCCATGAATGTTTTATCCTATTTCAACATGGTATCTATGTGCAAACTTAACCTATCAAGTCCAATAGGTTCTTTCTTACAGTAGATTTAAGCCCTTATGTCTTCCACATGCATGACACCAATAGGCGTGCAGGAGAAAGCTCCCTCTAAATAATCTAGGGTTGATTTAAATGGGTGCCTCTTGAAAACATATATTTTCTTCTTAGCAACATCATAAACAATGGGAGTGGCCATGATTTACTTGTTAATCACTTTCCAACTAAACTTAGAGATAATCTGATGGCTTTCGAATCAACACAATGAGCTAGGGTTGCTGTAACTGATCAGATGCACTGATAACTGTAGAAAATCTCTAATAGATCAGTCACCAAGACTTAACAACTTCCAAGGCTCCTTTTTTTCTCTATCACTCTGAATTTGAATGCAATGAGCAATCAAATGACTTTTGTGTACTTTAGAAGTGAAAAATCCACCATTAATGCACGTCGTGTAAACCAAATTATCACTTCAAAATTTCAAACTCAAGCTTCGCTAAAAATCAACATGTGCACTCTTGCATGAAGGTTCCAATACACTCCAAAAGCTTAAGTCCAAAGGCGCATACTCTAAGGATGAGTATACCAACCACACAGGGGTCTAGAGCTAAATTAGCTCCCCCTATGACCCTAAGGGCCATTCATACAGATGTAGAAGATTTGTCCACTAGGGATGCATCCAATACATTCTCATCAATCTTTTCATTCTTTTTCTTTGACCAAATCATGCTTGCATCATCTGAGGCTTTGACAAAGTTAACTTCTCCTATGGGATCCAAAACTAGTTCTTCGGCCTTTTTAGGGCTTCCTTGACCTTGCATCCTTGATCTATAGAACCTTGAGATATGTCAAGCCTTGTTACAAGAGTGAAAAATAATGGGAGGTCTTATATTCCTCAAGGCATTGACATGAGTCACCATTCTACATTGCTTTGCTGTGTGACCAATATAGTTACATAACTAGCATGTAACATTCTAAGAACTTCTTATATTTGACTGATTTTGATTTCTTTGATCTTGCTAAATTCTATTATTTTTACTAGTCTTGAAATTCATAGCTCTATGACCAAACTTATTGCATGAATAATAGTAACCATTAAAAGGTTTTACCTCTGTACAGTTCCTAGTAATGTGCCCATGCTTGTTACATGTAAAATAGGTGCATTCTATAGGTCTGTGCTCATTCTTGGGTGGTCCACCATTATCTATGGTTTGATCTTCAGTCTTCTCAGTATCTGTAGAGTTCTTTTGTGAATCCTTTCTTGCTCACATATCATCCATCTGATTTTGTGCTTCATTGTAACCAATACAGCTAGTGTCTCCTTTGATTCTTCTTGCATACAACTGAGATTCTACAAAATCAGCATTGGTGTGTAATTTGTGAATATGATCCCTTGTCTTCTTCAATTCAGAGTCCAAGCTTTCTTTTCTATTCCTTAGCTCCAAGATTTCCATGTTTTCTTGCCTTAGTTCTTCATTCAACTGAAGGTTCTCTTTGATTTGTTCATCATAGACTACTTGATTATTAGTTAGCTTATCATCAACCTCTTCAAGTTTTTCTTTTAAGGATTTGTTTTCTTCATTGAGCTTCTTTACCATTGTCCCTAGATCACTGGTAGAGCATTCTTTCAAATCTTTCCTTAGCTTCTTGATGACTAACTGAGCATCACTGAGTTTATCCTTTAGTTCTTTAGATTTTCTTTCTGACTTGTCCAGATCTTCAAGAGTAGCTTCAGGATTTTTCTTCACATGTTTCATTTCTATTTTTTCCATGATCTCCTCAAGTGGTTAAACTTCTATGCTAAGGGCTAGAGTTCTGATACCAATTGTTAGGAAGAGGGGGGGGGGGGGGTGAATCAACATTCACTGTAATTTAACTTTTTACTTTATTCTTTATGCTGAACTTAAATCTTAAGTACTGAATTAAACATTCACATAAACATGAAATCAACACATGACACCAATATGGTTACGGGGAAACCCAAATAGGTAAAAACCCCGATGGGACTTGATACCCACTAATATTCTACACTAGTGTTTTGTGATCCTTGTTAGAAGATCCTTTACCCTATTAGGAGTAGCTTTACAATGCTTTAGGTACATTAGACCTTGTTAAGGGTCAGATCCTATTAGGGGAGTGGACTCACTATCCTATAGCTCACTGCTCAAATGGTGAAGGCTACAACCTTCTAAATTTAGATACACACTATATCTGCGGGTGAACTGTCACTTTAACACTGCTTGTCTGATCAGTTCCTTTTTTGCGCTGATGCTTTGACCTCTAGCAAAGCTCTAATACATCTTATGCTATCTTCACATACCTCTGCTCTTCTTATCACAACTCTATTACAACTTCCATACCGAATACAATGGGTACACCTTATATTTATGTGCTCATACAAATTATACAATTAGGCCGACCCTTATAACTAATTACAAACAATGCTTCCAAATGAATTGTCTTAAGCATGCTTACAATTATACATATAGACATGCCAACAACCTAAATACAATAGGCACATGGCCTTTACAATATTATATTACAATTGCAAATCAAAATGCTAACTGTCGGCTCCATGCTCTTTTATCTATTGGCACACACTAGTTGTGCAACTTCAACTGACTGTAACTTTCACATCTTTTCATATCTACTTATGCACCCATAGACTAAGCATAAGTATACTCTAACAAACTTAACTTACAAGGCTCATACCATAATTCATCCATACACTCATGTGATGATTCTCTGAGCTACTGGAACTCTGTAAACTCTCCATTCTTAATAGTTAACTGAATTCTGATCTTTACACTAAGTGTGTTGACTCCAAACTTCTATATGACTTTGTTTCCATAATGACAACACTATATCTAGTCATATACTATAGTATAGACAACTTGCCAACATAACCTTCCCTTGAAGCCTATATTAGTTGAGGCCCCTTTTTAGAAGTGGGGTATGGATTTTATTGGAGAGATCCCAAACAAATCAAGTGGGGGTCACTCATGGATTTTAGTGGCAATAGATTATTTCACTAAGTGGATTAAGGCAATTTCCACTAAGAAAGCCACTAGTAAAGTGGCGACTAAATTCATGATGTAGAATATCCTTACAAGGTTTGGATGCCCTGAGACTATAGTAGTTGATAATGCCATGTGTTTCAGGTCTAAAGAATTTAATACTTTCTACTACTAGTATGGGATTCAAGTCTCATATTCATCTTCATACTACCCCCAAGGTAATGGTCAAGATGAATCAAGAAACAAGAGCTTGATAAATATTTTGAAAAGAGTACTTGATAAAAAAAGGGCATGAGACTCAAAGTTACATAAATCTTTGTGGGCTGATAGAGTAATAGTGAAGAAAGAAATTGGTTGTGCACATTTTGATTTGGTGTATGGAATTCATGCAAGACTACCACAGAATTTTTTTTGCAAATGTATAGGTTCATCCAAATATATGATGATGATTTGGATAATGAGATAAAGATCATAATGGATGACTTGATACAACTGGATCAAGAAGGGAGACTCATGACAAAAATGTCAACTTGTAGCTCCAGTATAAGAATTTGTATGACAAGAGAACCACTGTTAGAAATTTTGACATTGATGATTTGGTCTTGATGTGGAATTCCAAGTTAGAAGATAAAGGTAAACATGGAAAGTTTGACCCAATTTTATTGGGACCATATGTCATTGATCCTAAATGGGGTTCTGATTCTTATGTCATTAAGGATTTTATTAGAAATGTTTTGGAATTTCCATTTCATGGACAATTCCTAAAGTTGTACTTCTCTTAAGGTAATTTTATCATCCATGAACAGTAGATTTTAGGTTTCTTTTTCTTGTTGTGTATTTCTTTCAATTGTGTGCATAGAGGTAGTTGTTTTTCTATGTAGATGGTCTTCTTAACCCAATGATTCTAAATTCTTGATATGCCTACAAGAGGCATGCATCCCCAATTAGAGCCACTATTAGCACTCCTTATTTTCTCAGCTCAAGGCTCTGTGTTTTAAATTTTTCATGGTTCAAAAGAAGGGTATTTTGTGTATGATTATGGCTACCCAATTAATATTTTTGTCCATGTCCTCATCTTTCAAAGGAACTGATTCATTTTGTTCCTTAAAACCTAGGAGAGATCTTATTTCTAAGCCCTAAATGATCATTGTATGTTAAAACCCTAGGTCTTTGTTAAAAATTCTAATTGTTCATTATATTTTTGTGCCAATTATGTCACCTTTTCTACACATGTTCTAATTTCCATCAAGCGGGGCCAAGTCCCTTAAGTTCTTTTTACCTAGTAGGCCTGTTTAATTTTTCCTAAGTCCTATGTCCCAATCATTTTAATTTTTCATAGGTCTCAACATATTTAAACCTTGTTAAAGTATCTTTTAATCTAATGGTGTGCATAATCCTACAATGAAAATTCGATTAAATATTACCCTTTGTGAGATCACGCCTATCATTTGATGCTCAGATAGTTGGACCAAATCTTTTTGAGATTTATGTTTTCCATTTGATTAACTCAATCTAAGGGTGTGTGTTTTCTTGGGCCCAACTCTCAAGAAATTAAGATACTATCAGATATCTTTTAATCTAACAGTTGGCGTAATGCCTTAATAAAAGGTTGATCGACACTTACCTATCACTGGATTGTGCCATCCATATAATCTTCTAGTTGATACAAAGGTGATGATAGTGGGGGTGGAGGATAAAGGAAGATAAAGTTTTGAAAGGTTTCTTTTGATCTAACAATTTTCATGATGCCTTAATAAAAAATAAAAGGTGAATACTGATCGTGGGATCATGCCTATCATCCAATCTTCCAAGTTAACAAAAATTAACTAAGCGGGGTCCAAATCATATGAAATAAATGAATTCATTGGATTAAATTAATCCAATAATGATTGTGAAGCTTGAATAGTAAAGTGGAGCCAAAGAAGATGCAATTTTGATTGTCATCCAATATAATCTAATCAAACAAAGGGCGTAAAGCCTTAATCAAAAGTTGATCGAACATTACTAATCAAGGAATCATGACAACCATCCAATATGTTTCAAGTCTGGATCAATAGTTCTATTTTAAACTTCTATTTTGGTGTGAAAGGTTCTATTTTTTCCCATTGGGTTGCAAGTTTGAATGTCGATGAAGTAATTAGAAAGAATGCAGCCATGCTGTCAAAGAGTTATTGCAAAAATTTATGTCGAATATATACACACAAGTCACTCATTTTAAATTACAAAAGCTATAGAATTTTCAGAGTGATTGGTGGAGAAAATTTGTAGCGCGTCTTGTGTTTTCTAGCAAACATTTACCAGGTGAGTAGTTCTGAGATCTGTTGTGTTGATACTATCTTTCATCTATGAATTATATTGTTAGGTTTTGGAGAGGAGGTTTTTTCTATGTAAATCTTAGTTAAATTATTTATTCAATGCTAAGTTTTAAGATGCCACTGTGAAGAGATTTCAAGGGAAAGGTTGATTACCAGGAGATGGCCATTTGTGATTATTTTCTTGAACAACTTGATCATTCTACTAATGATTCATCCAAGTTGAAAGAACTTGTTCCCAATAACCATCATCTTGTAGTTGTAAATAGTTTATATGATAAGGGTAATTATTTGAGAGACACAAACATTGGTGTGTATCGTTTCATGTTATTCAGAGTGGGGAATGTTTGGTAGTTCAATGTAGGAAAACTAGTACTTCCCAATGTTTTTATGGATACATATATTTTACTCCAGGTGGCTAAGAATTATCACCATGTAGCAAGAGTGGTTAGGTATGTGAATGGGAACCCTCTAATTAGTATTACTACCAATGATATTAGAGAGGTGTTCCAGCTAAGTGAGCACTTTGATGTCATGGAAAGTATAGATTTTGAAGAACTTAGAGAGGTTTACAAGGGACAAAGGGACTATCTCAGAAGTGGTCCCTTGAGAGAATTTTTTGATAGGGTAGGAGGATTGATTGTGGTAGGACCGAGTACACTAAAGCCCATCAAAGTAGATTATTTTAATCTAAAAGCAAAGGGTATGTATTGGTCTCTATGTCAATTTTTTTGTGAAGATTCAAAAATAGAAATGCATGTACATTATACGTTCATGATGGAAAAAATCCTACACTCCTATCTAGTAGTAACATTTTACTTTGCCCCTTTTCTTGTTGACTTAATTCATAATGGACTAATGGGCATTCAAACATCTAAGGTAGATAGAACTTTTAGATGATATTCCCTATTGATGCACGTGTTCCTCTACAAGGGTTCATATTATTTTACAAAGGATGTGGAATTGATGAAAGAGAAGGATGGAGAGGAAATGCCAGTCTAGTTATAGAATTGGAACATGACATGGGATAATAATGAGGCTTATTTTTTAACTTTGATAAATTCTTTTCATATAAACTTGGGGCCCTGTTATTATTAGAAAATCCAAGGAACCTAAAGGAATTGTTACATTTTCTAAGGCCAAAATAATTTTTCTATGACATCAAGATAGTACACAATTTGGGAGATGTAATATTGTACCATGTTTCAACCATGTGTAGAGTGTATGGTTTTAGAGGAACTCCTCTCATTTTTCCATACCAAGTGCCTTTTGAGGTTAGCATAGAAAAGATCTTGAGGTTGATTGGAGGATTGTAGGATATGGAACTCATAGGGAAAGGTAGGGGATCCATTTTTCCAACCATCACCATAGCACACCAATTTGTGATCACAAAGGGTGGATAGACACACTTGGGTAAGGTTTTGGAACCTTATCACATGGCCACATCAATTGCAAGGTGTATAGATCCTAAGGATTATACACTGCTATGTTTAAGAAGAGGACCAGGTGTGCTGCCATGGACCATATTTTCCACTTTCCTAAGGATATAATTATAAATATATTTGATCTACAAGAGCAGGAAGTCAGGAAGGAGAAATGGCTAGTATATAGAAAAACCCTCGATTTTGTATAACATTTTCTCAAGGAGTATGATCCTTTTAGGGATTTTAGGCCTTTTGATAAGAAGATTAAGGCTCTTATGAGCCATTTTAAGGGTATAATGTATACCCTAAACTAGAAGAAGAATGTGGTAGTACAACTAGATCTAGAAAGGCCAAATTTGTATTAAGAAAACTAGTATTTGCAAGAATGGTTCCTCTTGGTAGATATGTTGTACAGAGGAAGACTAAATATAGTGTGGTAATCCCTAGGCTTGAAATACATCAAGAGGGAGAGAGAGCATAGAATATCCCTTCCTCTTCCATGGGAGTATAAATGCATGAACAAATAGAGGGGGTTCCTACATCACCTGATAATAGACCAATTAATTTGGATCCCGAGTCTCCACCTCCCTCAAAGAGGTAGAAAATTGAAGAGAGGCCATAATAGGGTGACGGTATCTTTTATTCCTCCCAATATCCCTTAAATATTATGGATCAATAGGAGGTAATAAAATAATTATAGAGAATGGGAAGCCTAGGTTAGATTTGTGTGACCTATGAGGAAATTGACGAAGGAATGTTTGAGCCTCCCAAAGTTGTAAGTTGGACTTGACTATTGGTGAGTTAATAGGAAAGGAATTAGATTGTGTAACTAAGAAGGCATGTGATAAGTTCCTAGCTGATGATTCCTTTTTTAAGGCTATCAGTTTTATGTAGTTCCTTTGGTGGACTCACATAGGTTAGCTGAAAGAGACCTGTGAAAAGAGACATGAAGAACAATCGAAGAAGGATCTTGAGATCATTGAGGATGACACTAAAAAATAAATGATTGAGAGGTTTGAAAAGGTTATCCTAGAGAAAGGAAGATAATTAATAAAAAATGTAAGGGTACTTATCCTTCTAGATTGGGATATTGTTGATGCAGTTGTCTTGGATAGAGTCAAGAAATAGACCAAACTAGTACATAAGACCAGAGAAGAAGCTAATAAATCCATCAAGGGAGTCACTTTCATTGATGATCTCTAGGCTTTGTTTATGTGGTCTCTAAGGAAGGAAGAAGGAAATAAGGGAAAGAAGATTGTCAGGGGTGATCTTTCTGGCAGTCTACTAGTGAAAAGAGTTAGTGAGACCTCAGGGTTTGAGGCCTCAGAGTTAGCATTTGAAACTACCAAACTTAGTATGAAAATTACATAGAAAGAAGCCAAGGAAAAAGAAGAGCTCACCATTAAATTTGAGAGTATCCTGAAGGCTTATGGTGAAATGAAGAAAGATGTGATTTAAAAGGATAGGATAATTTCCAAATTGAGAAGACAATTAGGAAGGAAATTAAAAGTTCAAATGCATGGTCAATAACAAATTGCTTCTTCCCCTGTTAGGCCTTCCTCCTCAAGCCCTATTATTGAATACCCTCCTTTCCCTTTACCTCCTTTCACTCAAGAGGAATTTATATTTGAAAGGGAAATCTTGGAGGACCATAGAAGAGCACTGATTAAAAAAGGGAAAAGATTGAGAGGTGAAAGAAAAATCTTCAGAGAGGAAAATTTAGAAATTGAAATGAAATATGAGGAGAAGCTCAAGGACATAATTTTACAATTAATTTTACAACCATTAGTATTACCCCCTAAAAGAGTTGTGAGCCATAGGATAGATTTCATACCAGGAGCTACCCTTCCCAATAAGGCAGCCTACAAGATGACCCCTCAACAAAATGAGGAAATTACTTGACAAATCCAAGAACACCTAATACAAGGTCTTATTAGAAAGAGAATCAGCCCATGTTCCATACCCACTTTCCTAGCACCTAAAAAGGAAGGAACTTGGAGACTTTGTACTGATTCAAGGTCCATAAATAGGGTAAAAATTAGGTATAGGTTCCCTATCCCTAGGATAGAAGACCTAATGGATTGCTTAGGAGAAGCCAAATACTTTACCAAGATAGACTTAAATATTTTTTATCACAAAATTAGGATACATGAGAGAGATGAGTGGAAAAAAACCTTCAAAACCAATGATGGTTTGTATGAATAGCTTGTCATGCCATTTGGACTGTCTAATGCCCCCTCCACATTCATGAGGCTCAAGAATGAAGTTCTTAAGGAATACATTGGAAAATTTGTAGTGGTATATCTTGATGATATACTAATTTATAGAAAGACAAAGGATGAACATCTCCAACACCTAGAGACTGTTATCAAGAGACTACATGATGAAAGGTTGATGATAAATTTGGAGAAATGTGAATTCATGAGACAAGAGTTGGTATACATTGGGTTTGTACTATCTTATGGAAATCTGAAAATGGACACTAGAAAATTGGAAGCCATCCTCAATTGGCCCACTCAAAGGATAGCAATAGAGGTAAGAAGTTTTCATGGCCTTTCTCAATACTATAGAAAGCTTATTAGACAATTCAGTGTTATTTGTGCTCCTATGTTGGACACCATTAAAGGAGGCATGAAGACTAAGTTTGTGTGGAATGAACAAGATAACAAGAGTTTTAAGTTGTTGAAGAAAAATATTGATACTCAACCTATTTTGGTTTTGCCAAGCTTTGAGAAACTATTCACCATAGAGTGTGATGCAAGCAATGTGGCTATTGGAGCTATCTTAAGCCAAGAGGGTAGACTGGTGGCTTTCCATTCAGATAAGTTGAGTGAAGCTAAGAAGAAATATTCTTCTCATGACCTTGAGATGTATGCTCTAGTTTAGGCTTTAAGAAAATGGGGGCATTATTTTCTTCCAAAGGAGTTCATAGTCTATTCAGACAACCAAGCTCTAAGTTTCTTAAACTCTCAAGAGAAACTTAGTCATAAGCACATGAAGTGGGTTGAATACCCGTAAGCATACACATTTAACATCAAGCACAATAAGGGAGTACTAAACAAGGTGGCAGATGCCTTGAGTAGAAGAGCTCTCACTATCTAGGAGATATAATTGAAGAGCATGGGAATAGATAACTTCAAGGAGCTATACATTGATGATGAAGACTTTGTAGACATTTACAAGGTATGTGTAGAACATAATAACCACTTCCATAGTAAATATGCTAAATATAATTTGAAAAGTAACCTCTTATTTAAGGGAAGTTAGTTATGTGTCCCTAGAGGTTCTATAAGGGAGAATTTGATTTAAGAAAAGTATAATGGTGTGTTGAGTGGTCATTTTGGGGTCACTGAGACACAAGAACTTGTTCAAAGATTTTACTTTTGGCCAAGAATGAACATTGATGTTAGGAAGTATGTTGAGAGTTGTATTGTGTGTCAAAAGGTCAAAAGAACTTCTTCTAATGTAGGTCTATATCAACCACTACCTATTCCCACTAGGCCATGGGAATGCTTGAGCATGGACTTTGGAGTTGGGTTACCCAAGACAAGACAAGGAATGGATAGTGTCTATGTAATTGTGGAAAGATTTAGTAAGATGGCTCATTTTGTGCCATGCAAGATAACTAATGATGCCACCCAAATAGCTTCTCTATTCTTAAAAGAGATAGTCAGAAGACATGGGTTCCCCTTGAGCATAGTGTCAGATAGAGACACCAAGTTTATGAGTCACTTTTGGAAGACTCTTTGGCAAAGAATAGGCACCAATTTTTCCTTTGGATCTGCATACCATCCTCAGACATATGATCAAACTGAGGTGGTAAATAGGAGTCTTAGAAATCTCCTAAGATGCTTGACTAAATAATATGGCCAACAATGGGATCAACTACTTGTTCAGGCTGAGTATGCATACAATGACATTGTGAATAGGTCCACAGGTAAGAGTCCCTTTGAAATTGTTTATGGCATACACCCTAGAGGAATCTATGAACTTAGAGAGTTGAAGGATGGAGTTAAGGGGAGTTAATATGCTAAAGATGTTTCTTATGCCATGCAAGAGATTCATGGTACAGTTAGGAAAATATTAGCTGATAACACTATGAAACACAAGAGTAAGGTTGATGAGGGTAGAAGGGAAATACAATTCAATATTGGAGATTTAGTAATGGTGAATCTTAATAAAGCTAGATTACAAAAAGGAGTCCCTCACAAATTAAAAATGAGAAGGATTCACCCCTGTCCTATCTTAGCAAAGTATGGAGCCAATGCTTATAAGGTGGAGTTATCGGAGGATGGTGGACTGTCCCCTATTTTTAATGTTGCAGACCTGGTTCCTTACAAAGGACCAATCCCTAATCCTAATCAAAGCTTAATTGAAGTCATTCAAGATGTGGATGAAATTAATTTACCTTCTACCTCAGTCAAGAAGGAAAATTGCATACTGGTGTAATACCCCAAAAATGGGCTATAAGTTCATTAATCTTCTATATCTACAAATCGAACGAAATCAACATCAAAGTCCTAATCTAAGGCACATCTAAACATCATCGAATCCTAATTGATTATCTTAAATTCTGCATCAGGGAATATTCCTAGCAATATTCCTAATTATTTTAATTATCTTTAATTTAATGATTATTTGGCAATAAATCACATTTATCCTAAGTTTGATTAATTGAATATTTTCATATTTAATTAATTAGATTTAATATCTTGCCACTTAATTGTGTAATTAAATTTAATTCTATCTATTATTAATTGTATTATTTAATTTTGACAATAAATCCAATATCCTATGAATAATTGATTAAATTTTTATTTAATTAATTAAAGCAAGTTGTCATTATTTAATAATATAGTTTTTAATAAAAGTTTGATAAAATAGTTAATTAACCCATAAATTAATTATTTTATTTCAAAAATCAGTTAAGTTGAGAATAAATCACTTTATTTATTTATTAAATCATAATTATCCATGTGCATATTCAAGGACCAGTTAAACTCAAATTGGAAAATCAATGCAAGTTGTTAGCTTTTTGAAACTCAACATCTTTTTGAGTTTTTAAGTTGATCTAAACTTCTAATTTGAGTTGAACTGTGCTTTTGCATGATTTTTGTGACTTAATTATCTGTTATTTAAAAATAACTCAAAAATCAACCTGAGTTATTTGAGTGATTTATGGCTTTTTCTCATGCACCTCCAAAGCCTTGGATTTCTATAAAATCAAGGCTTCAGCTCATCTCAAATCATCTCATAATTTTGCAAGCTTACTTTGCCAAAGTCATCTACGAATTGCACAACTATTTTGAAGAATTGGAATTTGGAGAATCAAAGCTTATTGCGAATCAAGGCTATTGTGAGATCAATTTGTTTTTTTTTACATTCATTTAGATTCTTTTTCATATCATTGTTAGATCATTTTAGCATATCAATTTCCATATTAGCATAGATTCATATTAGTTTTTATCATTCTTATTGCATAGAAAATTAAAAAATATAGATTAATTGCATTCAATTCATATCTAGATCAATTGCATTCAAATCCTTCGTTTAGGTGTCGTCTAGGTCACTGATCTCGATAACAATCTGAGAACATTAATCTCCCACCTACTAGAAGGTAGTAAATTACTTGGTTAAAATAGATTTCAATTTTGCACGATTTTGATTTTTTCTAACCTCTAATGTTTTACTGAAGTGTTGTGTCTACAGATCAGGTACAATTTTCACACACACAACTGGATTCAAGAGTTTATAAGAAGAATAGAACCAAAGAGTGTAATGAACATTTAGTCAAATGGCAAGGGAAAATAGATGTAGATGCAACATGGATCAAGGAATCAGAGTTTAAAAATTTAGGTATTGACCTCAACTAACTCAATCCAAGGATGGATTGAAAGCTTTCAATTAAGGAGGGTGGTGTAGGAACACCTAGGCTAGCCTCCTAATTCTATGTATTTTGGCTTGTATCTAACCTTTGCAAAGTCAAAAGTGTGGTTAATTTGGACCTTAGAAGGTCTTGCATGTGTGTGACTAGGTGGATTTATAGTTAGTATCTAATCCAACCTAGTTTAGTTAGGTTCCTTTATTACTAAATTTTGGCTTAGTTAGGGAAATGAGTCTAAATGTGTCTTAAACCTTGGAATAGTAAAGGAGATTCCTTATTAGTCTTAAATGAGGTTATTTCTTTGAACAAAGTGGGATAGAGGCCCAAGAATATAGGTTACCTCATTATTGCAAAAGATGCTAAAAGTTGTCATGACAACATTTGCAACTTTGTGGAAATGTTGCATGCAACTCGACCACATTGGATCCCTATCATTCTAGTTGTGGTAATTGAATTCCAAGGCCTAAAAAGAGGGAGAAAGTATCTTATGATACCAAATGGCTTATGTTTCGATATAGATGTGATTGTAAAGAAGTTTTTGAGTTGAATAGAAGCTCTGTAATATTGATTTTAGAGGATACCCGAGCATTCTTGTATGACAGTACATTGATATGGATCTAACTCTTTGATTTAGCTTTAGATCTATATTTTTAGGATAGTTTTAAGACTTATTCTTTCTTGGTGCAAGTAGTTTTGAGATAGTCTAGTGACTTCAATAAATTGATTAGTGTTTAGTTAGTCTACTGGTCCAGTCAAGGCTAGTTTGTGTTTTTATGGCTCCCCCATGGAATCTAACTACATGATATTCCTAAAGTTGGATGAATGTTTTAGGGGAGCCAATTTATAGTAGGAATATAGAGGTAGGAGTCCTGAAGATTCAAGCTTCTAATTTTATAGTCATGCCCTAGGAAAGACTAGAGTGCCTGGTTAGAGGTGTGACAGTGAGAAAATGAGTGTTTGCATGCAGGGGAAAGGAAGACTGTATGAAACAAGTATGGTTCTAGATATTATATGAAGTTATCATTTCATGTTAGTAGGATTGAGGATTGATTAATCCATTTGGTTTATTTTCAAGCAAGAAATCAGTATAGTCCTAGAAATTAGGCCTATTAGCCTTATTAGCCCTACCTTGTAGGAAGCCTATGTACGGAGGCCCTAGAACTCTAAATCCTCCTGAATATTTTATAATTCCCAAAAGGGTACTCAAATGTAAATTTTTTTTTAGGTTATTTGGGAGGATTTATCAAGAAATTGGAAAAAGACCCTGTCAAGGTCTACAAGGAAACTAGGCCTAATTAGGCCTCCATAAGGCTAGTTCTTGGACCTGATTGAAAAGAGATTTGAGATTCATAAAAATGGATTCAAAGGGGAACATAATGAATGTTTTCAAGGTATTTGGTACCCCTGTAATCACTAAGGTAGTTTGTTTGAGAAAGACACTTAGATTCTTCTAAGTGTTGGAAATAATTGAAACAAAACTTAAAGGTGAATGTCCTTCAAGGTTAAGCACAAGGAGATTAAATCTTAGAGTAAGAGTTTGGTATGTGTATCATCTTAAAATGGAAGAACTTCCATGTTAAGAGAATTTATCCCTCTATGTAAGTGGTTTGGGGTCATGTCAAATGCCTTGAATTGATCTTTGCTTAGATCTAGCTTTTTCCCCATTTTCCACTTCTTTTCTGCACTTGATTCCTTCATTCTAGGTGAAATTAGGGTTAGGATCCATGGATTCTCCTTAATTTCCCTCTTCTATGGCTCTATTTTCTAGGTAGTACTTAAAAATAGTTCCTCCTTGCCTTCATCATGTTCATCATAGGATTTTGTGCCTCTCCTTGGCACTCTACCCTATTCTGACATCATTTCTAGATCTTCGGGCACCTCTGGGACCTCCTATTTCTCACTCTGACTGAGACCTTGAAATCTTTGACTTCAAGGTTAATGAAAACCTTAATGGGTCAAGGATGACCTTGAGGGTCAAGGATGACCTCATCCCTAACCTAGGTCAAGTTCGACATCATCTTTGACCCTGGTTCAAGTTTTGAGGTCCCGTGATCTCCGGATGTCGAGTTTCAAAAAGAATTGTTTTCCCACTTCCAAGTTAGCTGTTTTGGTCTCTGAAATAGTAAAATCTTAAATTATATTTAATTTAGGTCCATTTATAAAGGGTTGAGGCCTAATTGGAATTAATTCCCCATGGTGGCCCCTCTAGAGGATTGTTCCCTAGATCACTATAAAAGGAAGCCTTCCTCTCTCATTTTCTCCATCAAGTTTTGTGAGAAGATCTCTACATCAAGTTTTCATGCTCAAGACATAGGTCAAGGTCAACCTCATCTTTTACCCTAAGTTCAAGTTTCAAGGTCCCATGATCTCCAAATGTCATGTTTCAGAAAGAATTGTTTTCCCGCTTCCGGGTCAGCTGTTTTGGTCTCGGAAATAGTAAACTCTTAAATTATATTTAATTTAGGTCCATTCCTAAAGGGTTGAGGCATAATTGGAATTTAATTACCCAAGGTGGCCCCTCTAGAGGATTGTTCCCTAGATCACTATAAAAGGAAGCCTTCCTCTCTCATTTTTTCCATCAAGTTTTCATGCTCAAGCACTCTCAAGGAGACATTGGTGATCAAGAAAGAATTTATTCAAGAAATATTCCATTCAAGAATTCAAGAAAACATCCACTTCTCCATTCAAGTTCTCCATTTAAGATCAAGGATTCAAGCCTTTTAAGGGATTTGGTTCAAGCATGCAAGATTCATCATTCAAACCCTAGATCTAGCCATCATGATGGTGTGATCTTCCTTCAAGATCCTTTTGTTCATCTTCAAGATCTATTCATTCTTCCCTCAATGTGGATTCAAAGCATACAATCATGGAGGTTTAGATTTACATTTGTTAGTGTTGATTCCAAGATTTCATATTAACATACTTGATTACATTTCAAATACAATTTTCATATCTATTGAATATCATAGCTTCATTGTTAGATCTACTTCTACTACTTGCTAGAATTCTCTATTTCAATTCCATTATTAAGGTTGATTCCAAACCAGGGTTTGACTAAGGCAAACCCCTACCCCAACAAACAAAACCATTTTTCTTGCAGGTACAGGTGCGGGATGGTGAATTAAAGTGCAGATCTAGATGCCATTTTTTCCAAACTTCCAAGATCTATGAACAAAATCAAAGTCAACCTTAAAAATATTAATGTACCCTTTGACCTTTTATTAGGGTCAAAGACTACCTACTATCAGAAAGATAAAAAATTTATGGGTTTTCTTCGTCTCAGCATTTCCAGTTCGGGAGAGGTTGTAGAATTGCCCAAAACTATACATAGACACTAGAAAATAGGTATTTCCAAATTAATTTCATCATGAGGTATGTATCTTATTTTATCTAATTTCAAGTATTTCCCTTACAATTCAAATGTATGTGTAAAATATTGTCTTTGGGGTCTCTTTTATGTGCAAACCATTGTTCTAGGACCTCATCGACATTTTATCCTATACAGTAGGGTTTTAGGTTGGTCACCTAAGACTATTAAGATCCTAGAGGAGAGTAGGATCCTTTGAAGAAGACAAGAAAGGTCTTCATAGCACTTGTGTGAGCACACCAAGAAGTTCATACACCAAGATGGAATTTGAATTAAAAGAAGCAAAGAATAATATTGACAAATTGCACATAAGCAAAGATATAATAGAGTAACAGTTGTATGCATAGAAGATTAAAGGAGATACCACTGGTATTGGATTCAATAAAGCACAAAATCAAATGAATGACATGTGAGAAAGAAATAAAATATCAGAAGAATCTGCAGAAGCTAAGAAGACTGGAAATCATACTAAAGCTAAAGTTGAACCATCTAAGGATGAGCACAAGCCAACAAACAAAACTTGTTATGCCTGTAACAAGAATGGTCACATAGCAAGAGATTTTAAAGAGGTAAGACCTTTCAATGGTTACTGTTATTTATGAAATAAGTTTGGTCATAGAGCTATGAATTGTAGATCAAATCAAATAAATCAGACTTGGCAAAATCAGAGAAGTCATCTACAGCAGAATGTTAGAAGTCCTTAGAACATTACATGTTAGATATGTAATTATAATGGTCATACAACTAGACAATGCAAATTGGTAACTCACATCAATGCGTAGAGGAATATAAGACCTCCAGTTATTTGTCACTCTTGTAACAAGGCTAGATACATCTCAAAGTTTTGTAGATCAAAAGTGCAAAGACAAGAAAGCCCTAATAATTCTCAAAGATCAATTTTGGATGAATCAAGAGAAATCATGTTTATGCAAGCTATAGAGGATGTGATCTTGATTTGGATAGAAGTAAAGAAGGATAATGTTGATTACTATGTATTGGATGCATCCGTAATGGAAGCACCCTCTACTTTTGGATGAATGACCCTCATGGTCATAGGGGGAGCTAGATTACCTCTAGACCCCTATGCGACTAGTATACTCACCCTCAGAGTATGCACCTTTGGTTATGACTATTTGGAGACTAGTTGATGTTGTATGTAAGAGCACACAACTTGATTATTAGCAAAAATGAAAATTGGAATTCTTTGTTGCAATCTATGTTTATGTGGCAACCATTAATGGAAAAAATTTATTTTTAAAGTCACCAGAGATGTTTTATCCACACATTTTCATTTGAGATCATGCCTTTGAGAGCACAGGAGATCAAAGTAGATTTTTTTGGAAGATTGGAATTGGTTTATTAGCAAAGAGGTTTGAAAGTTTGTTGTGGAACCCTAGTTCGGATGCGACAATTCAAAAACCCTTAGAACCCTATTTGTGTGATTGATCAAGTAAGTAGTGGCCACTCCATTTGTGTTTGATGTTACTCAAAGGAAGAGATATATCTTTAACAAGAATCCTTTCAAGTCAGTTGTAGATGACCTAGAAGGAGCATTCTCTAGGACTCTGATGGGGGTTATGCAAGTAGAGGACATACATGCATATATTTACTGCAAGAAGGAACCTATTGGATTGGATAGGATTAGGTCACACTTAGAATCAATGATGAAACTAGACATGACATTCTTGGATGAGTTCACGCACTTAGAAAACAACCCTATCATATAGTATGTGACTATGTATGAGTTTTATGAATCCAAATGGATCAAGATACTACTTAGCAAAATTTATGATGACTTGTTCTGGATTGGAGAAGTCCCTATTTGGATAACTACTGATCTCATTCATGAGATGATAGGACTACCTAAGACTGACACCATTCTTCCCATTGGTAAGGATGTCAGGAAATAAGTGGAACAAGCCTGTAAGTCATGCAGTGATAAGCGTAGCATGACAATTGAGCCAATAGAGGAGAAGGACATAAAACTAATGTCAATGATACTTGGTTATAAGTTCCAACATGCAAAAAGAGTGAATAGTGTGTTTGTAGCCACTATTTTAGCAGCTATTAGAATAGTATGGGAAAATGGAGAGTTCAACTTGTGTGAGATCTTGCTTGCACAGTTGATGGATAACATAAGGGCTATTAAGCATGATAAGAGAAAGATATTTAGGTTTGGGTCACTAATCATCTATATGTACTTTCATATAGTTGGTAAAGTATCAGATCTTTATCTTGATAATATTTTTCCTACAGTGCCACAAATTTCACTCAAGGAATCATCTGAAAGCACCTTGAAAGATTACATGGAGTTGGAGATCAAGACATTTAGAATAAAGATGCAAAGAAGGTATAGGATAACTAAGAGTATTGTGGAGAAGTATAAGGACAGTATATGTTTCATGGTGAAAAATGATATCACTTGCATGGAAGCAGTAGAGCCTAGAACTAAGTGGATTCATCCACTTGGTTATGAAGTGGAGGAACATATCCTAGAAGTATATGCACAAGTTCTCCTATCAGTGCCTAAGGATCCTAATGAACCAAGATGGGTTACTTATGAGGAGAAGATAAGACATGTAGATTTAGTCTTGTACAGTACTATGACCAAAAGGAAAGCATAAGAGATAACATTAGACATACTGAGAATCCATGGTGTCACACAAGAAGACCTGGATAAAGCTAGGGAAGCCAAGATTGCAATGCAACTTGAGAGTGCACCCTCTTCTAAAGTGAAAATAGAGAAGATTGGTGACCCTAAGGAGAAGAAGAAAAAGATAGAAGAAAACACTCCTACACACACATATACTATTGATCTAGAGTCCACACCACTTCTTGAGCCTAGCAAGATGTCTAAGAGGAAGAAGTAGACTGACACAAACCACCCATCCTCTAGAACAATAAGAAGAAAATAAAATATTACACAAGAACCTCCTGAGGTAGGATTCAGACTGAATCTTGAAGTATTGAGGACAAGAGTAGTAGATGAAGGAAGGTTGGATCAAATTGAAAAGTTCTATGATAAATACCATGAGATTGATAAATTAGAGATCCATTCCATGATCATAAAACACATGATTAAGTTCAAGAAGATAGTCTTGGAACTTAAGACAGTGATTCTTGATCAAGTATGGAATATACTTGATTCTTTAAAGAGACGGGCTATAGAAGAAGACTTTGGGATAAGGGAAAAGATATTATATGAAAGCCTCTCAATATGTTTAGTTGAAGAGAAAAAACTATTGTTAGACTTAGTGAAGCCTCACCTAAGAACCAAGCTGAGAACTTTGTAGATTATGAATAAGGACTATGAGTTGGTAGCCAAAGAGATTGAGAAAACATTTGAGAAGGTGTTCTTGGATAGACACATGTACCCTCCTACTATGCCCACAACTCAAGTTCCTTCTGAGAAAGTCAAGAAGTTAGAGATCCTTGATACACTGATGACAGGTCCATAGGATTTTGTGCCCATGCATGAAGCTAAGGATGACACAATTATAATAGATAATGTATAGATATCCATGGCAGCATCAGACAAGAAGATGAACCTGAAAGAGAGAAGGAATAAGAGAAGGTACATGAACCTATAGATGAGCCCTCTGTTCAAATTCTAGTAAATATAAAGACTGAGGTAATGGATGTTAGTCAAAGCTCACTCCTTACCCCTAAGCCCTCAATGTCATTGTTGTCAAGTTTGACCCCTGATACAACAAGTTTAGACTCATGGGGATAAGAGGATCTAATGAAAATTAGTGTGTTAGTAATGGAGAAAGAAAAGGAGAAACAAGTAATGAGGAATCCATTATTTGTTGAATTAGTAAGCATATTGAATAGTCTACTACCTAAAGACAAGAAAGTGTCTAGTGTACATTTAGTGGATGATGTCAGCACCATCATGACATGCTTTAAAGAAAATTTATCAAGTCTTAAGGAATCAGCATCCAAGATAGCAGAAGAGAAATATCTTATGAAGAGGCTGAATGAATTGATAGGTAAATTTGCAGTTGACCTCAATTATCTAAAAGTTGGTCAAGCTTTGCTGAAAGATTTAGCAGCTAAATGAAGGAAGATAATAGCTGATTGTATGGATAAAGATAAACTTACATCAGATCTTTCCAAGAAGATTCAGGAAGATGAATCAATGATGGAAGCTATAAGAAATTCAATGCTAGATACCTCCATAGATATAAATATGTTCGATAATGTCTACCAAGGACAATTGGATAAGATTGAGAAGGCAGAGAAAGAAATGGCCAAGATAAGGGATAGGCAAGCACAATTGAGACATGCACTTACGTCCTCATTGGATGTACTCAATCAGAATATTAAGGAGATTGATTTCACTATTGTGACATATGATTAAGGCCCATGTATAGATTTGGATAAGATGGAGAAATTAATTTATGAATTATGCACCCATCTCCAGACAGTAGATGCACTCAAGGCATTTTGGCACTAAGAGATCGAAAACTTGAAGATTGCATATCCGGATGTACTCATTGTGTAAGTATTTGAAGTTTCATTTTTGAGCACCTTTGTCATTAATGTCAAAGGGTGAGTAGAGAGATATGGGATAAATATGGAGTAGTGTATATGATGTAAAGGGGATTAGAGTATATAGTACAAGGGAGATATAAGATAGAGTATATGATGTACAGAAAAAGATAAGGTTATATGTTAGAAAGTTTTTGTATAAGATATAGTTTAGTAACTTTGCCATATTCCTTTGTTGCCATTATTGAAAAAGGGGGATATTGTTGGAAAGTTGACTATAATAGTGTATATGGCTAAGATTTAGTGTTTTCATTATTGCAACAAAGTCATATGAAGTTTTGGAGTCAGCGCATAACTTAGAAGATCAGAAAAATGGCTAAGTATGGAAGACAGGATAGTCAGTGAAGCACCTAAGGAATGGAGCATCAGCGCACATGTGTATGACTGATTTTTGGTATGTGCCCTTGCAGATAATATTTTAAATATGTTATTAAGCTATGGTTAAGAATGCATGGTTAGATGTGTCAGTATGAAGAAGTTACAATGAGTTGAAGTGACATAGATAGTAAGTGGCAAAATATAACAGAGCAAGGAGCCGATTATTAGTATTTTGGTTAGCATGTATAATATTGTTTTCTAAAGGCTATGTGCCTATTGAAAATGTGTTATAGACTTGTTAATATCATTGTATGTAAATAGGCTTGAGCCAATTCATTTGGAAGAATTGTATGTAATAGGTTATAGGCCGACTTAGTGAATAGTTTTGTTTGTGCCTATAAATAAGACATGTGCCTTTGTATTTGAGCATGTTGTTAGATATAGAAGATGATATACTAGAGAAGAAGTATGCGAAGAGAAATTAGTATGATATAAAGCTTTATAAGAGGTTAAAGCATCAATGCACATAAGGAACTGATTAGACAAGTAGTGTCATAGAAGTAGTTCACCATTGTAGATATAGTGAGTATCTGATATCTAGGAGGTTGTAGCCTTCCCTATTGAGTAGTGAGCTCTGACAGTGAGCCATCCACCCCTAATAGGGTTTCTTATTGAAGACTCCTAATAGGGTCTGACACTTGACAAGGTCATTGTACTTAAGCATTGTAATGACAGCTCCTAACAGGGCTAAGGAACATTAACAGGTTCATAATACACAAGTACAATTATTAGTGGGTATTAATTCCACTGGGGTTTTTCCTTTGGCCAGGGTTTCCCCGTAATCATATATGGTGTTATGTGTTATAGTTTTTTACTTTACATGTTTTAATATTCAATTTAGCATTTAAGCTATTGAGTTAATATTCAAGAATCAGAAATTAATATTGTAGAACATTGATTCAATCCCCCCTTAGTGTTCCCATTCCTAACATGGAGAACATTGCTTGGTGCAAAGGAGGAACCTTGTCAGAGGAGTAATTTGTTCAGAACTTGGTGCAAGTCCAGAGGTAAAATTTGTGATGTAATTTTTGATAGTGGTAGTACTGATAACCTTGTTGCTGAGGACATGGTTCAGAAACTTGGTTCGAAGAGAATCAAGCATCCTTATCCTTATAGGATTGGCTAGTTGCAAGATGTTAATGCTCTAGAAGTGAGGGCGCAGTGCTTTGTTGATTTATAGATTGTCTAGTATAAGGATCTAGTGTTGTGTGACATTGTGGAGATGAATAGTTGTCATATATTGCTCGATAGGCCTTGGCAATATGATTGTAGAGCTATGTATGATTGTGTCAAGAATGTGTTTACTATTGAGAAGAATAACAAGAAGCTTTCCCTAATGCCTTTGCTAGATACAACACTCGGTAGGAGAAACTTGAGCTTTGGTATCCAAGATGAGTTGAGAAATTCTAAAAGGATGGATCAGTATGGAGAATAATCATGTGTGTTATCAATGAAGGATTTGAAAAGATAGAGGAAATAGAAGTGGAAGAGTATGCAAGGTGAAGAGTTGAAGAGCTTGTATGTAAAGAACCAGTTTGGGGTTTATGTGCTGAATCTCAGAAGATGTTCTTCCAGCCTATGAGAACATATTTTCAAACTTGGGTTGTTTGATGCAAGGGCATTCTAGGGTACTCAATGAATTTGCATGGAAGTGTGTTGTTTTGTTTCTATAGTACTCAGTTGCATCTTTAACCAATGGTATCAGTTATTGAAGGAATCTTAGTCAGTGAAGGAACTCAGTGAAACCTCTTTTTCTTGGTGGAACTTGTACTCAGTGGTGCCTATGGTTCTTGGTCAACATTCTTTCTTGATGATTCTTATGTTGCTCAATTTTTCTTGGTGTGGTCGATTGTTTCACTGGTGCTTAGTTGTTTCTCTAGCACTTGGTAGTTCTGGTTTACTGACTAAAGTTCTTGGAGATTTGGTTGGCCGACTTGGTATATTTATTGTTGGTAGCTTTTGTTGTATTCTCCTATGTAGATCTAGAGGCTGACATGGAGAATTAATTTTTTTTTTTGAAGGCTATTTGAGAGCTGACTATTTTTGCATTTAATATTTGTTTGTAATAGGATCTGACTTGGCTTAGGAGTTAATTGTTTCTTCCAACCAACTTGTGGCTGAAGATTAGTATTTAAGGAGTGTTTGGGTAGATGTTTAGAGGTAGAGAATTCAGTGGGAAGATAGAAGATTGGATCTAGATCCTATGAGATCTTGAAGATCAAATTGTTATCTGATAGTTTGTAATAGAAGAGCTAGTGATTTTCATGCTTGGAGAGAAGGAGATTTCTTGGAGGCTTGTGAGCTCAAGTTCATATCTGCCTTAGTTTTTTCCATCAGTTGTTGATTGTTTCAAAGATGGAATAGCTGAGAGATTGCAAAAATATTTTGAGATTGTATTTGGCCCTAACCTAGAAGGCCTTACAGCTGGGCATGTTAATAAAAATTTAGTTTAAAAAACTATCTTTTTGTATTATTCTGCATTGTGGTGTTTGGCTACTTGTTTGGATTGTCCTTAGTTGGATCCTCCTTACCCGTCCTACGTCACAATCCTCTCACAAATACCTTCTTCTAAAAAAAATTTTGAAGAAAAAATACTAAAGTTGTCAACCAATTATATGATGTCAAGTATTGTTCTTAGTTTGAAATATTGATAAAGACTTGAAGCTTTGGATGCCCAAAATATAGGGGGGAGAGAGAGAGAGAGAGAGAGAGAGAGAGAGAGAGAGAGATGAAAATCTCTCTCTCTCTCTCTCTCTTCCTATTTTTAGGGCATCTGATGCTTCATTAAGTATTCATTCAAGGATTTTCATCTATATATATATATATATATATATATATATATATATATATATATATATATATATATATATATATATATATATATATATATATATATATATATATATATATATATCTTCATGTATTTTTGGCAACTAATACTTCAAGTCATTGGAGGATAATCATCTGTATCTATATTTGTGTGCATTGGAGGATGAGAAAGGGGCTTAACACTATATAAGGGACTTGAAATAGTGTCCAAAGTGGGGTAGGTTATGGTCCATAGGAATAAGGAATTGGAGGATGTTTCAAATTTTAAATATTGTTTCTATCTCAGAGTTTATATGCCTAGTCCTAATTGAACAACAAGAGGAACTAACTTGTTATTGTGTGTTGATGATGTTTGTGAAGAGTATTAAGGTGATAGTATCAAGCCCCTAGGAACCATTGCGGTAATTAAAATTTGTAGAATATGGTGATGGGACTAACTATCCCAATTGGTGATGTGATTGTCATAAATGACAAAGAGGAAATTTACTTGAGCATGGAGAATGTATAGGTTTGTGAATGAATGGTGTTAAGTAGAGGTTGTAGGGGATATGAGGAGTCCCAAGGAGTCACTAATACACTCAAAAAAGTGTAAATTAATGAGTCCATTTGACATTTTTTTCCTTGACTATGCAGAGACTTCCCTTTAACACAAAAGGGAATGAATAGGTCATTTATGTGTCTGGGACATTAGATGGGGTATAGAATGCCAAGAGTGTCATGAGGAAGAGACTTGGGTAGAGAGACAAGGGAAAGAGTGAACCCTTTGGAATTTAAAGCACTGTGATGATTGGTGTAAGTAAGAGTGTCTAATATTCATTTTGGAGTGGTCCTAATAGGAGAAGCCATAGGAGTTTTTCTTGGATTATGGAATGTGAGCATGGAATGGAGTTTGGGATGATGTGACTAACCTTTTACAAAGTCAAATGAATATTTGCCTATGTAATCAGAAATATGAATATAAACAAAAAAATCTTAATCAAGGACCTTATTTATGATGGTTCCACTAAGTAACCTCTTTTGATGTTGTTCATGATGGATATGTTGGACCTTGCAATTAAGATTCAATACATATTATTTAATCATATTAATAGTGGAGCATAATGAAATATTTAAAAGTGTGTTACCTTATTCAGATTCTCTTAGTTTCAAGAATATTTTAATATTCTCTACTTAACGGGACCAACCACGTGAAGGTGGAATCTCATTTGGCTCCTCCCCCCTAACATCATTCTAAATTCCCTCTTAACATATAACATTCATTCATTATCACATAATGTTCATTAACAATTAACATTCATTATCACATAACATTCATTAACCCATACAATTCATTGACACATAACATTCATTAATACATAGTTACATTCATTAACACATAAAATTCATTCATTAATCATTAATTTTTATTTTATTTTTTAGAAGATAAGAAAAGACTAATTGGACCAACATTTTCTTCATCATTTTCCCCCTCTTCATGTGTTGTACCCTATACCTAGTTATGTACTCACAACATGGAGACCTATGCAAAGGGGGGTCTGTTGCAATGAAAAAGAAATGGGTTAAAATAATAAGATATTATTATTATTTTTATAAGTATTTCATTGATTAAAATAACATTACAAGGGTGCTCTTTACCTGATGGGATCACATCATCTTCCTGATCATGTTTCCTAGCCTCATCCTCAACACCTTGAACACCCTCTAAATCCTCTTGAGTTGAAACACACAAGGTTACATTAATCAATAAACCAATTGAAATTAAATTCATTTAAAATAATAATAGTGGTCCTCTTTACCTAATGGGGGCACATCACATTCTTGATGTTGTCTAGTTTGATCATGCTCCACTTGTTTACCATGCTCTACATGCTCTAAAATAAAAATAGAAAATGTTACATTAATTACTATGCCAATTGGAATTAAAGATGTTTAATTATATGAATAATTACATAAAAAATTGTATAGAACATGAATACCTCTAGTACCAAGATGAAAACCATGACCTTCATCATGTGTAGGTTGTGCTCTAGCCTTAGCATGTTGCATTCCAATGTCATGTGCACTGTTTTCATTGGTTTCTTATTTAAAACAAATATGGTCACTTTATGTTGGAAATTAATATTGAATAGGTTATTTCTCAAGTATTCAATTTTAAATAATCTTCATTTAGGTTATTTACATACATGAAAGATGCACTATAATCTTGTGTTTTCCTTCTCAATTCTCTTAGGTGTTTAGCCATGCCTCCATAGCCTTGTTGGAAGGAAATCTTCATGTCATCTTTTGTGGGCACTCTATTAAATTTAGAGCCCTGCATTTTTGTATAATATCATGAATTTTTCTTCTATTTTATGATTACTTTGTTTTTGCAATCTATTATCTCAGTGTGATATTTCATTTATTGATACTTACAATTCATGTGGAAACTTTCATATAACCACCATAGCCAAGTTTGTGTTGCTCATATTTTCCTAGTCTTTCCTTTGTTTCCTTCAATGTGTCAGGTAGCCTATGAAAAGTTTGAAATATTCTAGGTTATGTAAAAATAAAAAGTAATTAGTACATAATTACATTATTGATAGTATCACATACCTTGTTTTTCCTAGTGATGCATCCTTTTCTCTTTTTTTCTTTCTACTTTCCATCAAAAACTAGGTCCTTCCAGTCCCTCTCTAGAATCCTGAGGGCATGTTTGTGTTGGCAATTTGGCTGAGGTATGTACATGAATGTTTCCATTATGGAAACATATGTTCCCTATGAAGAGTGCATAAGTTGGAAAGTAAGTATGGAAGATCGCAGACTAAAATTGTCTAAGTATGAAACAGTGATTTTGATAGAGCACCCGATACAGTTTGTTTTGGCGACATTCACTGGAGCATGATCAGAGTTTGCGTAGTTGAACATAGACTCTATGGTGTCCAAGGATACCCCATCTCAATGCACAAAAGAGTATGGACAGTACAGAAAAAGTTATGACTATTTTATCGATGACAGAGTATAGCCGACAGTGGAGTTTTGAAGACAGAACTAGTAAATGAATTAAGGGATTATTTTGCTTGTCAAAATAATGACTTAATATTATAAAGAGATGACATCCTAGATGTTTAATCTTGGATAAAGATATGCAAGTTGACAAGAGAAAGATATTATGTTTGTATCTTCTATAAATGAAGATGTACCGAGCATACTTGAAATGTAACATGTATTATATGTAAATTGTGATAGCAGTGAAAGTTATTGATGTGAAGTTGTAAGCAGTACCATATTCTAATCAGTAAACATTTGTATTACTTGTTCGGGTAGTGAGCTCATCTGGTAATCAGGTTTTGTATCTACAACTCCTAATAGGGTTGAGGCTTCTAACAAGGCCTGTAGTCCCTTAACCAGGACTGATACACTATATGATTGTAACAGGCTCCTAACAGGGTCAACATCCTTAACCGGATATCTTTTGATTAGTGGATATTTGTGGGTACCATCCCCACTAGGGTTTTCCCTTGGCTAGGGTTTCCTCAAGAACATATCATGTGTTATGATTTCTTTACATTTACTATTATGTATGCTATTTAGTTTCTTATGCTTTGCATGCACTAAAGTAATCTGTTATATCCATAAGTGGGAAAAAGTAAAATTTTGTGAAATACTGATTCACCCCCCCCCCCCTTTCAATATTTCCTATTTCTAACAATTGGTATCAGAGCACAGTTACTCGGAGAAGAAACATTCAAGGAAAGCCTAGCAGTTTGAGTAAGATCTCTATGGATATGGATCAATTGCAGAAGAATTTTGAAGAAGCTCTTGAGCAAATTGATATGCTTACTGATGAAAGAAACATCTTGAAAAGGAAGTATGATGATGCAAAGAATCTTATTGACAAATTGAAAGGTAAGATAGAAGATCTGAAATCTGAAAAGGAATCTAAAATTCTTGTTGAAGATTGTAAAGATTTAGAAAAAGAAAATGTAATCCTTAAACATGAATTGAAGATAGAAAATATGAAGCTTAGCTTGAAAGATGGAAATGACAATGTGAGATCTAAAAATGAAAGTTTAAAGAATGAAAATGAAGATCTGAAATCTAAACTTGGCAAGGTAACATCTGAATTTGATAAAGTCAAACTGCAGTATGATGAACTTGAGAAATACAACAAAATTGTGAAAGGTGAATTGACTCAATCTAAATAGCAACTTGAAAGGCTATATTCAAATAGTGAAAAGATTGATAAGCAAGTATCTTATGGAAAACCATTCTATGACAAAACTAGTCTTGGATTTAACATATTGAAGATAGTTAGTGAAAGTAAGAAACCAGATCTGAATGAATGTGAAAGTAGTGAAGAAAAGAAGTTAGATGAGAATAAATTAGAAGAATCACCAAAGAAAGAAGAATCACCAAAGAAAGAAGATGCACCAAAGAAAGAAGAACCATCAAAGCAAGAAGAATCATCCAAAGGTATGCAAAGAGAATTCAAAGGTAGATGTTTTGTTTGTAATACTATTGGTCACATGAAGAGAGATTGTATAGGTAAACAATTCAAACCACTAAATGGTTATTGCTATAATTGTCATGGTTTTGGACATAGAGCTATTGAATGTAGAAGATCTAAAGTTATTGAGAATAATTACAATAGAAGAATGCCTAGAAATACTAACAATGTAGATCAGAGATCAACTGAAGACATGAAGAGAGGAAATGGAATAGTATGTTTCAGATGCAACAAAATTGGACATATTGCTAGAAATTGCAGGACACAAATCAATTAGCAAATACCTAAATATGGAACCAATGAAATCACTTGTCAGATATGTAACAAGATTGGACACATAGCAAGGTTTTGCAGAATGAACAATGGAGGCTATCATCATAACCCTAACCCTAGAAACTATGCAAGAAGGAATGAAAATGCAGGAAATAAAGAGAAAGGTTGCTGTAGCAATGAAGATGAAGTAAAATTTGTTAAAGGCATAGATCAAGGAGGTATATTCAGCATTGAAGGTAATTAGGAAGGTAATGTATTTGATGGAAAGAATGATTCTTTACCTAACCCTTCTTTAAGCACTTAAATTATGAAAATTTCTGTAGTTTAGGAACTTAGAATTAGTGTAGAGTTATATTTTGAATGAGTTAAGTTTTTCATAGTTAAATGAAGGTTTGTTATGTTATACTGATGCTATGGTTAAGTGAACCAAAAGAAATATTGTGTTTTGTGAGGTCGCAAAAGGATTTATGGTTGCAGGTTTACAGAATTAGCTTTTTGGCATTTTGGCGGCAAAATTATTGAATGCAATGTCAGATTGAGTAAATGCTAAGTGTTAAAAGATTGAAATCAAACTTATTATGACTATCAAGTGATTAGAAGTGATTTGGAAGTGAAGAAAGAAGTTTGGAAGTGATTTGCAAAAGTTTGAAGCGTTGATCTAGCGAAAGCCCTAATTTTGCAAATTTGAGGTATTTATCCGACTATGATCTTGAATCAGCTTAAGAAATCAGATATAATCATGGATGTGTCATTAATTCACAACATTAAGGATAAGAAAAGACCTAGAAATAAGAAAGATCTAGTTGAACCCTCAGAAAGAGATGCTAGTTTAGCCTTATCAGCTGTACCAGATGGAGTTCTTCATTTAGAGAATGTTAAAGGTTATCTTGGATGCAAGTATGAAACCCTAAGGGAGTATGATTTTAATGGTGAATATAAGAAGTTTTACAACTTAGATAAGTTAGTGAAACAAGGTTATGAACATATAGAAAATAATGAAATCATTGAGTACTCTATGAAATATGAATTTGATGATGAGTGTACAAAGATCATTTTGAGTAGGATTCATAATGGAAAATTTTGGTTAGAAGACAGAGTTATAGAAATAACTGTAGACCTAATTCATGATGTGACTGGATTATCAAAAACTAGTGTAATTCCACTGAATGAGAAAAACATGAGAAAGATTGTGATTGAAAACACCGGTTCAGTATACAATGGCAGAGGTATAGTAGTAGATTAAGCAAGATGATGTAAAATACTTGTGTAAGATTTTGACAACAAAGTTATGTGGAAGCTCTAAAGAAGATGATATGCCAGTAGGTATGGTACACATTGCTTATTTGATGTGTGTGGAGAAGAAGCCTATGAATTTGTGTGAAATTCTAAGAATATAGTTATTTGAGAATTTGGAGAAGATAAAGAAAGCTAAATACACTCACTTTAGATTTTCCTCATTGGTTACTTACATGTTATTCCACTTGTTAAGAAGATTTCCTTACACTATTGAATGGACTGATGGTGAGAATACTATGGCAAGAATCAATAAAGTCTACATGAAACATCTTATTGAGAAGGTTAATGATAGTGTAAAGTTAGTATTGAAAACTTTTCAGAACATTGTGGTAAATAGATCAAGAATTCCTCCATCCCTAGTTGAGAAATACAAAGGTGATATATGTTTTATGGTTGATATTGATTTCACTTACATTGAGGTAGTATAACCTAGACATGAATTCATAAACCCTCTTGGCTATGAAATCTCTGAAGTTGAAATAGAAGGTTATGTTAGTAGATTGTTGAAAAGTAAAGTTGATGCTCATGGAAATAGATTTGGAACATATGATGAAAACTTTGGTTCAAAAAAGTCACTTAAGGAAGAGAAACAATCAAAGACAAGAGTGGAGTCTACAATAAAGAAAATTCTAAAAGAATCAGGTATGAGTGAGTAGGAATTTGATATTGCAAAGAAGACTGCAGAAGCAATAAGGCAAAGTGAGATATTATCATTCCCACCTTTGGCATCAAGTGCAAAACCTATTGAAGTAAAGGTAAAGGTTGAAGAACCTGATAAGGAACAAGGAATCAGTCAGACAGAGAAACCCTTTTCTTCAGCATCAAGTAAAATAATGAAGGAAAGTGCTTCAAGACTGGGTAAAAGATAGAAAACAATTGTTCCACCAATACCTAGAAGAGTTGTAGAAATAAAAGATGATGAAGTCACAGCAAAGAAGAAATCATGGAAACCAAGGATAGAAAGAGTTAATGAAGATATAATGCAGCATGGAGACTTTACCAAAATGAATAAATACTATGATTTATATGGATCCTCTGACAAATTGAATCTTGAGAATGCAATGGTTACACATATGATTTTGTCTAACAAGAAATTTGATACTATTCATGGAAAGATACTAGAAGATTTGTACAACAAACTTGTGAGAAGAAAGATGAGAGCACAAGAAGAAGATTCCAAAATGAGAGAGAATGTGATTAGACAGTTCTATGAAATAAGAGATGATGACCATCTTAAATAGATCCTCAAGCCACTTGAGATCCTATTGAGAACCAAAAGAAGAATTATACAAATAATGGGAGGACAGTATGAGAAAGTAAAGACTGAAACTGAATAGGTAGTTGTGCAAGTGCTAGCTAACTTGGTAGTAGGAAAAGATAGTAAAGATCAATTAGTTGCAGAACTACTAGAGAAACAGAGTTTAGAACAAGCAGAGGCAACAACAGAGGTAGTTGAAGTTGAAGATATTCCCTCTTCTTCCATAAAAATTGGCACAGAATCTATGGACATTGAAGGAACTAAAGTTACCTTAGATTTAGTTGATGTGGTACTCAATAGTTTGGATAACATTGTTGACAATTTGGATTTGGGAGAGAAAGAAAAGACTATTGAAATAGAGACTACACATACTGAAGTGCAAATGGAAACAGAGGCCCCTACACCTACTAGAACTCAAGAAGACATCAGTCTTACTCCTAAGACTGGAAAGGAGAAAGGAATAGAAACATTGATTGAAGATTTGAGCAAGGAAGTTGATGACGATGATCAAATAGATTTGATCACCTCTTTAAACAAAATTATTGGAAAGAATAAGAAAGTTAAGAATTTGGAAGGTAGTCTGAAAGACTTGACTGAGAAGTTACAAAGTGTCATATCTACAAAAGTCTTTGATTCAAATCCACTTGAAAGAGAAAAGATGGTAATTAAATCTTTTGATGTTAAATTCACTACTTTAACTGATATTGCTAAGGTTAAGGCTCAGGTAGCTTATGAAGCTGAGATGTTGTAGAACATAAGTCTGAATATCAAGAATGATATTGACAGCCTTGATAGACACATTAAGGACTTAAGGAAACATCTTGAGACTGGAAAGTGTTTGTACATTCAGTGTACAAAGTCTAAAAATATTTTAATTAAAGAAGAAAAGAAGATAAAAGAGAAGCAAGATGAGATTGCAACAGAAACAAACTCTTTGGCCAACCTAAACATGAAGATCAGAATAGTTGAGAATAAGATCAGAAAATTATGTGATGAAATAAGGATTTTAAATGATGAGAAAAATAAGAAATCTATCAGAATAAACATCTTGAGAGAGCATGTCTCAATCAAGTTGACCATAATCAAAGAATAGCTAGATGAATGTCTTACTGCTAAGACAACATTTCAGAAATTCAATTTTGAGTCACTCTAAGCCTGTCAGATTGCAGCATACAAATTGAGTACTTTACTCAATGTAGTAGAATCAATAAAGAAGGCATGGGAGAAAGATTTTGAGTCTTGGAAGATAGATTTTGAAGATTGTGTTGCAAGCCTACCAGCTTTGCAATAAGACAGTAAGGTAAAATTTTTGACACAATTTTTGTATATCCCTTTCCACCCTTTATTTTGTCATTGTTGTCAAAGGGGGAGAGATTCTTAGAAAATTGTCTATATATGATAAGGAAGGATACTCATAGGGGGAGTTCTATGGAGTATTATGAAGTGCTATAGATTATTGTATACATTTTGAGGAGATATAAGGATAGTATACTTATTTTATACTATGGCCACATTTTTGATGCAATTTTGAGATTTTTGACTTGTACACTTAGCCAATTTTCTCATATGTTGCCACCAATGACAAAGGGGGAGATTGTTGGAAATTTGGCTAAGGTATGTACATGAATGTTTTCATTATGGAAACATATGTTCCCTATGAAGAGTGCATAAGCTGGAAAGTAAGTATGGAAGATCGCAGACTAAAATTGTCTAAGTATGAAATAGTGATTTTGACAGAGCACCCAATACAGTTTGTTTTGGTAATGTTCACTGGAGCATGATCAAAGTTTGCGCAGTTGAACATAGACTCTATGGTTTCCAAGGATACCCCATCTTAGTGTGAAAAAGAGTACAAATAGTACGGACAAAGTTATGACTATTTTACCAATGACAGAGTACAGCCGACAGTGCAGTTTTGAAGACATAACTAGTAAATGAATTAAGGGATTATTTTGCTTGTCAAAATAATGACTTAATATTATAAAGAGATGGCATCCTAGATGTTTACTATTGAATAAAGATATGCAATCTGACAAGAGAAAGATATTATGTTTGTATCTTGTATAAATGAAGATGTACCGAGCATACTTGAAATGTAACATGTATTATATGTAAATTGTGATAGTAGTGAAAGTTATTGATGTGAAGTTGTAAGTAGTACCATATTGTAATTAGTAAAAATTTGTATTACTTGTTTGGGTAGTGAGCTCATCTAGTAATCAGGTTTTGTATCTACAACTCCTAACAGGGTTGAGGCTTCTAACAAGGCCTATAGTCCCTTAACCAGGATTGATACACTATATGATTGTAACAGGCTCCTAATAGGGTCAACATCCTTAACCGGATATCTTTTGATTAGTGGATCTTTGTGGGTACCATCCCCACCAGGGTTTTCCCTTGGCCAGGGTTTCCTCTAGAACATATCATGTGTTATGAGTTCTTTACATTTACTGTTATGTATGCTATTTAGTTTCTTATGCTTTGCATACACTAAAGTAATCTGTTATATCCATAAGTGGGAAAAAGTAAAATTTTGTGAAATACTGATTCACCCCCCCTTTCAATATTTCCTATTTCTAACAGTTTGTTTCTTTTTGTTCTTCTCTAAATGTTTCCTATATTGGTCCCTCAAAAGTAGTTAATCTTGGGTTTATGGAAATCTGGAATCAACCAAAAATATGTTAGATCTTGTTTGGTTGCTCGGTAGTTTATATGGTTTTCTCTCTAACTACTTTCAAGTTCTTAGTGAAGTGTTCCCATCAGTCACTAGCGAGCTTGGTCACCATTTTTTTTACTTTATCGAGTTGGTTTAGTAGTGTTCTTACCAAGTTAGTTTAGTGTGTTCTTTTTTGCTCAGTTCCTAAGTTCACTAACTAGTGTAGTTAATTATTTGATGTTGGCTGACAAGTCTAGTCTATTTTGGTCACAATATTAATGTTAGGATCACTCATTAGGAAATGTGTGGACCTAAATTTGGGTTGTTACTTTCTAATGCAGGGGTAGTGTAGATACAAGAAAAATCAAGAAGAATTGACTCCACTTGAATCAACTAAAAAGCCCTACTCATAGTTACACATGGAAGAAATATGAAAACTAAATGAAATCAGTGAAAACATAATGGATATGAGACAAGTAATTGGTCACAAAACTGGAACAATTATATTAAACTTGACGTAGGGGGAGGGTAGATATAAGTAGAATCAAGTAGAATTGACTCCACTTGAATCTACTAACAAGCCCTGCTCAGAGTTACACATGGAAGAAATATGAAAACCACATGAAATTGGTGAAAACACAATGGATATGAGACAAGTAACTGGTTGCAACACTAGAACAATTATATTAATCCTTCAACATGCCCAGCTATGAGGCCTTCTGAGTTTCGACCTTATACAATAAGAATTATGCATTCAGAAACTCAGCTCACATATTGTCTTCTCTTATACTTCTTCTCCTTATCTAGCACTATCTAACACTACCTAAACATCAACCTAAGCTCCAAATATATAGCCAGAAAAGCCACAAGTTAGCTAGTCAAACATTTAATTACAATATAGGTCCACTTAGAAGGAGAAACCAAAACTAAAGCTATAAACAAAAAATCATGATGCAAAGATGCATTTAGGTCCATAGATGATCCAAGAATGGATTCACAACTATGCAAGATCCAATTCCCCCACACGGAAATACACAAGATGAAATACTACACGTTTCATGAGTGAAACTAGCAGAAAAATTGATGCTCGAGGAGAATTGTGATAACTTCTAGATCTAAATGAATTAGGATGTGCAATTTTAGGAGAGTGCTCAAGATTAGGTCCACATCACTGCATTAACTTTGCAAGGCAAGAAACCAACAAAAACATTGGTGACAAAACAAACATCAGACTAGTACAGGAAACAAGAAATATTTTTTTTGGTGATGCAAGATTGTTCAAGACCCAAGATGCACCTTCATCAGACACTTGGGATAACAAAAGAATTGATGTCCACATCAAGCACTAATCGTATTCTAACCTGAATCATAAAGATCCAACTCAAATTTTGTAATCCATGAACTTTCTTCAATTGTCTTGTCTTTCCACTAAACTAGGTATTCCATGTAGTCTTTTCCTCTTGTACTCTTGCTCACTCTACTATTCAAGATCTTCTCAATATTGTCTCTATTCTTCTTAGGATAATCTAGATCATCTCTAGTCTCATCATTTGAGCCAAACTACTCAAAGATATCAACAATGTTGAATATAGGTGATATGTCCATGTCCTCTAGTAATTCCACTTCATAAGCATTTCCACTGTCAAACTTCTTCAGAATCTTACAAGGTCCAAAGTTCTTCATTTTTAGCTTGTTGTAGGTACCAACTTGAAATCTATTTTTATTCAAATGAATCATAACCTCATCTCCAACTTAAAAATATTTATGTCTCCTCTTATCTTCTCTCTATTTATATTTCAAATTACTGTCCTCCAAATTCTTTTTGATCTCATCATGAAAATTTCTCATGAAGACTGCAAAATCCTCAACTTCAGCACTTCTTCTTCTCTCAGTAGGTAAATCTCTCAACTCTATGGTTCCCTTAGGATGAAATCTAGTAACAATCTCAAATGGTATCCCCTTAGTACTTCTATTTACATAATTATTATATGAAAAATCTTCTTGTGCTAGAACTAAATTCCAATTAGCAGGCTTATCTCTAACTAAACATCTCAACAAGTTTCCCAAAATTTTGTTCACAACTTTAGTCTATCCACTTGTCTGAGGGTGAAATGTAGAACTAAACTTCAATTGATTATTCATCTTTTTCTAAAGTGTTCTCTAAAATTAACCAGTAAACTTAGTATCTCTATCTGAAACAATAGACTTAGGCAAACCATGCAATCTTACCACTTCCTTGAAGAATAATTCAACTACATACTATGCATTAGATGTCTTCTTACAAGGTATGAAATGAGCCATCTTAGAAAATATATCAACCACTACCAAAATATAATCATTACCTCTCTAATTTCTAGGAAATCCAAGAAAAAAATCCATACTCACATCTTCCCAAGGTCTATCAGGTACAAGAAAAGGTATATACAATCCAAAATTCTGACTAGTTCCTTTTGTTGTTTGGAAAATCCTGCACCTCTAACCATTCTTTGTACATATCTATAAATTTATGGCCAAAAGCATCTTTTTGAAATCAAATTCATAGTCTTATCAATCCAAAAATGTCCAGAAAGTCCACCACTATGTTTCTCCTTTATTATGTTCTCTCTCATAGATCCTCTAGGTATGCACAATTGAACTCCTTTAAACAACATGTCTTATTGAATGAAATAATTAGTCAACTTATCATTTACTATTTGTTCCTTACAAGATTTCCAAGGCTCTACAAAATCAAGTTTAGTTTCATAAAAACACTTCAAATCATCAAAACCAAGTACCTCAACTCTCATTTTTGTCAACAAATTTCTTCTTCGGCTCAAGGCATTAGCAACTTTATTTGATTGTCCAATTTTATGCTTCAATGAAAAGGAAAATTTTTGCAAGAACTCAACCCACTCCCTATGTCTCTGATTTAACTTATTCTAACTTCCCAAATACTACAAATCTTTATGGTCACTATATAACACAAAATATTTAGGCATCAAATAGTGTCTCCATTTCTTCAAAGCTTGAATAATAGCATAGACTTCTTGGTCATAAAATGAATATTTTCTCTTAGCATCATTCAAATTTTCACTAAAGAAAGATGTAGGTCTTCCTTCTTGACTCAAAATAGCTCCAAATGTACTTCCACTAGCATCACATTCAACTTGAAAAACTTTACTAAAATCAGGCAAAGAAAGAGTAGGCAACTCTACAATTCTTTGTTTCAATGTTTCAAAACTCTTGAGTGTTCCATGTGTCCATTTGAAATCTCTTTTATCTCCTATCATAGTTTTAGTTGTATCATTATAAATATAACTAAAATTTCTAATGAAATTCCTATAAAAACTTGCTAATCCATGAAATGAGCTTACCTCTCCAACATTCTCTTGTGTAGGCCAATCAAGTATAACTCTCACTTTCTCGGGATCCATCTTCAAACCATCAACTAAAATTACAAAACAATCTCCTCTTTCATAAATGAATATTTATTCAAATTAATCAGCAACTTTTCTTCCTTCAATCTCTGCAATACTTCTCTGATATGTTCAAGATGTTCTTTATTACTCTTACTAAATATCAAAATGTCATCAAGATATACAATTATAAACTTACCCAAGAATCTTTTTAGAACTTCATTCAACAACCTCATGAAAGTACTAGGTGCTTTAATCAAACCAAAAGGCATAACCAACCATTCATACAAATCTTCATTAGTCTTAAAAGAAGTTTTCCATTCATCCCCTTCTCTAACCCTAATCTAATGATATCCATTCTTCAAATCAATATTTTTGAAATAATTTTCTCCACTCAAACTATCCATTATGTCATCCATCCTAGGTAAAGGAAATATGTACTTTACTGTTATCTTGTTTATAGCTCTAGAATCAGTGCACATTCTCCATTCTCCATTCTTTTTCAGTGCTAACACAACAGGTACTTCACAAGGACTCAAAATTTCCCTAATCAAACCTCTCTCAAGAAATTCTTCCACTTGTCTATTCAACTAAGTCTTTTCATCACATGTCAACCTATGTGGTGCTTTATTAGGAAAACTAGCTCTAGGTATCAAATCCATATAGTGAATTATAATTCTCATAGGCGATAAACCATTAGGTACATTATCAAAAATTATGTCATGAAATTCAGTCAACAAAGGTTTAACCTTAGATGCATGTGCTAACTCATATTGTTTCTCAGTTCTCCTTGGAATTAAAGCAAAACAAATATTATGTTCTTTCATTTCTCTTGCAAAATTTTTACCATCAACCAAACATACTCTGACTATAGTACATTGACCTTCATCAAACTTCTCTACCAAAGGCAATAATACTTGTGACCTTTATCAGAACTTCCACTATCAATGATTACCTTGCAACATTTTTTAGTGATCTTACATCTAGTTCTGAACAAAATTTTCCTCTAAATAGGTTCCTCATCAGCTTCTTCATTCCACAAGATCATTCTTAGCATCAAGTTCTCACCATGTTTAGGTTCATTAGACATTTCCTCAACTTCTTCACAAGCCAAATTATTTCTTCCATTACCTTGAGTCTTCTTTCTAGAGTTAGTACATTCAAAATCTCTATGCCCTTCTTCACCACATTTGTAACAAGTACCTTTAAACCAAGATTTCTCTTCTATTTTCCCACTATTTTTATTCCTAGAGTAACCAATATAGCTACCTCTAGAATAATTACCTCTTCTACCAGTAGGTTCATCTTTCCATCCTTTATCTTGTATTTTATTTTTAGATCTACTACTTTTTCCATAAGATCTACCTCTACTTCTCTGAAATCTACCACCTTTTCCTCTATGTCTTTGTTCATGTCTCTTTGTCAATCTCTCTTCTACCTTCAAAGTAAATTGGTGTGCTTATTCCACACTTTCTATCTTAACATAACTAATCTCATCATGAATAGATGTCCTTAGGCCATTCAGATATCTAGCTACTTTCTCAACTTCATCATCCATATGTCCAGATTTGATATCTAATTTGTAAAATTCCTTAGTACATTCTTTCACACTCATGTCCTTTTGTCTCAAATTTTGCATTTTCCTCATCAAACTCACTTGGTAGTCAGCTGGAAGAAACTTCTTATTCATATTTCCAAGCATCTTCATCCATGTCTTGATCTTTTCTTTTCCTATCTTCTATCTCTTAGTTTGCAAATGATCTCACCAAAGAGATGCATGACCTTTCAACTTTGTAACTCCTATCTTAACCTTCTTGTTACTAGGATTACCTTCATACTCAAAGTATTTATCCATCTTAGAGATCCAATCCAAAAGTGCATCGGTCTCAATTCTTCCATCATAGAAAGTAACTTCAACTACAGGTCTGGAGCTAGCCTTAGACAAAACTCTCAAAAGTCTTTCTTTATCCTACTCAACTTTAGGTTCAGGATTAGGTGTTGCCTCTTCTTCATCACTAACATCTTCAAGATGTGTGCCTCTTCTTTGTGTTGTCTCTATAGCTTCAAGCCTAGTTTCAATCTACCTTAACATATCCATGATAGTATTATCATTTCCTCTACCTCAAACCATCTTGACAATCAGGTTCCTGCAAGATCATAATATTTTGCAAGTTATAGGTTAGAGCCTAGATCTTCCACCCTACAACCAATCCAATAAGGTTCTCCATGGTCCAATCCACAAGAAATAACTTTTCTTTGATACCACTTGACACAGGAGCGGGGCAGATACAAGAAGAATCAAGAAGACTTGAATCAACTAAAAAGACCTACTCAGAGTTACACACAGAAGGAATATAAAAACCACATGAAATTAGTGAAAACACAATGGATATGAGACAATTAACTAGTTGCAACACTAGAACAATTATATTAATCCTTCAACATGCCCAGTTGTGAGGCCTTGTGGGTTTCAACCTTATACAATAAGAATTATGCATTCAGAGACTCAGCTCACATATTGTCTTCTCTTCTACTTCTACTCCTTATCTAGCACTATTTGACACTACCTAAACAATAACATAAGCTCCAAATATATAGCTAGAAAATTCACAAGTCATCTAGTCAGGCATTTAATTACAATATAGGTCCACTTAGGAGGAGAAACCAAAACTAAAGCTAGAAAAAAAAAAACATGATGCGAAGATGAATTTAGGTCCACACATGATCCATGAATGGATTCCCAACTATGCAAGATCCAATTCTCTCACACGAAACCATGCAAGATGAAATACCACATGTTTCATGAGTGAAACTAGCAGAAGAATCGATGCTTGAGGAGAATTGTGATAACTTATAGATCCAAATGAATTAGGACATGTGATCTTAGGAGAGTGCTCAAGATTAGGTCCACATCACTAGATTAACTTCACAAGGAAAGAAACCAACAGAAACATCGGTGACAACACAAACATCAAACTAGTACAGGAAACAGGAAATATTTGTTTTGGTGAAGCAAGATTTCTCAAGACCCAAGATGCTCCTGCATCACTTTCTCCAATGTTGGATCTTAAGGATCTTTAGAGTCTTCCTATTTGGTGGCCTCTTATATAAATATGTAGATTTATTCTAGAGTTAGGTTAGTGAGTGAGTGAGTTAAGAAGATAGAATCTAATATTTTGGATCCTTGCATGTATGAGGAGTATTCTGTAATTGAATTTCATTATATTGTCCATAATTGAGAAGGCCTTATAACTTGGCATGTATGCATTTTGATGAATAAATGAAATATATATGTATTCCTTCTCTCATTCTCTCCTTCTCTATGTTATTTCTTTTGAGTTGTTAATCTACAAGTAGGACTAGTATTTGGGAGTTCCCTAGGCCCCTTTACATGTCTTGTCTTGCGTTAGGTGGTATCAGAGTGAAGGCTAGATATGGAGGTTCCTTCTTGTAGGCCCTAGTTGGTGATATTATTGTGTGGTGGTAGATTGCAATTTGTCCTATAATTACAAAGGGTTTCAATATGGTTTGAGGGAGATGAGATTTAGATCTAGGGTTAGCTAATTTTCTAAGGAAAATTGCTACTAGATTAGAAGTTGTTGAGACATCCCAATGCCAAGGAATATATATTGATGATGTTAGTGATTATGAAGATGAGGAAATGTAGGAGGAAGATGCACCTACACCTATAATGGATTAAGTAGAGGAAATATTCCTGAAAGCATTGACTAGTTTGAAGGCTACACCATAGTTTAACCCTCCTAAATATAGTGGGAAACTAGATTCAGATGAAATGGTGGATTGGATCATAGAGATGGAAAAATAATTTGAATATGAGAACATATCATAGGAGAAGAAAGTGAAAATTGCAAGCAAAAAATTGAAAGGTCATGCATCCTTATGGTGGGAGCATCTATAGTTAGACTGAAAGAAGGAAAGTAAAGACAAAATTAGGGTATGTAATAAGATGGTAAAAAAATTCAAATGAAAGTTTCTACCTTGTGATTATCAGATTAACCTAATTAGGAGAATGAAAAGTTTGAAGTAGAAAGACAGCTCTATGAAAGATTACACCAAGGAAATTTATATGCTAGATATTAGATTTGGACATATTCAAGATGAGGTGGAAAGAATTTCAAGATATTTAAATGGGTTAATGACTTCCATTCAAGAAGAAATCAGCTTGGTGAAAATGAAGTGTATTTAGGAGGCTTATCATTTTTCCCTAAGAGCTGAGGAGAAATTGAGTAGAAGAAATGAGAAAAGAAAGAGGAAGAGGTGGTAGATTCCCTAGAGGAAGAGGTAGATCCTCTGGTGAAAATAGTAGACCTTATTAGAACAAAACAAAACATGACAAAGGAAACATTGAGTCAAATGGTGAAAGTTCCTTCTGAGGAAGAGGTAACTACTCTCGAGGTGGATATGACATAGGATGATTTTGTTGGAAAGTTGACTTTATTGAGATTATATGACTATTTTTGTATTTTCATTATGGCAACAAATTCATATGGACTTTTGATAGTCAATGCTCAAGCTTTGAATTTCATATTTTGGCTAAGTATGGTAGATAGTGCAAAAAATGATGTACCTGATGATCAGAGCATCAGTGCATGTGTGTTTGATCAATTTATGGTATGGGCCCTTGGATATAAGATTTTGAATATGTTATTATGCTAAGCCTAATAATGAAACATCATATGTGATAGTATCGAGAAGTTACAAAAAGTCTATGCAACACTAGCAGTTCAACGACAAAGCATAATAGAGCTTGGAGCCAACAGGAAAGTTTTTGTTTAGCGTATATCATTTTATTTTGTAAAGGCTATGTGCATATTGTAATAGTGTTGTAAACATGTTATTATCATTATATGTAAACACACTTGAGCCAATTATATTGGAAGCATTGTGTGTGTTGGGTTTTAGGCTGAGATAGTATTAAGTTTTGGTTGTGACTATTCAACATGTATATATATGGTATGTGCCTTTATATTTGTAGAAATAAGTGTGAGATAAAAGAGAAGAAGTATGAAAAGTATATATTAGAGAAGAATAATTCAGTCAGTATGGAATAAAGCTTTACAAGAGGTTAGAGCAATAGTGCACAAAAGGAATTGACTAGACAACAGTATCAAAATAGCAGTTCACCCTTGTAGATATAGTGTGTATCTGATTATCAAGAGGTTGTAGCATTCTTCATTGGGTAGTTTGCTTTGTCATTTTTCCATCCACCCCTAACAGGGTTGATGTGAGGTCCTACCCTAACCCATCCTAGCTCGATAGTTGTTTATACTTTTGGCTTACCTTGATGATACAATGATTAGAGATATTTGACCTATTTTGGATTATGGTTTTCTATCATTAGACATTATGAGATGATTTTTATAGATTTATATGATGATGATGTTAGTCATACTCTTTATATTCTCATTTTGTTTCCATGCTTATATATGATATATGAATTATGAATTCTACATTTGTTGTGTCATCTTACAGAATAGTAAATGCTGATGGTATCATGGTTCAATGATTAACTTAGGATTACATGTTTATGTGAAAATTGAATTGATATTTCGATGCTTGAAGAATTAGGGTATAATGTGGGTTATGTAATGATTCATGAAATGAAGTTATTTATAATGTCAATTTTAGATGTTATTATTTCATTTTTAGAAAGATTATTAATGCAAAGATTTTATGAGGTACTGACATTGGAATCGAGTGTGCAAGAATATGGCCATGGTTGTAAATTTGGAGAAACAAAAATGGATCTAACTACAATCAGTTTGAAACCAAGGTCAGCTCTAAGAAGAGAATGACCTCGTTGTAACATGATTTTATTTGTAAATGTGATGCATGTGTGTATGTGGTTGACAATGTTTGTAAATGCATGTTTGAAAGTAAAATTTCATTTTGTGAAAATATAAATATAATTTGTCCACTAAGCATGCCAAATGTGTTATGTGATGTGTGCTTATGTGAGGTGTCACTTGACACCATTATGATGATGTGGCATGCTTGAGTGGAATATGGACCCCACCCTTTCCTTAGTTTGGTCTTGTGTATTCCTAGGCTAGGTAGGTGGTTTAGAGAACCAAGATTTATGTAATCAAAATTCCATTTTTGGATGCAAGTTTAACTAGGGTTTTTGAGGGGATCTGTGGAGTCTCAGGGTGTAGTTTAGGTTGGGTTTTAGTGCCCCAAGTATAGTACATGGGTTAGGGGGCCTATTTCTTCTATTTCCACTTCCCTAGGCCACCATTTTGTCTCTCCAAATGGGCCATTTTTGGTATAAACGAAAATGGTAATGTTCTCTAGATTGCCTCACCTTTCCATGTGTTGAATTTCATCCCATTTCTATAGCAAGGGCAAGTGTCATTTTATCTTGTATCTAGAAACCTAATTTGTTTTGGGAAGAGGGGATGAGAGAGGAATGTTTGAATGTCTTTAGGGGAGAGAGACTTAGGAAAGGACACACTTGATCATCATGTCTATGCTAGATTTGGAGAGTGAGAGGAGGACTAGAGAGTGTTTGGGGTAGTAGACTTGAGAAGGAAAGAAAGCTTGGAGTCAAGAGGAGCTCTTCTTCAACCTTTTCAACTTTCCCTTTGCTTAGGAGAAGGTTTCTGGTTTCTATCATGTAATTATTTTGTATATGCATTGAAAAGATGTACTAGTGTGAAATTTGTAATTTTAGTAACTTGTGTTTGAATCTTGTATTGAGTGGTTTCATTGTGAGTTTTTTATTTCAATCTTGTTTGTCTTCTTGATTTGTTTCAAGTTTAAGGGTGTGCAAGTTTACTCCTCATCCTTGGGAGGATTTGAGGAGGATTTGGGGTGAAGGGCCTAGTTGGGAATTCTTTATGTATGAGAACTTGGATGTATGTGCATCCTTGAGGGCCTTCTTATGTTTGTATGGGGGTCATAAAGGATGTGTTGATGCTCATGGAATTGAGATGTATGTTTGGAAGGGCCTTGTGAAGGTATGTGAGTAATATTGAAATTCTTGTTTTGGTATAAGAAAGGTGTCTCCATATAAGAATTTTCCACCTTCACCCATCAATGGATCCAATTTTGGAATCCTTAGTGCAAGCTTGGGAAGGGAGTCATTTGTGCATTTTTTGTTTCCAATTTGTGGTTGAATGTTTATGTATGTGATGTTTTTTTGTAACCCATCCAATTCTTGTTTTCCCTAGCTCGGGGGTGGCCATGAAATGGCCTAGGCTAGGAGGTGAGCCTCCATGGTCATGTTGTAGAAGTCTTTGTGTTGCAGGTTTAGACATGGTGTGAAGATGAAGTTCAAGTTTAAGGTTTCAAGATCAAGTTGAAAGAAAGAATTGTAAAGAAATGTTACTACTATATTGAGTTCTAAGTAACCTTGTTGTACTCATAATGTACTATAAGATATTATAATTGTAAAAGTGTAAAGGCTGTAATTAAGGTTTATATGTTAGCCTCTTGTAAGAAGGATTTACTTTCAGTTGTATTTCAAAGTTATTCATAGTAAAATTAATGCTTCTTTAAAAGTTAAATTACTGTATCTATTAATGAATTTTAATTCAATTTCCTACCTTATGTAGATGAAAATTGTTAGGATTGAAAATGTTTAGTTTGATAATGATTTAAGAATCCTGCTTATTCTATATTTTGTTACATAAATTACATTCCCTACAAATGCATATAATGATAAAATTTCATCTCATTCTTGAAAATTCTGTAAAGAAATTATAGTTTTGATGTTCAATTAACCTGGACATTAGAACATGTGTAGGAGTTAGATTTTTGGGCATCATAGTTTTTCCTTTCAAACTCCTAAAAGAGTCATTTTAATCAACATTGTAATGACTGCTCCTAACAGGGAAAAGGAACTCTAACAAGTTCATAAGACTAGTGCAATTATTTGTGGGTACTAGTTCCCACCGAGGTTTTCCTCTGGCCAAGGTTTCCCTGTAAACATATCTTGTGTTATGTGTTATGGTTGATTTTTTTTTATGCTTTACTATTCATTTCAATATTCAAGTAAGTGGGCTAAGTTTCAAGTGTTAAGAATGAATGCTAAATGTTTGGTAGCCATTTTGTAGCAGTTGTTGTTGCATTCATGACTATGGTTGTCATTGATGTCAACACAGTGATTTACTGGAGACTTGCAGAAAAGCAGACAGAGATTGGATTAGCACACATGGGTTATTGTAATTGGAGCTATGTGATGTTGAGGATATACTCTTTGATATGTTATATGTCTATGGTTAAGAGTGCATATAGTAATTCATTTATTCATGGAAGTTATGAGCATTTTTGTGGAAGTAGTATTCAGGCAGTGTTCTTGAGTAGCGGTTCATGAAATCGGATGATATCTCCTAATCAGGGTGGAATATAGTTTTGTATATTTAAAGGGAAGTTGAAGATAGATTTTTAGTGATTTAGATGATAGTGAAAACTTTGAGGTCACACGAGTGAAGAATCATTGTAGTTGGAAGTTGACAACTTTGTGTAATTTTGATGTAGCATGTGGAAACTTTTATGTTGTAATTGTATGCCGACTCATTTGTAATTATTTGAGAGTAGTATAAAGGATGGAATGTATTTCCTTGTTGTAGTGTGTGGTTGGATGTGCTGATGTATGAATGAAGTGAAGAAAAGAGCTAAGTATGAAAGCAAATTTGTGAAGGAAGACATGCGAAGTACAGAGATCTGAAATTGAGATCTAGTGTAACAGTGAGTGCAGTTTGGCATAGTCAGAGAAGAGGTAACATATTATTCTATTGAGTAATACAAAGATTATTTGGATAGTGTGTTCAGTGATCTTACCCTGAAGCTGTTTGGGCAATGGGTCCTTCTGTCTTCCATAACTCTTAATAGGGTTAGAATCTTTTAACAAGGATTCAAAATATCCTAATAGGGATTCATATGTACTGAATGTATTTCATAAGACTCCTAATAAAGTCCATCCTTTCACAAGGAATATTCATATTAGTGCATCTTTTGTGGGCATCATTCCCACCGGGGTTTACTCTTTGATCAAGAGGTTCCCTAGTCAACATATCTTGTGTCATTGAGTTATTGTGTATGAATATCTTTCTATGGTTAGTAATTATATTGCTTATGTGGTTTAATGTTGTTGAAGTTGATAAAAGTTATAATTATCTAATAATTGATTCACCCCCCTGCCCCTCTTAGTTATCTTGGTGGACTTTACTTTCTAACATCAAGAAGTAGAAAAACATTAATTGTAGAACACTAATTCACCCCCCTCTCAGTGTTCGCATTATTAACAATTGGTATTGGAGCTTTGGTCCTCTAAGAGAATTTTAACCACTTGAGGAGATCATGGATTTAGAAGAAGTGAAACATCTAAATAAAAATCTTGAAGAAGCTCTTGAAGATCTTGATAGATCTATAAAAGAAAATCAAGAACTGAAAATGAAGGTCAATGGCTCACAAGTATTCATCAAGAAACTAAGAAAATATTTGAAAGCTTGTTCAATGAATGATTTGGGAAAAATGGTCAAAAAGATGAATGAAGAAAACATGTCTCTAAAGGATAAAATTGAAGATTTGAATGAATAGTTAACTAATAGCAAGTCAGCCTTTGAGGAACAGATCAAAGAAAACAAACAGTTGGATGAAGAACTTCAGGAGGAAAACTTGAAAATCTTGGAGTTAGAAAACATCAATAAAAAGATGGAATTTGAGTTAACAGAAGCCAAGAATCATATTGACAAATTGTAGACAATTAATGATCTATTAGATTCACATATATATGCACAGAGGATAAAAGGAGATTAAAATGGTCTTAGATTCAGTGAGTCACAAATTCAAATCAATGCAATGCAAGAAAGAATGAAAGCACCAGAAGAATCTACAGAAGCTAAGGAGACTGGAAAGAAAGCTGAAGCTAAAGCGAAACCACCTAAAGATGAATGCAAACCAGTAAACCAAACTTGTTATGCATGTAACAAGCATGGACATATAGAAAGATATTATAAAGATGTAAGACCTTTCAATGGTTATTATTATTCATGCAATAAATTTGGTCATAGAGCTATACATTGTAGATCAAATCAAAGAAGTTAGATATAGCACAATCAAACAAATCAACCTAAGCAAAGTTTTAGAAGTCCTCTAAACATTACATGTCAGATATGCAATTTCAATGGACAAACAACTAAATAATGTAGTATGGTAACTCACATCAATGTGCCTAGGAATACAAGGCCTCCAGACATTTCTTACTTTTGTAACAAGGTTGGACACATCTCAAAGTTTTGCAGATCACAAATGCAAAGACAAGAAAGACCTAATAAGTCTCAAGGATCAATATTTGATGAATTTAGAGAAATCAAGTTTGTGAAAGCTACAAAAGATGTGAGCAATATTTGGATGGAAGTAAAGAAATATAATTCTATTAACAAAGTGGTAGATGCATCTGTAATGGATGCACCTTCTACTTCTAGATAAATGACCCTCATGGTCATAGGAGGATCTAGATAAACTCTAGACCTCTGCGTGGCTGGCATACTCACCCTAAGAGTATGTGCCTTTGGTTTTAGATGTTTGGTTTCTATTTGATGTAGTATGAAAGAGCGCACAGTCTGAATGATGGTAGAAATTGAGTTTCAAATTCATAGTTGTATCCTGTGTTATAGCGGTAAGCATTAATTTCATAATTTTGATTTATAAGTCATTGAAGATCTATTATCTTCACTTTTACATGTGATTTCAAGCCCTTGAAGAGCATAGGAAATTAAATCATCAAATTGTTGAAGGATTATAGTCATTTCAATAGAAATGAAGAGTTAAAGTTGTTAGCGGAACCCTAGCTTAGAAGCATCAGTTTAGAACCCTTTTGGAACCCTATTTGAGCGTTGAAGAAAGTAATAGAAACTCCAATAATCTTTGATGTCACTGAAAGGAAGAGATATGTGTTTAAGAAGCACCTGTTCAAGTCAGTATTAGATCATTTAGAAGGAGCATTTTCCAAGACTTTGATAGGAGTCATGCATGTCAAAGATATTCACCTTACAGATAACCCTATTATTGAGTATGCAATTGCGCATGAGTTTTATGAGTCATAATGGATTAAGATTTTACTCAGCAAGATACATGATGATTTTTTTATGATTGGTGAAGTCCCTCTCCGTATTACAGTTGATCTCATTCATGAGATGATAGGACTTTCTAATGTCAGCACCCTTCTTCCAATAGGAAAAGATGTCAGAAAATAAGTTGAGAAGGCATGTAAATCTAGGAGTGACAAGCATGACAGGACCATTGAGCCCAAAGAGGAGAAAGACATAAAAATTATGGCTATGATCCTTGGATACAAATTTCAGCATACAAATAGAGTAAATAGTGTATCTACAACTACAATTCTGGCAGTAATAAGGATTGTAAAATAAAATACATAGTTTAACCTTTGTGAGATCTTGCATGAACAATTGATAGATAACATTAGAGTATAAAACATGACAAGAGAACAGTATTCAAGTTCATCTCATTAATCATATACATGTACTTTCATATTGTTGGTAAGGTTTCTAATATTTACCTAGATAGAAGCAAACCTACCTTGCCTCAAATTTCACTAAAGGAAACATCAAAGAGCACTCTAAAAGACTACATGGATTTAGAGATAAAAACATTTATAATTAAGATGCATAAAAGGTTCAGAATACCTAAGAAGTTAGTTGATAAATACAAGGACACTATATGTTTTATGGTGGAAATAGATACTACATGCATGGAAGTAGTTGAGCCTAGAACAAAGTGGATTCATCCAATTGGTTATGAAGTAGATGAGCATATTTTGGAAGTCTATGCACAAGTCCTTCTATCTACACCAAAGGATCCCATTGAGCCTGCATGGGGTACATATGAAGAGAAGACAAAAAAAGTTGATTATGTCTTGTATAGTGAACCAACTAAGAGGAAAGCATCTCAGATTACCTCTAATATTCTGAAAATTCATTATGTCACCCAAGAAGACCTAGATAAAGCAAGGGAAGCCAATATTTCTATGCAACTTGAGAGTGCACCCTCATCTGTAGAAGTTAAAGAAGTAAAATCTAACGATAATCCAAAGGAGAAGAAGAATAAGACCAGAGATAACACCTTTGCGCCCTCAACTATAGTTGATCTGGAGTCCTCTTTGCCTTTTGAGCCAACCAAGTTTACTAGAAGAAAGAAGAAAACTAGTGCAAGCCACCCATCCTCAAGGACAACCAAAAGCAAAATGAAGAACACTCAAGCACCTCCTAAGGTAGGATTCAGACCAAATTTGAAAGTTTTTAGATCTAGAGTTGTTGATGAAGGAAAGTTAGATCAAATTGGAAAATTCTATGATAAATATGGAGATATTGATAAATCAAAAATTCATTTTATGATTATCAAGCATATGATTAAGTTCAAAAAGTCAATTTTGGAACTTAAGTCAGTCATCCTTGATAATGTATGGAATATACTTAACTCATTGAAGAGGCAAGCTATAGAGTAGGATTTGAGAATTAGAGAGAAGACATTAGATGATAACCTTCTTGTTTGTTCACTAGAAGAAAATATGATGTTGTTAGATTTGGTAAAGCCTCATCTGAGATCAAAGATCAAAATTTTGCATATAATGAAAAAATATTATGAGTTGATTACGAAGGAGTCAGAGAAAGAATTTGAGGAATTATTTCTAGATAGACACATGTACCCTTCTTCTATGCCTGCACCCCAAATTACTCTAGCTCCCTCAGAGAAAGAAAAAGAATTAGAGATCCCAAATGTACCTATTATAGGTCCACAAGATTCTGCACCCATGGTACAACACCCTCTGAAATAGTTGAAGCTAAAATAACAAAAGATGAAACTATTGTGATTAATGATGTTGAAATAACCATGGTAGCTACAGATAATGATTCAAATAAGTTTGAAGAATCTTTTGTGAGTACTGAAGAAGCTGAGATCCTATGTGGTGAAGAAGCACCTATGTAGTAAGAAGAAGTCCTAGTTGAAGATATAATAGGACATGACGATGAAAAAGAGGATGAACCTAAAGAACAACCTTCTGTTGAGACCCTACTAAAGTTGAAGATTGAAAGTATGGATGTAATTCAAAGCACAAACTTAATTCCTACTCCTAAGCCCTCCATATCATTGTTGTCAAGTTTGACTCAAGATATAGTGAGCTTAGGTTCATGGGGAGAAGAAGATCTAATAAATATAAGTGTAATGGCTATGGAGAAAGCCAAGAAAAGAAAGTGATGAGAAGCCCCTTCTTTATAGAATCAGTCAGCATGTTGAATAAATTATGTCCTATAGATAAGAAATTGGTTAATGTTCACTTAGTGGATGATGTTAGTAGTATTTTGTCAAGTTTCAAAGAAAACTTTTCCAGTCTAGAAGACTCAGCGACAAAAATTGCAGAATGAAATTATAACAAGAAAAGGTTGAATGACTTAATAAACAATTTCTCATTAGACCTGAACTCTCTAAAGATTGGTCAAGACATGCTGAAAGAGATAGCAGAAAAAGGAAGAAAGATGATAGCTAATTGCATGAACAAAGATAAACTCACATCAGAACATTCAAAAAGGATTTAGGAAGTAGAGTCTCTGATCACAATAGTAAGTAAATCAGTTGAAGACCCCTCTCAAGACATAAATGTTTGCAATAATGTTTATCAAGGGAAGATAGACAAAATAGAGAAAGTAGAGAAAGAGATTGCAAAGATAAGGGCTAGACAAGAACAATTGAGAAATGCACTAGCACCACCATTAGATGTACTAAATCAAAACACCAAACATATAGATGCAAAGATTGTTACATATGATCAAGGACCCTACATGGAGCTAGAAAATATGGATAATCTTACATATGCATTATGTGCTCATTTTTAGGTTGTTGATGCACTTAAGGTATTTTGGCAACAAGAAATCAAGAACCTTCAGATTGCATATCCATATGTATACTCAATGTAAGAACTTAGAGATTTCCTTTTTTGATCACCTTTATCATTAATGTCAAAGGGGGAGTAGTGTATAAAGAGAAAGAAGATATAATAGTATATGGTGTATAGTATGCAAAGAAGCTTATATTGATATGATAAAAGTTTTTGTGTAAAGTCAAAGTTTAGCAACTTTGCCATATTCCTTTGTTGCCATTAATGACAAAGGGGGAGATTGTTGGCAAGTTAACTTTACTAAGATTATATGACTAGTTTTGTGTTTTCATTATGGCAACAAAGTCATATGGAGTTTTGATAGTCAGCGCACAAGCTTTGAAGTTCATATTTTGGCTAAGTATGGTAGATAGTGCAGAAAATGATGTACCTGATGATCATAGAATCGAAGCACATGTGTTTGACTAAGTTATGGTATGCGCTCTTGGATATAAGCTTTTGAATATGTTATTATGCTAAGTCTAAGAATGAAAGATCAAATGTGATAGTATCGAGAAGTTACATCAAGTCTATGAAACACTAGCAATTCAACGATAGAGTAGAAATACCTTGGGAGTCAATAGGAAAGTTTTTGTTTAGTGTATATCATATTATTTTTCAAAGGCTATGTTCCTATCGTAATAGTTTTTTAAACATTTTATTATCATTATATGTAAACATGCTTGATCCAATTATATTGGAAGTGTTGTCTGTGTTGGGTTTTAGGCTGACATAGTATTAAGTTTTGGTTGCGACTATTTGGCATGTATATATATGGTATGTGCCTTTGTATTTGTAGAAAGAAGTGTGAGATAGAAGAGCAGAAGTATGCAAAGTATATAGTAGAGCAGAATAATTAAATTAGTATGAATAAAGCTTTACAAGAGGTTAGAGAAACAATGCACAAAAGGAATTGATCAGACAACAGTGTCAAAATAACAGTTCACCCTTCTAGATATAGTGTGTATCTGATTATCAAGAGGTTGTAGCCTTATTCATTGAGTAGTGTGCTCCAGCCATGTGCCATCCACCCCTAATAGGGTTTTTTCTTTCAAACTCCTAATAGAGTCATTGTACTCAACATTGTAATGACTGCTCCTAATAGGGAAAAGGAAATCTAACAATTTCATAAGACTAGTGCAATTATTTGTGGGTACTAATTCCCACTAGGGTTTTCCTCTGGCCAAGGTTTCCCCGTAAACATATCTTGTGTTATGTGTTATGGTTGATTGTTTTGTATGATTTAATATTAATTTTAGTATTCAAGTAAGTGGGTTAAGTTTCAAGTTGTAGAAAAACATTAATTGTAGAACATTGATTCACCCCCCCTCTCAGTGTTCCCATTCTTAATAGATTCTGAGGAACTTGTTACAATATTGGTGAAGAAGGAAATATCTCATTTGAGTGTACACATGCAAGTAAAATGGTTGGTAGTAGTAGAAATACTTTGGTACATGAAGGTTCATAGAATGAGAGGAAGAAGGAAGGAAACTTGATGGTCAGAAGAGCATTGTGGAGTGAAAAGGCTAAGGAAGATCTAGTCAGGAAAAGTTTGTTCAAGATCAGATGCAGAGTTGTAGACAAAGTTTGGAAATTGATCATTGACAGTGGAAGCTCAGAGAATCTAGCATCAGAAGAAATAGTTAAAAATTTGTAGTTGGAAAGACTCAAGCACCCAAAGCCCTATTAGATTTCATGTATTAAGGATGAGCATACACTAATGGTAAGTGAACAATGTTTTGTGAATCTAAAAATTGAAAAGTATTATGATAAGGTGTTTTGTGATATTATGCCTATGGATTGTTGTCATATTTTATTGGGCAGACCTTGACGATATGATAGACATGATATATATGATGAGATATTGTACAAGTATACTATTTGGGATGATGGTAGGAGACAAATATTGTTACCTTTGATGTAAGAATATGTTGGTGAGATATGTACATCTGTGAAATTTGGTTTGATGGAAGGTAGGAATTTTTTTAAGGATTCAAAGAAAAATGATGTTTTTTATGCTTTGATTCCTAAAAAATCGAGTGGGAAAATATAAGATAAAGTTTTGGTAGAGGTTGAAAATTTTCTCACCAAGTATAAAGAGATCATTTCAAATAATGTACCTGATGGGTTTTTTCTAATGAAAAGTATTATTCATTATATGGATCTAATTCCTAGAGTTAGTTTGCTAAAAAGGCACCACACCAACTAACACCAACCATAAATGAGGAACTCAATTGACAAGTGCAAGATTTTTTGTAGAAAGGTTTGATTAAAGAAAGTTTGAGTCTATGTGTAGTACCTTTTGTGTTGGCACCTAAGAAGAATGGGGATGGTGAATGTGTACTTATTCTATAGAAATCAATAATATAACAATTAAGTATCAGTTCCCTATACCGAGCATGGATCAAAATGGATTGTTTGAGTGGGGAAAAACATTTTACCAAGATTGATATGAAGAGTGGATACATCATATTAGAATCAGAGAAGGTGATGAATACAAGACTAATTTTAAGACAAAAGAAGGCTTGTATGAGTGGTTGGTTATTCCTTTTGGTTTAACTAATGCAGTGAGTACTTTTATGAGGCTAATGAATGAGGTTTTGAAGAAATTATTGGGTAAATTTATGGTTGTGTAATTGGATGACATTCTGATATTTAGTAAAACCATAGAAGATGATTTTTTTTACATTAAATAGGTATTGTAGAGGTTGAAAGAGGAAAAAATTTTAAAATTAATTTGAAAAAGTATTCCTTCATGAAAGAGGAGATTGTGTATTTTGGACTTGTGATTTGAGCTAATGGTTTGAATATGGATCTTGAGAAGGTTGAATCTATTCTTCATTGGCCTACACCTGAGAATTTTAGCGAGGTAAGATCATTCCATGGTTTAGCAAGTTTTTATCAAAATTTCATCATAAGTTTCAATTCCATTTGCAATGCTATGACCAAGACAATGAGAGGAGATAAAAGAGAATTCAAGTGGACACATAGAGTTGATAAGAGTTTTGATACTTTAAAATAGAAGGTTGTTGAATTACCTATGTTAGCTTTACCTGATTTCAATAAGGTATTCCAAGTTGAATGTGATGCAATTGGAAGTGCAATAGGAGTTGTGTTGAGTCATGAAGGTAAACCTATTGCTTTCGTTTGTGAGAAGTTGAATGATGCTAAAAGGAAATATTATGTGTATGATCAAGAATTATATGCTATTGTTCAAGCCCTAAAGAAATGGAGACATTATTTAATTCCAAAGGAATTTGTATTGTATACTGATCATGAGGCTTTGAAGTATTTAGGTACTTAGAATAAGTTGAATTAGAGACATATGAAATGGGTTGAATATTTGCAAAATTTCACATTTGTTATAAAACATAAGAGTGGAGTGTCTAACTGAGTTGCTGATGCATTGAGTAGAAGAAGATATTTGATGACTGCAATGGGAATTGAGGATTTTGGTTTTAATGACATGAAGAATTCATATGAAACTGACCCATATTTTTCTAAGCAGTGGAAAATGTGCAGAACACCTATACTAGATCAATCAAGTAAGTTTGAAGACTATTTCATTAAAGAAGGTATGGTGTTCAAAGGAATTTAGTTATGTATACCAAGAGGATCAATGAGAATTAATTTGATAAAGTAAAAGCATAGTAGTGGTTTGGCTAGACATTTTGGCATTGATAAGACATTGAGTTTGTTGAAGGAAAGGTATTTTTGGCCTCATTTGTATAAGGTTGTTTAGAAATTTGTGAAAAGTTGAGTTTTGCAAGTTGCAAAAGGAGTAAGTCAGGATAATAGATTTTATACACTGATTTCTAATCTTGAGAAACCTTGGAGAGGTATCAACATGGACTTTTTTCTTGGCTTATCGAGGACAACAAGAGGTAATGATTTCAAATTTGTTGTTGTGGATAAATTTTCCAACATGGAACATTTCAGACCATGTAGAAAAACATCAGATGTAGTGCATATAGAAGATCTTTTCTTTAAATAAATTTTTAGGTTTCATGGATTACCGAGGAGTATCATTTATGAGCGAGATGGTAAGTTTGTTGATTATTTTTGGAAGACTCTATGGAAGAAGCTGAACACTAAGTTGAAGTATAGTTCTACATTTCATCCACATATTGATGGACAAACAGAGGTTGTAAATAGAAGTTTGGGTAACCTATTGAGATGCTTAGTTGGAGACAAACTGAGTAATTGGGATTTAATATTAGAACAAGAAAAGTTTGCATATAATAATTCAGTGAATATGAGTATTGGAAAGATACCTTTTCAAGTTGTTAATGGCATAAAACTAAGAGGTATATCAGACTTGAAGGATATTTCTAGTGAAGAGAAGAGGAGTGCTAAAGGAGAATAATTTTTTAAGTTTATGAAGTCATTGCATGAGGAAGTGAAACACAAGTTGGAGAAGAGTAATAAAAAATACAAGGATAATGCAGATAATTCAAGAAGACAAGATTTTTTATGTTAGTGATGAAGTAATGGTTCATTTGAAGAAAGGAAGATTTCCTGTTTGAATATATGGTAAGTTGAAGAAGAATAAATTTGGTCCCTACAAGGTATTGAAGAGATTTGATAGTGGAAATTCTTATGAAGTGGAATTACCTGATGACATGGATATATCACCTCTATTCAACATTTTAGACTTGTATGAGTATCATGAACCTAATGAAGAAGTGATAGCACCGAGTGATTATCCTAAGAAGAAGATAGAGGAAGTTGAGCAGATTTTGGAACAAATAGTTGGTAGAAGCACAAGAGAAAAGGATTACATGGAGGATTTGGTAAAGTGGAAGAACAAACTGATTGAAGACAATATATGAATTTTTTAATTTGATTTGGGTTCATCTTGGAATTTTTTACTTGACACATGATTCAGAGAATCATTTTTTTTCAACCTTGGGAATTTGATGCAGGAGCATCTTGGGTTTATGGAAATCCTAGATCAACCAAAAATATGTTAGAGCTTCTTTGGTTGCTCAGTAGTTTTTTATTGTTTTCTTGGTAACTACTTTTGATTTCTCAATGAAGTGTTCCCATCATTCACCGACGAGATCAATTACCATTTTTTTTCCTTTACCGAGTTGGTTTAGTAGTGTTCTTACTGAGTTGGTTTGGTGTGTTTTGTGTTTCTCAGTTCCTAAGTTCACCAACTAGTGTAGTTAATTATTTGATGTTGGCTGACATGTGCAGTTAATTTTGGTCAAGATATTAATGTTGGGATTTCTCATTGGGAAAATTGTGGACCTAAATCTGGTTCATTTCTTTCTCCAATTCTAGATCATAAGGATCTTTAGAGCCGACCTATTCGGTGGCCTCTTGTATAAATAAGTAGAGTTGTTCTAGAGTTAGGGTAGTGAGTGAGTTAGTTAAGAAGATAGAATCTAAGATTTTGGATCCTCATATGTATCAAGACTATTTTGTAATTAAATTTCATTATATTTATGGTAACTAGGAAGGCCTTACAGCCTGACATGTATGGGTTTAGATGAATAAATGAAAGATATCTACATTCCTTCTCTCCTTCTCTATGTTGTTGCTTCTTAGTTGTTAATCTACAAGTAGGACTAGTATTTGAGAGATCCTTAGGTCCCTCTAACTATCTCCTCTTGCATAAGTTTATAAACACATAATGGGAACATGTAGAATGGGAGGAGTTAGAAAAAGGTATGAATTTTTAAGTGAGGAAGACAAGAAGAAAATATAAGAAGCCATCATAGTTAGTTTACACAAGTTTTGTATGACTCCTAGTGAATTATAAAAAAATTTACCTAAATATCTTTATGATATAATCCATGCTAGATGGAGAGTTGCATTATCTATGAACATAGAGATAATAGAAATAGCACTTAGTCAAGTAAGACCTAATTTGAGCCTTGATGAAGTAAAAGTGTTTGTAGAAGCATACAAACCAGAATTTAGAAATAGAAACTGAGATGCAAGTATACAAGTTAGATAGATATAGAGTGTATTTGATGGGACAATGGATATATGGAAGAAAATGGTCCAAGTTATGAAAGAAGTAGAACTATACCTAAAGATAGATAAATAAATTTATGAACAATAGAAAGGTAAGGTACCCGTGATTGAGGATATTGATGATTCATATACTCATGAAGAGATTATAGGTGATGTTCTTTTTGATATTCATATTCATGTTTAAGACATTATGGAGAAGGATGTTAACTTAACACAAACTAGTGGAGCAGAAATTGGTGGAGCAGAAGCACAAGAATAAATTGGTAAAGATGAGGAAATTATTGAAGACATAATATGTAAATAAAACACTCCCTGATCATCCCTTGTGAAGTTTGTAGAAGAGGTGATACTTGAGAAAGTAGAGATGATAGTAGAAAGTTGGAATCAAATTGAAGAGGAATATTATGTTAGAATAAAAATGAATCTTGGACAGACTAGCTTAATGAAGAAGAAACCAGTGCAAATAATAGAAGAAGATAAAGAAGAGGAAGATATATTTTCCACGCCAGTATAAATAACAAAGCTAAAACCCAAAGAATAGATGAAATACTCATAACAATTGATGAAGAAATATGAAAGAGATAAAATGAGATCAAAGAAGAAGAAAACAAAAGTATTGAGACAAGTGAGGGATATACTAATTGATTTGGTACCTGAATTTGATTATGATGATGAAGATTATGTGATAGATTAAATGGAAACATTGATAAAATATATTTCTAATCAAGGATAAGATTTCCAAACAATAACGGTAAAGATGGTTGAGGAGAAACTAGAGAAGAATATGATAGGAAAACTAAAGGAGAAGATTACTGAAGAAAAAGAAAAGTTGAAAGTTTTAGTGAAAGAAGTTAAGACTTCATTTGTCAAGTTAGGATAGTTATTCTCTAGAATTTATAATCATTCATTATTTGTGAAATATTTAGAGCATCAGAGAGTTGAGTTGCAAAAGGAGTTATAGATCTTAACTGGTAAGATTGATCCTATCTCAAGCTCAATTACAAATTTTAGTAGTCAAGTGAAGGAGTTGTCTCAAAGGATGAAGGAGATCCAGAAGGAGAAATACAATAGAATGGTTTGTATACTATAGATACAATATTTTTTATCCCTGATATTATAATTCATGCAATAGAATGTGAAAAAGGTTGAAGGGATACTTGCTAAATCTGACATGAGCAACTTGGAGAGTATGGAGAAGCTAGTGTCTAGTTTACTTGAGAATATATGTAATGCCCCTCCAACACTATAAAGTCCTGGTTATGCTCACTAGAAATTAGGAAGAGTTATATGTGATTTGAAGGTTATGTTTATAAGAGAATGATCCTTCTTGAGCTAGTCGTTGAAACCAAACCTCTTCCAACTCACCATAACTTCATATTTTGATGTGGGAAATAATAATATTGCATATGTATGTTCCTATACATCTTCTTGTGTGTCATTTTAGGACCTTAATGCTAAAAGGATCACCTAATAGACTTATATGCTTCTATGTGAGATGCTCATTTTTAATAGTTAAGATTATCTTGGGTTAATTCATTATAATCACTTAAAGGGGTTAGATGTGTTACTTACTCTAATGATGTTACATGTTATACTAGAGATTTGACATGATTTCTATATTGAGGATGGTATGAATTTTTTATCTTGGTTTGGTAATGAGACATTATGAGTACATGCCTGATGGTTAAACTGAGTTGTGAAAGTTAATAGATGATTTACATTTACATGATTATGTTCTGATTACTGGAAAAACAAGTTTTGAAGGGACCCGAAACCCTTTACAACTTAAGGAGCAAAAGATAGGAAATATTAAGCATAAACAGCAAAAGATGAGATAAACAATAGTGAACTGCCCATACTAGGGTCTACAAAGCTAATAGGGAAACCCTTCCAAAAAGATAGCAAAAGAAGCAAAAAACCAATAGGAGCTCCAGGTTACAGAACACCAACTTTTTCATCCAGTGATTTCTCCATCTTGGCCTGAATGTTATCCATCATGCTGATAACCCTTTTCAGATCATCCAGATTATTCTTAATCATAGGGGACTTCTTCTTACCATGGGTCAGAGAACTGGGACCACCACTATCCAGTAGAGGAGTGCTCCTAACCTCAATGTTATGATGCAATATGGAATAGAGATTATTCTAGTACTAATCACACTAATCCATTTATGCTTTATTGATGTCACTACCTAATGTGAGTGTAGGATGAGGGAGACAGTCGTAGTTACTCCTATAAGAGGTCCACATGATGTCACACTCTCCCTCCTTGTTTTCCTCTCTCTCTCTCTCTCTTTATATATATATATATATATATATATATATATATATATATATATATATATATATATATATATATATATGTCAGTTGGTGTTGTAGCATGCAAGTACTAGCCATCAACTTGGGGGAGCTACATAGGTTTGAGCATGCCTTCAAAATCCTCGAGGAGTTGTTGTGTGGAGATATTGTTGGCATTAAGCATGATTTTCATTAGTGACAACACTTATTCAGAGCAGTGCATACTGAGCAGAATAGTACATACCAAGTAGAACAGAGCTTACCAAGTAGAATAGTACATACCGAGTAGAGCAGAGCTTATTGAATAGAACAGTGCATACTGAGCTCACAAAGTTTCACAGTGTTTACCGAGTGCTGCACAGTTAAATAGGAAATTTAGTTTCTACCGAGTAACACTTTATCTAATGAGTCTCCAGTATTTACCGAGTTCAAAACTATGACCAAGTGGTTAGTATGGACCAAGTTTCCACTTCTACTGAGTGCATGATGATGCCGAGTAACGCAGTGGATGCTGAGTATCAGAAAGTCACTGAGTTAGTTTGCAGTAACCGTGTAACTATATTTGGGCCGACTCAGTAATATTTGTGTTTACTTTTTTAAGAGCCGACTTTGTAATTGTTTTGGAATTGACTTAGATTGATATATAAATAATATTTTATGTCATATCCAAGTATGATAAAATAGAGAAGTATGAAAAATAGAGAAAGGCAGAGATAAGCGAATTACAAAGGGCTACAGCAGTATAAGAAGCAAAAAAGAGATATCCATCACAGAAGGTGATCAGTACATTAGAGAATCTCAATCAGCAAGTACAGTTGCAAGTAAGAGATCTACTATTTCATCCTAATAGGTGAATCAACTTGAAATCCTTTAACCGGGTAGACTTAACAGTCTTTGTAAAAATCCCTTAACTAAGTGCATACTTCATTGTATGTTTGTAAAACCTCTAGCAAGGTGGACCTAGCAGTCCTTATTGCTCCTAACAGGGCAGATCATCAGAAGTGATCATTGTAAGCCTTAACTGGAAAACTTTATACTGTAGTATTGAAGTTTTGTGGTTATCATCCCCACCCCAGTTTTACTTTCTACTTGAAGGTTTCTGGGTCACCAAATCTATGTGTTCTAAGTGTTATGAATGTTTTATTCTTTCTGTTACTCATGCATATAGTCAGATTATCAATCTAATATTATTAAGATCTGAATCTGTTAAAATTTTTGAAGTTACTGATTCACCCCTCCCCTCTCAATAACCTAGATAGTCTTGAATATTTCCAACAGATGTCACCAAGATTACTCTCAAGGTTACCCGTAGACTTAGAATTATGTTTAGGAGGTTACACTAGTTGGGGGATTTGAATGAAGTATGTGATGTGGTATTGTGATTTATGATGTTCTTTGGTGATTAATGATGTGAGTTAGATTTATCCTTGTAAGTATATGTATATATATTTATTATATATGTGTTATAATTGAATGTGTGTTATATAGTTATGTGTATATGTGGGTGCACACACATATACCCATGCTTATATAAATAAAAATATTTGTATTTTTTTTATTGATCATGTGAATGGTATGTTCTTTATTATAATTAAATAAAGATAATTAAATAAAATGTATTGAATGAAATGTATTAAAAAAAAAGTGAAAATAATAAATAATTAATAAAAGAAATGCTCTTTATAGTAAAACTAGCTATCTAGGAGGGAGTTGAACTTGAGACCTCCTAGAAGTCAGGCTAGTTGATTTTTGTGTGTGCTATGTGTTTTCCTTGAAAGTTATTTGTTTGAATTTCTTGTTATGGTTTTCTTTTAAAGCTATTTTATTAAATTAATTAAAACTTTCTTAAGTCTTTTATGGGAATTATTTGTTTGGTCCTCCAACAAAGTATAGAAGTTGGAGAAGTTGCTTCCCGTAAAGAAACTCCTCCAACCACATAGTTGGAGGATAAATAATTGAAGTTGTTGAGTGGTTTGAAAAGGAGAATTTATGGAAGATTTTTGGGAGTTGTCTGCAATTATTTTTTCAGAAATTTATTTTAAGTTTTTGTGAGTTTGAGAGTCTCTATTTGGTGAACACAACTTTGTTTGGATTGCTGGATTTTGATTTCTAGAAGAAGCTTTCTAGGAGGCTATCTACTCAAGGATTGAACATTTGCAAAGAGTCTCTAGCCAAGGGAAGAGGATTCTCTGTAGGACCCCAGGTAGGGTCTAAACTGGGAAGAATCTCCATTCTTCATGTGTGTGTATGAGAGTGTTTGTGTATGATATGATATTATTGTTTAATGTGTATTAAAAGGGAAATTTAAATGTCTTATCTTCTGTGTATTTCTATTGTGTTTCTGGGAAGTAATTCTATAAATGTTTGTAAAGTTTTTATGGTAAAATATTTCTTGGGAATCTGGGATTTGTTGTGACACTTCCTTTTTGTGTTTGTGAGAATTATGTAATTATTTAGGGAATTTTAGGAAGGTTTGGGATGGTTTAGGAAAGGTTGCAGTCCTTCTTCCCCATTTTTTATTTTGCAGGCCTTCGCTATGAGTAGATGTTTTTAATTTGATTTAATCTTATTTGAGACTTAGGTAGTGTTCAGGATGTGTTTTGGATGTGGTACTAAGGTCCCTACATTAGGTTGACCTTAAGGAACCTTTCCCAAGCACTCTCCATGCCTTAAAAAGTTAGTTTTTGGCCTTTTTAGGTATTTTTGAATTAAGTTTTGAAAAAGTATCATACAGTTTCGTATGACATTATAAACTTACCCATATGACACTTGGTTAAGTTTGGTATGACCATCCCTGGAATGTTGTATGGGTAGTTATGTATTGTCGTATGGGGTTTTTTTAAGGTTTTAGGAGCTCAAAATTTATAGAATTTGTGTTTAGAACCTCTATAACTCATTCCTTATGATTGGGATGCAAGTTGTATTAGCTTTTTTTGTCCTTCAATTTTTTTTTATGTTATTATGTGTTACTTATGTTGTTTCAATACTTGGCTTGTACTTAAGTTCATTTTATGAGGCCAGAACTCATTCTGGTGGCAGGATTTATACAAATATAAAATTTAAGTATAAGTCTGATACTTTAAGTTATATTTGTATAAATACTTTCCAGGATTTTTGAGATAGGTTTAAACTTCATAGGAGTTAAGATACAGATTCTAGATTTTGGAGATTTCCAAAAAAATTTAGACTTAGCCAAATTTCAGGCACATGAGGTTTCCATAGATGGAATGTTGTGTTAATGCATGTGGAAGTTTGTATCACCTATGTATGTTCATTACTTGATTTTTATGATTTTTTTTGAACTTGGCATATACTTGAGCTTAGTTTATGAGGCTAGGAATCATCTCAGTGGCCTGTGTACGGGAGGGTTCCCTAGACCTATAAATTAGCCATGGAAAGTTGTATTTATGCATGTGGAAATTTTTATGCTATGATTTTTAGTGTCTTGTGAAAGATATCCTTCCAATGGTTCCTATTATGTATATGGCTAAGGTTAGGACTCACTCTAAGGGCTTGACTAAGGAGGGGAGTTTCCTAAACCTATGAATCATGACATAGAAGTGTTATTTTGTATCTTTGGCTTGTGATGGGTTAAGGGAATAGGAACCCTAAGTGATTGGCTCACCATAGTTGTTGGAACCCTAAAGTGGTTGCCAGATGATCTTATGGGTGGGTTTGTAAAAAGTGATAACCTTAAAAATTAACTTAGGAAGGGGGGATTCAAAAGATAATGAAAGAAAATATAATGAATGCCACATAGACCTTATTGGAGTACTAGGACTATGGATAACTTCCAGTGAGGATCCCTACTCCAAAAGGAGGTACAGGGGTACATGGTTTCCATGGAGGATCCCGATATATAGGTGGTGGGATGACACTCAGGTGGTATCCTAGAACCTTGACCTCAGTGTTATAGTATGATGATATTTTATGTGCCTTATTCTTGTTCTTTTGAGTCTTGGATTTATTTGTATTTGAGACTTAGATTTCCTTAAGGTCATGAGAGTACCTTGGTTCTATCTCCTAGCACGGGGGGTGGAACTTTACCAGTTTCACATGGCTGGGTAGAAAATCTCTTTCGAGGTATTATTCATGGTTCATGTCATGGATTGGATTCTAAGTTTTTCAGTGGTAAATATTTTGTTCTTGTATCATGTATCTCTATCTTTTAAAATCAAGATGTAAAGATGTATTGTAATCCCTTGGGAAACTTGATGTAATTAACTTTGTATATGCCTTTGAGCCATGTGCAATAACTGTAATTCTAATTGTGTTTGTAATTGGAAGAAAGAAGATATGTATATAGGAAGGGTAGAATTAGGAATTGAAAAAGGGGATTGAATATTGGTTAATTTGTTATGGATTATATTTAAGTAATTCCTTGCCTATCTCTCTTGTGAGTTTTAAAATGAAATTGAAAGTAATGGTTCTATGAAAACCTTTGTAATGTAAGTACTTATGGATGTAAACTTCTTTAAAATGAAACATGTTTTGATATGTGGATTAGTGAAAAGATATGCTAGGGGTTGATGGGTATCTCTAGGTGAAAATACTAAGGGAAAAGAAACATGTATGTTATTGAAAGTAGTATTAAGATGTAATTCTTTCCTAATGCTCTTAAATGTCTAGGTTCAATGTGTATGATGTAAGGTTAATACAATGTCATAGATGATAATTTGTGGTAGAATGATTCAGTAGATGGTTAGGATTGTGAGCTATTAAAGGTTAAATGCTTTACACTCTCTCTATTATGATCTTTGAAATGAAAATGGAAAGTAAGGACTTTTAATATAAATTTTTTGTGATGATAGTGCATAGATAAGGTTAAGAAGAAAACAAATGAAAGAGGAAAGGATAAATGTAGTTAGTGTATTAGATAAATGATGGGCTTTTGATTCATTTCTAAAAGTAAATATTTATACAAATTAGGTAAAGAAAATAAATTCAATTAGCTCATTAATGTAATTGGTTTTGATGTGGAATGAAAGCAATGTTTGAATGTAAATTGAAGTTGAAAAAGAAATAGAATTCATTTGATTAAGTAAATAAATGCATTTATTGATAATGGTAAATGAATTAATTAAGGGAACCTTAAGGAATGTACTTGTGAATGGTAATGATGATAAGTTAGAATGTTAAGAAAAAAAATTGTTAGTTGTAATTTTAGGTCATAGACCTGATTCCTTGTGGGTTCCCTGATAGGGACTTTACATTTGGTATCAGATCCCTATGTTGCTACACTGGGAGATCTATGGTCTATTTGTGTTTAACTTAGTCTCTTCTTCTTATTATTAATTAATGTCAACTCTATACCTATACTTAGGTTGTAACACTATTCCAAGATGCTTTCCAAAATCATAAAGGCTCTTAGGAGTGAGTTCAAGATTCTCCCTCATCATCTCAACAAAGAAAGTTTCCATGGGAATATGTGAGAGAACAAAATCTAAGTAATGACTCAGAGAGGTCTCAAATGTGACAACTCTGATAACTAATTTTGCTAAAGATAGAACCCATCGAAAGAAAAGTTATCACTAAGGAGGCAAATTATTCTAACCATTATGATAGGGATAGAACATAAGCCCTATGTTTTTCTACTAAGAACCTTGGGACTCATACTTGGCTACTCGCAATACTTGAGTCTATGGTATTTCTTCAGCTGACATTTTCTTTCAGCCAAACAAACTTTGATATGTGGTGTGTCTTCTTTTTGGATGTTTTCCTTATGTTAACAAACTTAAGTAATAGACATAAAAGGTATGTTTTCTATATTTCCGCTATAATATCTTGCAAGAAAGGATTGTCTGAAATGATTATTTATGTTTTGCATTATAAGATTCATGTGGTTCAAATAGATGGTCAATAATTCCTTATACTTGAGTGTTGTATTCTTATCCTTGTTCTAAGAAAATCCTACAGAATTGTAAGGAAATTTGTTGATCTTATGATGATTACTATGAATGACTTCCAAAATAGTTCAAAAAGTTATATACTCTACTTCCCTATAAATGCTAGATAACACCATGATTGTTATGTCTAATTATTTAAAGCTAAATAGATTTCAAACATGTTGTACATATGGTGGGAAACAAGGGATGATTATGTTTATAGGATGGAAAGGATTGTAATATTGGATGGTTTTAAAACATGTCTAGTAAATGTATCTTTTATCCTTCCTCGAGAACTTAGGGATTTATGAACTTATATTTTCTTGAAAACTGAGATAATATGTTGAACTTAGGTAATATCTGATATTTCAAAATATGGCAAGATTAAGAAGTATCTCTCTTTTATATAACCTCTCAAGTAATAAATTAAATCTATTATTGAATCAGATGTGTCTCTCCCTTCTTTCTCAAGAAATATATTTAAAAGACTAAATTTTCATAGAAGGAAAAATCAATGTGCCATTAAGGAGAATGTGCTTAGCTAGAGGAAACCCTTGGGTAAAGGACCTATGTCCCCAAGGTTTTATAATAAATAGGATCATAAGTACACAATTTTTGAAAGGAGAAATGTTTTATTATATGGTAGGAATTCTGAATTATATATGATCCTCATAAGTGGTGTGAATTGAACCAATGAAAAAATCATCAACTATAGGGAAAGAATATGATATTAAAAAAAAATTGTGTAGTAATTAATTACTTTGTTGGCATTTTGTGTGTGAAATGGAAGTTGAAGCTAACAACATTACTAGTATATAAGAATGATGATTCATTATGAAATAAATAATTATATGTGTATTAGAACATATTTAAATGAAACTTTCTATCCTTCTAAAACTAGAAATATTAAAATAATGTGTAGTTTTAGGTGATGTTATAAGGATTACAATGCATGTGGTTACTCCTCAAATATGTTTTATTCAGATAAAATGTGAAATGAGTGTACAAAAGTTTAGTGGGTTGAACATATTAATTTGATTGAATAAGAGGGTAGCCGTAGGACTCATGTATTTCTCTCCCTCTATTAAAGAATTTATGACTTTTATTTTGGAAAATGGTAAAATTCAAACAAACTTGTTAATGTTGGGAAAATATATACTTGTAAGAAGCTTATTATGAATTTCTAGGATATGGAATTGGTTAAATATCTAGTTAATAAGTAATGTTGATGAAACTCTAGCTTAATGAATCATGTTAAAATTTCTTAGGAATATCTTTGTGTATTGTTGTAATACAACACTAATGAATTGTTATAATGATAAAAGGTAGCTTAGGTTGCATTCTTTGAAAAGGAAGTGTATTCCATCTTGTGTGTAAGTTTGATATTAGTGATTCTCCTATAAGTTCACCATAGGCTTTATGAGAAAAAGCAACTAGTTGCATAAAGAGAATTGTTTTTGTCTTATCTCATAAAATTGTGTGATGTTATATGTGGCAATTCAATATTTGAATGATTTTTAGTTTAAAAATGTTTACCAAGGAAATAGTATGATAGTAGTATCTTATGTATACGCATTGAGAAGAAATAAACCCTGTATCAATCAGTATCTAGTTTAGAGAATGAAATTTGAATTCTTAATTGCATTTCACAAATCCTTAAATATGTTTTTCTATTAAAACAACTAATTCCTAAGGTGAAAATTATGCCTAACATATCAATGATAGAATAAAGTAGAAATGTTTGTAATATTCTTATTTTATGTTTGATTAATGGATAGAAACTTCTGACTTCCAGGAGTAAGTTGAATCTTAGGGAGGGATGATGTATTGCCCCTCCAACCCTAGCAAGTCCTGGTTATGCTCACTAGAAATTAGAAAGAGTTATATGTGATTTCAGGGTTATGTTTATAAGAGAATGATCCTTCTTGAGATGGTTTCTTAAACCAAACCTCTTCCAACTCACCATAACTTCATGTTTTGATGTGGGAAATAATAATATTGCATAGGTATGTTCCTATACATCTTCTTGTGTGTCATTTTAGGACCCTAATGCTAAAAGGATCACCTGATAGACTTATATGCTTCTATAAGAGATGCTCATTATTAATAGTTAATATTATCTTAGGTTAAATCATTATAATCACTTAAAGGGGTTAGATGTGTTACTTACTCTAATGATGTTACTTGTTATACTCAAGATTAGACATGATTTCTATACTGAGGATGGTATGATTTATTTATCTTGATTTGGTAATGAGACATTATGAGTACATGTCTGATGGTTAAAATAAGTTGTGAAAGTCAATAGATGATTTACATTTACATGATTATGTTATGATGCACTATGGGATAGAGATTATTCTAGTACTAATCACACTAATCCATTTATGCTTTATTGATGTCACTATCTAATGTGAGTGTAGGATGAGGGGAGGTAGTCATAGTTACTCACTCCTTGTTTGCCACTATCTACACACACACACACACACACACACACACACACACATATGTATGCATCTCGGTTGGTGTTGTAGGATGCAGGTACTAGGCATAGACTCCACCTGGCTACACAGCTCTTAGCATGCCTTCAAAATACTCTAACTATTGTTGTATGGAGATATTACCAAGATTATTCTCAAGGTTACTCGTGGACTTAGATTTATGTTTAGGAGGTTACCCTAGTTGGGGGATTTGAATGAAGTATGTGATGTGGTCTTGTGATTTATGATGTTGTTCAGTGATTAATGATGTGAGTTAGATTTATCCTTGTAAGTATATGTATATATATTTATTATATATGTGTTATAATTGAATGCATGTTATATATGTATGTGTATATGTGGGTGCACACGCATATACCCATGCTTATATAAATAATAATATTTGTATGTTTTTTATTGATTGTGTGAATGGTATGTTATTTATTATATATAATTAAATAAAGTGAATTAAATAAAATGTATTGAATGAAGTGTATTAAATAAAAAGTGAAAATAATAAATAATTAATAAAAGAAATGCTCTTTGTAGTAAAACTAGCTATCTAGGAGGGAGTTGAACTCGAGACCTCCTAGAATTCAAGCTAGTTGGTTTTTGTGTGTGCTGTGTTTTCCTTGAAAGTTATTTGTTTGACTTTCTTGTTATGGTTTTCTTTTAAAGCTATTTTATTAAATTAATTAAAAATTAGTTAAGTCTTTTACGAGAATTATTTGTTTGGTCCTCCAACAAACTATGGAAGTTGGAGAAGTTTCTTCCCATAAAGAAACTCCTCCAACCACAAGTTGGAGTATAAATAATTGAAGTTTTTGAGTGGTTTGAAAAGGAGAATTTATGGAAGCTTTTTGGGAGTTGTCTGTAATTGTTTTTCCAAAAATTTATTTGAAGTTTCTGTGAGTTTGAGAGTCTTTGTTTTGTGAAGATAAGTGTGTTTGAATTGCTGGATTTTTATTGCCAGAGGAAGCTTTCCAGGAGGCTATCTACTCAAGGCTTGAAGATTCGCAGAGAGTCTCCAGCCAAGGGAAGAGGATTCTCTGTAGGACCCCAGGAAGGGTCTAAACCAGGAAGAATCTCCATTCTTCCTGTGTGTGTATGAATGTGTTTGTGTATGATATGATATTAGATTAGAAAATGATTACTTACTATGTATTAAAAAGGAAATGTAAATGTCTTATCTTCTATGTATTTCTATTGTGTTTCTGGGAAGTAATTCTATAAATGTTTGTAAAGTTTTTATGGTAAAATCTTCCCTGGGAGTCTAGGATTTGTTATGACACTTCCTTTTTGTGTTTGTGAGAGTTATGTAATGATTTAGGGAAGTTTAGGAAGTTTCAGGATGGTTTAAGAAAGGTTGCAGTCCTTCTTCCCTATTTTTGCTTTTGCGGGCCTTCTCTATGAATTGATGTTTTTAATTTGATTTAATCTTATCTGAGACCTAGGTAGTGTTGAGGATGTGTTTTGAATATGGTACCAAGGTCCCTACATTAGGTTGACCTCATGGAACCTTTCCCAGGCACTCTCCATTTCTTAAAAAAATAGTTTTTGGCCTTTTGGGGAAATTTTGAATTAAGTTTCAAAAAAGTATCCTACTGTTTCGTATGACATTATACACTTATCCATACAAACCTTGGTCAAGTGTCATATGACCATCCCTGGAATGTCGTTTGGGTAGTCATGCATATTCGGATGGGAGTTTTTTAGTTATATTTAAGTACAAGTCTGATACTTTAAGTTATATTTTTATAAATACCTTCGAGGATGTTTGAGATAGGTTTCAACTTCATAGGAGTTAAGATGCAAATTCTAGATTTTGGAGATTTTCAAAAAGTTTCAGACTTAGCCAAATGTCAGGCACATGAGGTTTCCATAGATGGAATTTTTTGTTAATGCATGTGGAAGTTTGTATTACCTATGTAGGTTAATTACTTAATTTTTTGAGGTTATATGGTGTAATTATGATATTTTTATCACTTGGCATATACTTAAGCTTAGTTTATGAGGCTAGGCCTCGTCTCGGTGGCCTATGTGCATGGGAGGGTTCCCTAGACCTATAAATTAGCCATTGAAATTTGTATTTATGAATGTGGAAATTTTTATGCTATGATTTGAGGTGCCTTGTGATAGATATCCTTCCAATGGTTCTTGTTATGTATATGGCTAAGGATAGGACTTGCTCTGAGGGCTTGAGTGTGCAGGGAAGTTTCCTAAAACTATGAATTAGGACATGGAAGTGTTATCTTGTATCTTTGGCTTGTGATGGGGTAAGGGAATAGGAACCCTAAGTGAGTGGCTCACCATAGGTGTTGGAACCCTAAATTGGTTGCCAGATGATCCTATGGGTGGGTTTGTAAAAAGTGATAACCTTAAAAACTAACTTGGGAAGGGGGGATTCAAAAGATAATGAAAAAAAATATAATAAAGGCCACACAAACCTAATTGGAGTACTGGGACCAGGGATAACTTCCAGGGAGGATCCCTACTCATAAATGGGGTAGCAGGATTACATGGTTTCTGTTGGTACTCAAAATGCAATTTTGAGGTACCATGTAAAACAATTGCTAAAGTGCTCCTTTTGGTCCAAAATGTACATGTGAAAAGGGTTTTTTTAGTTCTTGTAATGAGTGGAGAATGATTTGATACCTTGTTTATGTCCCATTGATTCAAATTGATCTTTCAAGTTGCTTGTTGACATGGGTTTTCATCAATTCATTCCTAGGGGATCTCAAAAATCAGAAAAAAGTGTAGAATTCACCGGGAAGGGCTACTTTGAGATTGAATATCTTGAATTATGATAAGTGTCATGAAAATTTGGGAATGGGGGCATATTTAGTGTGCTTCATTTGACTTATGTTTCCTATTTCAAGTTCCTATGATGAGTTTTGATAGGGCTTGTTCATCCCCTTCCGGAGGTGTTTTCTTGGATTTGCATAATACACTTGTTCAGTTATTCTCGGAGGCCCTCTTGGTGGAGCTGTAATTTTTTCCTGGTGATTGGAAGTAAAGTGATGGTCATTTACCCACATTTTAAACAAGTTTTTCTTCATCCCTATTAGTTTGTAGCTCATGACGAATCCATTGGATGAGTTTCCCAATGCGATTCCATTTGCAGTTTTTGTTGTTCACAAAGAGTGTGAAGTGCACCAGTTTGCCAAAGGTCCACTTTGCGAGGATATAAATTTTGACCAGTCAAGCCTAATGTTGAAGTTTTTGATGCCCTACATTATAGACATAACATACTACTTCCATTTTTAGTTGAGACTCTCTGCCAATCCACCTTCTGAGCTTTTGAAGCTGATTCCATTTGCAATTTTCAATACTTTTCTACATGTCCTGAGTTTACTTCTACAAGTACCTATTTTCAGGGCTATATCTTTTTCCCAGTTTACTCTCCGATCAGGATGATGATTGAATCATGATGTTTTCATCTCAGTGTACTTATGTGCCATTTTGTGGCTTCCCAAGGTGATTTCAAATGTAGTTTATTACTTTTAACAGTGGTTTACAGAGAACAGAATTAAGGGACCGGCTTTGAGGATTAATATCTTTCAACTCGAGTACAGTCATGAGATTCCATTTTGGGGAATGATAGTTTATAGATCAGAGAATATGCCTATTAGAGGGTAGGGTCTGATCAGGTCACTATGTCAATTTTTGAAGCCAGTTTCTGGGCCTGTTTGCATGATTTTGGTGCTTTTGCAAAATAAGGTTTTTGATCTTTTGGCAATCTAGGTTTGTTTGTTCTTCAATTTTGGGACGTCCTGGGGATGTTTGAAGTAGTTTTTGGTCCAAGTGTTTGAATTCAAAAAAAAATTTAACCGGGCCCATTGTGGACCCGACTAGCTTCACAGATTGAAGAAAGAGATGAAGAATATGAATGTGATGATGTTAAAGAGGCAGATGCACATGGTGATGTTCAAGCAGAAATAGATGAAGATTATGATGCACTCTTCTACATAATTGATAGGGAATTTGAGATCCGAGATCTAGGTGATCATCTTTTGAAAATGTTTAGTCCAGAGAGTTCGGTACAAGATGGTACAATATCAGGAGAACCAAGTGACAATGTTGCCATAGATGTGACCACTGGAGCAAATAATGATAGCTCAAGGAGATCAGAGACTATACTTCAAAGCACTAGAAATGCTACCCACAAACCAGATGCAGGTATTCAAAGTTTTAGTGTGTCAATATCTATAAGGGATATGTTTTTGTGAGGTATAGCGAGGGGAAACGAAACACATTTTGTCATTACCAGAAAATGGCTATAGATGTTCGAAAGTTGCCTCGAGAGTGGAAGCATCTGCTCTGCTACCTAGACTGGTCTGGTATATCTTGTTCTTGGGCAATGAAGTCAACACTTTTCTTGGATGACAGGATCAGTTGATCAGCTAGTTGATTACCTGTTGGGAATGGTGAGAAAACATGAACATTATCATCGAGAACTAGAATAGTATTGGCATTCTTAAAGCCTCAAGATCTGAGTCTAGTACACTTTCATTAATAGCCATCGTAGAACATTTTATAAAAGAGGAGAGCCAGATTATAACAGATAATAAAGATGTAAATATTTTAGTTACCGTTGATGAAAACAAATAGCTGAAAGCCAAAGATTTGAAAAAGAAAACAAAACCAGTACAAACAATAGTGAAACAACAAGATACCCATTCCATTTTCCAGATGTGATCAACACATAGTATTTCTTTGGTTATGAGAGCTCCAGAATTGTGGGTAGTGTCTTTGTCTCTATAGCTTAATGAAAATTACACGCACTCAATCTGGGAAGTCATGAGCCTACAAAATAAACTTATTTAGTGGCCTGCAAAATGCACTTATTTTGTTAGTGCTCAAATCTGCAGATTATGAAATACTCATATAATCCCAATGGACATAATCTAGCAACATGCAAACACTAAGGTATTAAGGTTAGAAAACCTTCTTCACTTCGAGTATGAATACTCAGGTGGGTGTACCTATATCAATTCACTATTTGATTGAGCTCTAAATTGCGAACTAGCTCCTTCACTACTCTGTCCTTGCTTTCTAACTCAACTTAATAGGATGAGAGAACTCTGAGTATGGCCCAAATTATCCTGATACACAATATTATGATAGAAATTGTGGACAAGGCTTTCGAGGGTACCTAGTTTGGAAGACTTCAAGCCAAACAAAGATTAGATGTTAGTCTAAGCATGAAATCAATCTAAAACAAATAAAACTCTAAACTAAGCCACCTCAGATTGAGCTAAAACAGATGCACCCAAGCACTGTTTGATTTGCTCTTGCTTAAGGGGATGTGGGTGTGCTCTCTAATCACTTGAAGCATATTCCTTATGCATTTAGGATGGATTGAAATCCATCAAAACCCCAAAATGGCACAAAAATAGGTATAGAACACCTGATTTTGCCCCTAAGGCCTCAAGGATCAAATGATGCTGAAATGAAGATTAAGCTACATGATGTTTATGCTAAGATTGATTTTAACCAAAGAGAGATGTTATATGATGCTATGTTTATGCAAAATAATGAAATAAAATATGTTAATCCATTATTGCTATAATTAAGATGAGCTAAAATGCTTGAAAGTAAGCTAAATTAGGATGATTATGCTAAGTCTAGAGCTAAAAGGGCATGATAACAATGCTTAAAATGAAAGGTGAAAAAATGGATTCCTTGCTCTTGGAAATGAGGAACATTTATAGGTTTTGGGAAGGAGGAATGAGTGGCCAGGATCAAAATCCTTAAGAGAGGCCAAGATTCATTCAAAGGGGAGCACATGGATTGTGCTAGTTCAGGGCCACCTCCTTGTGACAAGTGTCATAAGGGCATTGGGTTGAAAGATGGGAGGAATGTGCACAATTTGGGAAATGTGCCTAAGGTCAAAGGGTGTAAGAAAGGGGTGAGGGGCTTCTTAAATGCATGATAAATGCATGTAAGAGGGATAAGGAGGCCTTAAATGCACTTAATGCATGTAAGAGAAGTCTCTAGAAGTTTGTTGACTTTGGGTTAAGCTTAGGAGTTGGCTAACCTTGGTTAGGGAATGTGACAGGATTAGGGGAGGGATTAGGATTAGGATTAGGGTTAGGACTTTATAGAAGAGTCTAGAATTTCCTTAGGATAAATATAGATTTTAGGAAATAAATAAAAATTTATTTATTTCCATGGTTTAGGTTTGAGAATATTTATTAAAATGAATTTAATAAACATGAGGATTAAATATTTAATCTTAATTAAATATTTAATCTTAATTAAATATTTAATCTTAATTAAATATTTTGAGTTGGGATTAGGGTTAGGAAATGGTGGGAACAACCTTTAATCGAATTTAAAGGAGGATTAGAAGATTCTGGAAGAGGTTAGTGGTCTTAAGGAAATTGGCCAAGTTTAGGGCAAAAAATAAATAAATTATTTATTTTGGGATTTTTGGTCAATTTATTAATTAAATAATTAATAAATAAGGAGATAATGTTTAAATAAGATTTAAACATTTTTGGGAGGGATTTCTTAATTAAATATTTTTAATTAAGGTAAATGGATTTAGTGACATAAAAATAAATAAATTAATTAATTAATAAATGATGATGTCATCAGGGATTTTTCAAAAAATAAAAATACTTTATTTTCTAAAAGATTTTTAGGTGTCTATATTTTTCCCCTCTTTGATGTGATGCCACAAGTGGCATGGTGTCAAAGACAAGAAAATAAGATGCCCAAGGCTAGAATTTAGAGGAATGACGGGTTGTGCCCCCTCGAGAAAATAACGCAAGGAGAAAACATTGTGGAATTTTCTCGAAAGGAAACAAAGAGAGAAGGACCTAGGAAGAAGGGGAGATAAATAACCAAACTTTCAAGAGCAAAGATGGGTGAATGCAAGATGAGATGGAATGCAAAATGTAGGATGCAGCTACATGAGAGATGCAAGATGCAAGATTAATCTATATGATGCAAGATGCAGGGGATTGGGGGAAGCTCCAAGTGAAAATGTGGAGAGCACAACCTAGTTTAATATAGCAATGCTAGAGACCTGCCAAGGATACTGGGATCATGAGGCCTTGTCAATAGCATTGTAGAGGACTGATGTAAAAAAGACATGCAGGGTTTCCCCAACATCACACATAAAACCTAGAGGAGGCATGGTGGAAACAATGCTAAAGAAACCACAAACACACGACTGACTCACTGACAGAAGCAAAAGATCAAAAGACCTTACCCTAGATTGGGCTCATTCACTACACACCATGTTATAAAGGATCATGGTGACTTTGAGTAGAGCACAACGAGAAGCCGTAAAAGATTAACAAGATCCAAAGGATAGAATCCAAGACCAAAATGATAACTCCAAAAAGACATCCTTTGCAAAGGAGAGAGATTTGATGTGATGTGATTGATTGGTGGTGGGAATATTGGTCTGAACGTGTGGAAGGATGCATCGACATGGACCTAGTGTGCTTGGTGGAAGATGGGGTTTGACAGGAAGGATACAACTGAGGGGACCTGGGATTAGGCTTAGGTCAGACAAAATAGAAGCATACATCTGTGTGGACCTGATGCTGATGGGGAGAATGTTATGTTGTAGATTGACAAATGATGAAGTCAAAGAATAATCATTGGGATCAAGAATAGTCAACAATTGATGTTGTTGAAGTACAAGGCTGGGGAGGACAAGATGTGATGATCAAATGCTACTATAGGACTGACAAGGACTATGTACAACAAGACATGAGGATATGTACAATGGACGGGAAAAGAGATATACAATGGATATGTATAGAAGCTCAGGATTGGGGATAGGAAGATCTCACTATATATGATATACAGGAAGGATCACACTATACAAGAGATGGTACAGGAAGGATCACGCTATACAAGAGATGGTACAGGAAGGATCATGTTATACAAGATAGACAAGATATGGTACAAGATATGGTATAAGATATGTGCAAGATATGTGCAAGATATGGTACAAGATAGGTGTAAGATATGGTGGTGGATTTGCTAGAGGATTATGAAAAAGAGGAATGCTGGGGGATGGTGGATGGGGATGGGGATGGTAGAAAAGGATTGAGATTTTGGGATGGGGGGATGGGAGTTTGATAGATAATGACTTGGTCCACTATGTATGGTGCCTGTTTGCCAGATTTTCACTAACATACTTGTCCAAGGCGCTTGAATTGCCAAGTTTTCACCATTGGATGATTATTTTTCTTTTCCTTTTTTTTTGTTTGTATTTTTCTTCTTTTTTCCAATTTTTATGGATTTTTTGAATATGTAGATCTAGTTCAAGCATAGAACCTCTTCAAATGTATGATGTTGATTGGATCATTCAAAGGCTCACCTTCTGGTGTAGACAACTGATAAACTCCAGAGCCGAAGCATGATGTGTCAACATAGGGGCCTAACCAAGTAGGCTCAAACTTGCCTTTCTTTTCTCTATGTGCTTGGACTTTTTGATTTTCTTTGAGGACCATGTCATCGACCTGAAATTGTATGGGATGGACCTTCTTGTTATAACTCCTTTTGAGTCAATTTGGGTATGCAACCAGGTGATCATAGGCTTGTTGTCTCTTTTCATCTAACAGGTCTAGCTATGTGAGACGGGCCACACGATAGTCTTCATCAGTGGTGTAGTTCTTCATGGAGACTCACAATGATGGGAGCTCAACCTCGATCGGTAGAATGGATTTGACACCATATACAAGGGAATATGGGGTGGTGCCTATGGGAGTGTGATAAGAAGTACAATAGGCCCAAAGGGCAGGATTGATTTGGAGGTGCCAGTCACGATTAGAATCATTGACAACCTTCTTGAGGATTTTCAAGATAGTTTTATTGGTTGCCTCAGCTTGGCCATTTCCTTGAGGGAAATATGGACTGGAGAAACAGTGATGGATGTGGAGTCTAGCACATAGATCATCCACAGGCTGGTTTTCAAAAGGTGTGCCATGGTCAGTGAAGATGGTAGATGGTATGCCAAAGTGACAAATGATGTGGTAAAGGATGAACTTGGATATTTGGATACCAGTAGTTAGGGTGAGCGGAATTGCTTCAACCCATTTGGTGAAGTACTCTATGGTAGTTATTATGTACTTGTGTCCATCCGAGGAAAGGGGAGTGATTAAGCTGACAAGGTCGAAGCCCCAACATGAAAATGGCCAAGGTGGTGCAATGGGTTGCAAGTCTTGTGCTGGTGCATGAATCAAATTTGCATGCTGCTAACATGGTAAACATTTTCTGACAAGCTCACAAGAATCATGTTCCATGGTTGGCCAATAATACCCAACTTGAAACAACTACTTAGCTAGAACCATGCCTTGTATGGGCACCACAAATTCTAGCGTGGACCTCTTGTAATGCTAGGATGGCCTCATTTGAATCTAAATACCTAGAGAGGATATTGTGATACCCTCGATGATAAAGGGTGTTGGCTACAAGAGTGTAGTGGGAAGCTCTGTGAATAAGGTTTTGGCATTGGTTATTGGTGAGATGGGGAGATATGATACCATTCTTTAGATATGCATGGATGTCATGGTACCATGGGGACTGGGGACCAATCAAGACACACACCATTTTTGCATCGGCATTCTCATAAGCTGACGTATGTAGTTGCTCGACTAGGAATTCATACTGTGATGCATCACATGGGATTTCTAACAAGGGCCCAATAGTTGCCATTGTGTCTGCTGCTTTGTTTTGAAGTCTTGGTATCTGTGTAAACTATAGATTTAGGAAATGCTCTTTCAATCTGTCCATGAGTTCTTTGTAAGGTAGTAACTTATCATCCTTTGTTTGATATTCATCTAGGCCTTGCTTGATAATCAGCTGTGAATCGTCGAACACTTGCAGTTCTGTGATATTCCATTGAATGGCTATTTTGAGACCTAAGATGAGTGCCTCATATTCTGCAATGTTATTGGTACATGGGAATCCCAATTTGAATGATTTTGGAATGTAGTCACCTTGAGGTGTGACAAATAGGATTCCTGCCCCTGATCCATGTAATGTGTAGGAGCCATCAAAGTATAGTTTCCACATGGGTTGTTCTTCGATCATACATAAGTGTTCATTAGGGAATTCCATGATTAGTGGATAAGCATCCACCAGTGGTGCTTCTGCTAACTAATCGGCAATGACTTGCCCTTTGATTGCTTTCCGATCTATGTACTGGATGTCAAACTCGCTGAGTATCATGACCCATTTTTCCATACGGCCTGTGAAAATTGTCTTTGATAGTAGATATTTAAGGGGGTCCACTTTTGAAATGAGCCTGATTGTGTGACTGAGCATGTAATGTCTAAGCTTTTGAGTGGCAAAAACCACTGCAAGGCACGCTTTTTCCATGGGTGAGTAATTAAGCTCATAGCTGACAAGAGTTTGACTAATGTAGTAGATGGCTCTCTCTTTGCTTTCATCATCATGCTGAGCTAGGAGTGCCCCCAGTGCTGTAGTGGTTGCTAAGATGTAGAGTATAAGAGGGCATCCTGGAACCAGTGGTACTAGGATTGGAGAATTGGCTAGATACTCCTTGAGCTTATCAAAGCTTCTTTGACATATGGGATCCCATTTGAAGCTTGTGTCTTTGCATAAGAGATGCGTGAAAGGTTGGCACTTATCTGCCAGCTAAGAAATGAACCGACGTACTGATTGAAGCTTTCCTTGTAGGCTTTTGAGCTATTTGAGTGTTCTTGGGGGAGGCATTTCTGTTATTGCTTTGACCTTTTTGGGGTCAATCTCTATGCCTCTTCATGATACTATAAAACCTAGAAGCTTTCCAGATGTAACACCAAAGACACATTTCTTTGGATTGAGCCGTAACCCATAGTGTTGTAGGTGATCAAACACACTCTCAAGAATGTCAAGGTGTTCATGGTGTGTCTTTGATTTTGCAAGAATATCATCCACATAGTCCTTTAGGACCTTGTGGATCATGTCATGGAAGATTGTTGTCATTGCTCTCTGATATGTGGTGCCTGCATTCTTTAGACCAAAGGGCATCATGTTATAGCAAAAGGTACCCCATGGAGTGGTGAATGCTATTTTGTGTTGGTCTTCTACTGCTATATGAATCTGATTGTATCCAGAGAAACCATCCATTAGTGAAAACATTTCATGGCCCACTGTAAGATCTACGATCATGTCTATGTTAGGTAGCGGGAAATCATCTTTAGGACATGCCTTGTTTAGGTCCCTGAAATCTGTACAAATTCTGATGTCACCGGAAGGCTTTGTGACAGGTACCATGCTGGATATCCAATCTGAGTAATCTATAGCTCTAATAATCATTGCATCCAAGAGCTTTTCTAGTTCTAATTTTGCCAATAGAGCTACTTTGGGATGCATTTTGTGTAGCTTCTACTTTACTAGCTTAACATTGGGGTCCACAGCTAGATGATGAACAACAAGTTTAGGATCAAGTCTAGGCATGTGTGCGTATGAGCATGCAAAGTTCATAGTAGCTTCTTGAAGTAGTGTAGTGAAAGCCATTTCCTCATCTTCTATCATGTTGGCCACAATGTAGGTGATTCTTAGACATTCCTCTATACCTAAGTTGACTGGCTTGGTTTCTTCTATGATGATAGGTGACTGCTCAGGTCTGTAATCCTGGATGGGAGGAAGAGGCAAGTCTTCATCTTCTAGCGCTTGAATTGCCAAGTTTTCACTAGAAGATATGCTCTTTATTTTTACTTTTTGGCATCAGAATGTGCCCCAAATGGGTTTTCACATAAGGACTCATGTTTTACTCTTTCTATTTCTCTTTTGTAGCTAAAGCTTGCCTCCTCTCCAAAGTATCCTTCTGGGTCAAGCTTATAGATGTGAGTTGACTCTAAATCCTGAACTGAGTGTGGGCCTGATGCCCCCATGAATTCTAGGAGTGCTTCTGTGCTTTGGAACTCATCAATGTGTGTGATGCTTGGTTGGTCCCAGTCTATGAGTTTAGGGTGGGTGAAGGGAAGTTCTATGAGATTGATGGCAAGTTTTCAGAGGACAAAAGTCCCCAGGAGGGTGTCATCATCAAAGATATCATCATAGGATTTGATTTCTTTCTCTTCAGGGATGTCTTCGATCTCTACGAGGTCATCCTGGCTATTTAAGAGGGGAACGCTAGTCATGTTGGTGTCCCCAGTTGCGGTATTGGGCCCTTGTATATGCAGGTGAGGGGTATTAAAGCCAAGACCCTGATGCTCATGATTCTTTGATGCTGTGATGGGATATTGGTTGCCACCTTCTTGTGGTCCTAGACCATCACCTTGGTAGTTCCACTACTTAGTAGTGTACTTGTGTGATTGTGGGTATTTTTCCTTGAAGTAGCCAGGAAGTTGTTTGTCAGGTGGTGGGGGATCTTTGTACAACCACCTATTAATGTCAGGATCCATTTCTTGACTATTTAATGTGCCATGGGATTCAAAAGTCATAGGTCCCATTCTCTTGATTTCATGATGCTCTTCAATAGGCTTGCTTTGGTGATTCGGGTGCCCTTGAGTATGTGGATCAAGCGAGAGGGCCCCTACGGAAAATGCATCATGTAGGCTATATTCACCACAACCCTAGTTATTGATCTTGACGGAAGAGAGGGTGGAGGTGAGAATGGTGTCTAGATCACAATGGGATCAGGATGAGCTGGCAACAGAAGTGCCAATGTCAGTTCCAGGACAATGAGTGGAGTGAGGGAATGATGCTTCCATCGCACGACAATATGCAAAGGGTTGGGGGTTAGCATGGATAGTAACCTCAGTACCTTGATGCAGAAATTTGATGCACTGATGGTAAGTAGATGGTACAGCCTTAATGGAATGAATCCATGGTCAGCCTAGGAGGATATAAAATGGTAGGTCAAGATCAACAACATGGCAAATAGTATCCTATGTTGCTGGGCCCAGCTGAATGGGAAAAGTAATGGTACCTTCATAGGTACACTCCAAATTGTCATAGGCTTTGATAGTAATTACTTCATGTGCTATATCAGCCTAGGTGAACCCAATCTACTGAATGAATTTCAAAGTATACAAGTTTAGGGCTGAGCCATTATCTATTAAGACCCGTTTGATGGAAAAGTCTCTGACCATGATGGCAATGTGGAGAGGGAGGGTATGGTCAAGTGCAATAGCTGGCATGTCAGATGGTTTGAAGGATAAAACATAGGTTGTGGATAGATGTCCCACAAGGGTCTCAAACTAGGTGGTGTTAATGTCTGTGAGGACATGTCCTTCTTTGAGAGCTTGGTCAAGGATCTCTTGATGGAGAGGTGAAGTGCGGAGAAGGTCCAAGATGGATATTTGGGCTAGTGTGTTCCCAACATGTTCTATGAGGTTATACTATGCATTGTGTGTATTATGTGTTGGCCTTGGACGGGCACTAGCAACAGTTATCCGACCTCTGTGGGTAGTAATAGCACATTGACTGTCTGCTCCTCTGACATGGATGGTATTAATTGTGGGCTCAACTTGGTTTATACATCCAACAATATTGTCATAATTGATATAGGTAGTAGTGTGATCTTCTTGCTTGCCTTTTCCATGGTTTTGGGGATGATTGGCTTTATTTTGGTTGTCCCCAGCATTGTGTTGGGGGAACACATTCTGATAAATTTGCAAATTGGCATTTAGCGAGGCTTGAGCAGGTGTATCTACTTGAATCTCTTTTTGGTCAATGAGATCTTGGATATATTTTTTGAGTCTCATACACTTTAGGGTACTGTGTCCTTTGACACGATGATAATCATAGTACTTGTGATCTTTGTACCAATCAGGCTTGGGAGTGGTATCATCAACTAGTTGAATTGGTGGATATGTAATTAAGTTGGCCTTGGCCATTCGATAAAATATAACATCCAAAGGTTCACCCAGTGGTGTGAAGGTATTTTTTGGATAATTTTGAGCTCTGGGTTTGTTCTTCTTGGGAGCAACATTAATGGCATGGACCTGATTGTTTGGATTACCTTGATAAGCTTGAGGGGCTTGCTGCTAATAATTCTACTGATTATTCTGAGAATGATATTGTTGCATGGGTTGCTGATGGACTTGGGGAGGTTTCTGATAGGTGGGCACTTGTTGTTGTTGGTGGTACGTAGAAGTCGATGGAGGACCAGCCACGACAAATTGGACATGCTTGGTATCAAGGGCTCCATTAGTAACAACATTTTTGTTACGATTCTAGTAACGGGATTTATCATTGCTGGGCTTTTGGGCATCATTTTTGAAGTGTCGAATTGTGCCTTCATCTAGGAGGGCCTTTTCAATACCTATCCCATTGCTCTTGATATCTTGATAGGTTTGGAGACAATTCATCCTCATGAAGTGGGATAGCTTAGGATGCAGATTATCAATAAAGATTTTGGTCAAATGCTTTTCAAGTGGCCGGTATGGTAACCTGGTAGTAAGGTTCTGCCATCATTGCAAGTATTCTACTAGGCTTTCTCCATCTTTTTGTTTTGAGTTGCAGAGATCTAACAAGGTCAACTCATTCTCAACATTGTGGGCATAGTGGGAAATGAACTTCTTAGAAAGTTCAGCAAAGGTTGTGATAGTCCCACAAGGTATTTTGTAGAACCATTCAACAGCGGTTCCTCCCAAGCTTTTGGAGAATAGGCATAAGAGATAGTTATCACTATAAGCCACTTCTTGGCATGCCATATAGAATTCTTTAATATGATTGAATGGATCTCCTTTCCCCCAATATTTATCAAACTTAGGTGTCTCAAAGTGCTTGGGGAAAGGTATAGCAGCTATGGACTGGTCAAATGAATAAGGACACAGCTCCTCAAACTTGTAAGTTTTGTTCTCAGTACCGGTTTGAAGCTCTTTAAGAGCATTCTTCATGGCTTCCCACTCAGTATTGATTGGTGTTTGAGCAGGTACTCCCATTTGAGGTGGGTATTGTTGAGTGGGATATGGAGATGGCCCAGTGGGATTGGTAGATTGGAGTGGATTTTGGAGTGATGCTTGCTGGGGATATTGTTGATGCAGCATAGGGAGATATTGCGGTGGTGGATATGAGACTGCTTGTTGGTGTTGTGGGATGATAGGGTCTTGCTGCTGTAACTGATAGGAGGAAAATTTTTACTGTTGGGGAATGATGGGGGTTTTTTGTTGTGATTGGAAGTATGGTTTTCATGGGGGTGGTTGGTGGAATGATGCAGTTTCTTGATAAGATGGTCCTTGCTAAACTTGGCTCTGTGGTTGACCGATATAGGTCGGGTGCATTCCCACATTGCTTAAGGGTGGAACTGATGTAGGGAAGCTTGAATCAAAGGGTGGTTGGGCAAGATAACTTGTGAAATGGGAGGAACTTTTCTATGGAGGTGGAGGAATTTGCTAAAAAGAACTGGGTGTTGGGAATGGATAGCTTGTGAAGGATGAAGCTGGTGGAGGTTGAGATGGTTGTTGTTGTGCTACTTGTGAGAAGGTGGCTTGTTGGTTTGCAAACACGGATGTGGGAGAGTGAGTTGGTATTCCAAAGGCTTTCATGTCTTCTTAAGTGAGACCCCAACGAGAACTAGTGTGAGGTGGGAATTGTGTTGCAGTGGATGTCTGGAAGGTAGATGTAATGAGAGTTTGGGATATGAATGGTGGATTGGAAAAACCCATGGAAGGCATTCCTCTGGTGAAGGAATTTTTCTAGGCTTGTGCCCAGGTAGATGCTTGTTGGGGGGAGAATGAAGAGGATCCCTGTGTTCCCCATGAAAAAGGGGATATTGATGTGGAAGCTTGTTGGGTATGAAAGGGGAGCGGTTGTGCTACCCCCGGAGTAGATGATGTAGAGGGTTTCTGGGTGAAAGAAGGAAACGATTGCATTGACCCCTGAAATGAGGGTGTGGATGCGGAAGCTTGTGGAGTGAAAGGGAAAGATGATTGTGTCCCTCCTGGCACAAAAGGTGTGGATGTGGAAGCTTGTGAAGCAAAGGGGAAGGATGATTGCATCCCTTCCGAAGTGAAAGGTGCTTCTTGGTCTATGGAAGATGGCGGGACTTCTTGTGTAAAGGTTTGTGTAAGAGGTGGGAGTAGATTCTAGGACAAGCATTGGATTTGTGCAAGAGCTTGAGCAGCCATGGCGGATGATGAAGTACCTGTGATAGGGAATGGAGTAGATGGTGTTATAGCTTGTGTTACAGGACTAGCGAAGCTTCCTTGCAAAAGAAGAGGAATGGTGGAGGTTGCTTGAGATGTTTGCAAGGTTGGACCAAGGAATGGTTGGATGAATGGAGAGTATACTTGTGTTGGGATTTGGATAGTGCTTATGGGAATGCGAGGATGGAGATATGGTAGAATGGAAGTATGTGCTTGTGCAAAGTTAGTGAACATGCTTTGCTGGTTTTGGGCCATGAGTGCATTGACTACTGGTTAATTCTCTGGATGATTTACAAATGTTTCTATTGTCAGAGGAGCTGAGGGGATATTGGGATCATCCCATGTATTTCCAGTTTGTATTTGGGGATCATAGGCTATCATTGCGCTGGTAAAAATGTTGGGATCAGATGAACTGGTGATTGGATAAGGATTCATGTTCCTTCTTTTTCTAGATCCAGATCTTGTCTTGATAGGCATGGAGATGCAGATGCTAGATAAATGCAAGATGTTTCCTAAAATACTCTAAAGGATGATAGATGCAAGCTTAAGGAAATTCTAAGGATGATGAATTTCTAGAATGCAATGCAAGGATTGGTGAAATGCTTGGATTTGGATCAAGGATGGTGGAAGATTGGTAAAAAAGCTTGGTGATGATGGAGGCTTGATGGGATGCTTTGATTTGGGTCAAGATTGGGTGGAGGATTGGTGGGATGCTGGTGGAAGATTACTGGGTGTCAACAATGAGTTACTATTTTTCCCAATGGAGGATCAGTGGTAGGATTTGGCCAACCTAGGATAGATTAATGATCTTCAGTCAACTGGATTCTTATCAATACAAGCCAATCTCTTGCTCAAGATGATGAGGCTATGCAAGGACAAGTTTGATTTCCTTTAGACAATGCTCTATCAAAAAGGGGATGATTTCTGATGTGTGATAAGGGATGGAAATAACTCAAAGTTTTTGAACACTAAGTACTTATGGATTTGGATCTTTAGATTTGGCGCAAAAGGATGGTGAGTTCTGATTTGGCTATTGGATGCTGGATTTGGATCAAGGATTTGGGATTATGATTGTGGATTGCTAATGGAAAGATGGTGAAGGATGATGGAACAATGCTTTCTAAATGCAATTGAGATGGATGATCTATCATGCTGCTAGGAAAATGATGATGAATGCAACTAAAGACTCTAGAATGCAACTAAGGATTTGATGATGATACAAAGATGAAACTAGGATGAAACTAGGATGCAGGACTACTAAGATAGGATTTCAAGATCTGAAGGTAGAATGGACATGTGATGGATCCTATCTAATCTTCTCTTTCAAGATTGATGCAATGATGGTTCACTCAGAATCGGTAGGCAAACTGTTTGACTCTTGCGTTATAGCCAATGTTATCAAGCTTTTCTTGATATCTTTCTTCTTCTTGGGTTTCTTGGATAGAGGATTGATGGCTCTTAAGGTTTCTTTCTACAACTTTCTTCTCTTGATAAGCTTTGGATTTGGGCAACTTAGCTTTCGGATGTTTGATCAAATTGGGCATAACTCAGGGAAATTCTGATAAGTTTGGTTTGAGACAAAAAAGGTTCTTTGGATATCTGATTTTAAGAGTTTCTCTGCAAAATGTTCTGAGTATCTCAAACTGGGTTTGTTGATCAGTTTGATGTTTCCCAATGACAAAGGATAGATTTCAACAAATATTTTTGGAAAAGCAATCTTCACAAGGGACAAAGCAACCTTGTGGGATACAAACAGGATAACTGACTCCGATAAAGCTTTGAAAGTGTATGTTCCAACAATGTTTTCACGGAGTATTGACTATCAAGCACTTCAAACAGATCTACCTAAGGAAGGTGAGTATCAAAATTGCTTGCCCATAGCTTGGTACCCCCTAGAAGGGAATACAAATGGTGAGTAATCTTGAGGTGACCCAGTAAACCCCTTGGAATCAGTCCTTGCACAAAGATTTTGATACTTTCGGATGTAGATAGGGTAGCTTCTATTTTATCAAGTTTTTAATAGTTCCATGGAGTCTCCATACCCGATTATGCTGACCACCTATGACTCACTTAAGATCCTAGCCAACAATTTTGGGGGAGGAATATTTACCTGTCCCCAGACATTTGCATTTGGCACAAAATGCCCATGGATTAGGAGATATAAGTGAGTACTTTTTGCCTTCACTTTATTTATATACTGGCCAGGGGGGACACCGGTTTGAGGTCATTCTCTGAGGAGGAAGCACTTTTCTCCCTGGACAGGCCTCTCTAAAAGTAGAACATGTGAACTTGTCCGAGTCCAAATGTTTTACGTTGCTTACTTTAAGAGGATTTACTGAAAATGAAAGCTCCTAGATGCACATCAAGCAAGTTGTTCATTTTCCCAAATTGATTAAGTTTGATTAAACTTTGAAATTGAAGACACAAGTGCTTAAGGTTTGATTTGTTCTTTCCCAAACTGTAAATGATTTGAGTGATTGCAATTTCTTTCCTTTGGGCATTCAAGATTGAGATGTGTGTGTTGATTTAGAACTTTGAAAAGACCTTTGCTTTATCCTTTAGATCATTCAAGATTGAGTTTGCGCTTTGCTTGAATTGAAAAGGAGGGAATAGAAATGCTTGTTCTTTCCAATTTAGATCATTCAATATTGTGTTTGATTTTCAAAATGATAATGACTCTTAGGACCTAAGTTCTTTTCCTTAATTTCATTCAAGATTTGTTTGACCTTTGCTTTTGATGAATCTGAGAAAAATTTAAGGCAAAAAAACACAGTCCATAGTGACATTGTCCAGCTAACACGCAACGTTGGAAAATGCACACGCGACACTGAAAAACTCTCAGGCAATAGTTAAATGCTTACACGTGACAGAGAAAATCGCCTAGGCAATAGAGAAATGCACCCAAGCGACAGTGAAATGTTTACGGGCGACAACAGAAGATTACTAGGTGATAATGAAAGATTCCCAAGTGACAGTGAAATGAGCACAGGAGACACTTTAAACCAATAGAGGCGACACTTAATCAGGCATAGGCGACACTTAAAAATCTATAGGCGATAATGAAATGAGCAGAGGCGACAGCAAAAAATGGGCTAAGCGATAGTGTCATGATCTTAGGCAACACTTAAACAAGCCCAGGCGACACTTAAATATGCAGAGGTGACACTTAATCATGCACAGGCGACAATCAAAAGTGCACATGTGATAATGAAAATTTTACAGGCGTAGGTGACAATGAAATTTTTACAAGCATAGGCGACAATGAAATTTTTACATGCGATAAGGAAATGCTGATAGGCGATAATGGAATGGATACAGGTGACAACAGAATGCTGATAGGCGATAATGGAATAGATACAGGTGACAATTCTATACGCGGATGTGTGAATGTTTATCTCGTAGGCATGATTATTTCTGTTACAAGCAATAGAAAAGTAGTTTAGACAGAATAGAAGTTGTCGAGGACGGAAATCTTCAGAACATAGACATCAATATAGAGCTCATAGACGTGATTAAACTGTTTGTAGGCATGACTTTATTGCGTGTAGGCATGACTAAAATTTGTGTAGGTGACATTTCATCTGTTTCCTGCAAATACGAGAATACAAAGCATGCTATACTCAAGTGATTGTGGGTTTGGGTCCCACCGGGCATGCCAGAATGTGGACAAGGCTTTCGAGGGTACCTGGTTTGGAAGACTTCAAGCCAAACAAAGATTAGATGTTAGTCTAAGCATGAAATCAATCCAAAACAAATAAAACTCTAAACTAAGCCACCTCAAATTGAGCTAAAATAGGTGCACCCAAGCACTGTTTGATTTTCTCTTGCTTAAGGGGATGTGGGTGTGCTCTCTAATCACTTGGAGCATATTCCTTATGCATTTAGGATGGATTGAAATCCATAAAAACCCCAAAATGGCACAAAAATAGGTATAGAACACCTGATTTTGCCCCTAAGGCCTCAAGGATCAAATGATGCTGAAATGAAGATTAAGCTACATGATGTTTATGCTAAGATTGATTTTAACCAAATAGAGATGTGATATGATGCTATGTTTATGCAAAATAATGAAATAAACTATGTTAATCCATTATTGCTATAATTAAGATGAGCTAAAATGCTTGAAAGTAAGCTAAATTAGGATGATTATGCTAAGTCTAGAGCTAAAAGGGCATGATAACAATGCTTAAAATGAAAGGTGAAAAAATGGATTCCTTGATCTTGGAAATGAGGAGCATTTATAGGTTTTGGGAAGGAGGAATGAGTGGCCAGGATCAAAATCCTTAAGAGAGGCCAAGATTCATTCAAAGGGGAGCACATGGATTGTGCTAGTTCAGGAACACCTCCTTGTGACAAGTGTCATAAAGGCATTGGGTTGAAAGATGGGAGGAATGTGCACAATTTGGGAAATGTGCCTAAGGTCAAAGGGTGTAAGAAAGGGGTGAGGGGCTTCTTAAATGCATGATAAATGCACGTAAGAGGGATAAGGAGGCCTTAAATGCACTTAATGCATGTAAGAGAAGTCTCTAGAAGTTTGTTGACTTTGGGTTAAGCTTAGGAGTTGGCTAACCTTGGTTAGGGAATGTGACAGGATTAGGGGAGGGATTAGGATTAGGATTAGGGTTAGGACTTTCTAGAAGAGTCTAGAATTTCCTTAGGATAAATATGGATTTTAGGAAATAAATAAAGATTTATTTATTTCCATGGTTTAGGTTTGAGAATATTTATTAAAATGAATTTAATAAACATGAGGATTAAATATTTAATCTTAATTAAATATTTTGAGTTGGGATTAGGGTTAGGAAATTATGGGAATAGCCTTTAATCGAATTTAAAGGAGGATTAGAAGATTCTGGAAGAGGTTAGTGGTCTTAAGGAAATTGGTCAAGTTTAGGGCAAAAAATAAATAAATTATTTATTTTGGGATTTTTGGTCAATTTATTAATTAAATAATTAATAAATAAGGAGATAATGTTTAAATAAGATTTAAACATTTTTGGGAGGGATTTCTTAATTAAATATTTTTAATTAAGGTAAAGGGATTTAATGACATAAAAATAAATTAATTAATTAAATAAATAATTAATTAATAAATGATGATGTCATTAGGGATTTTTTAGAAAATAAAAATACTTTATTTTCTAAAAGATTTTTAGGTGTCTACAAAAATCATGAAAGAAGCAACATGAAACAATGGTTTAAGGATATTCATCCTTCTTCTTTTTAGAGTTGAACTAAAGGAAAGCTAACCTCATTCATTGCTTCTATAAATCATTACAATATACATCTATGAACTTGTCATAGAGTAGTTCAAATTAAGGTTGTACAAATAAAATAAAATGAATTAATTGTTTATATTTTTGGTGGCAAATAAGTGTAAATGGATCCTAAACCAGTGCCTTATCCATTGGGAGTCAGAGTAAAATCCTACCTCCACATATATTTATCAAAACAAGTATACTGAAACTCAAATGACATGCCTAACACCCCATCCTTTTAATTCCTACCACTGTCATCAAATTCAGACATGGATATTTTAATTCATAGAGATCTCCCTTAAGATTTTACACTTTCCTTGAAAGAAACTTAAGCTTAACCCCTATATTCACCTTGTGAATAATGTATTTAAAAAAAGCCTTGCAGTTTAAACACAAGAAAAACTAAAACATTCCATACATAAAGACAACAAAATAGTAGTAATAGAGCTCCAATATTTTGTATTAATGGTCAAAATGCTTTGGTACAATATCTTCTTACTTCCTTAGAAAATAAGTTTTGTATTCAGAATGCTTCTTTTACAGAGTATTTTCCCCCTCGATATACCTCACAAAAAGCATATCCCTTATAGAGATTGACACACTAAAACTTTGAATACCTGCATCTAGTTTGTGGGTAGCATTTCCAGTGCTTTGAAGTACAGTCTCTGATCTCCTTGAGCTATCATTATCTACTCCAGTGATCACATCTATGGCAACATTGTCACTTGGTTCTCCTGATATTGTAGCATCTTGTACCAAACTCTTTGGACTAAACATTTTCAAAAGATGATCACCTAGATCTCGGATCTCAAATTCCCTATCAATTATGGAGAAGAGTGCATCAAAATCTTCATTTTTTTCTACCTGAACATCACCATGTGCATCTGCCTCTTTAACATCATCACATTCATATTCTTCATCTCTTTCTTCAATCTATGAAGCTAGTCGGGTCCAGAGTGGGCCCGGCTAAAAATTTTTTTGAATTCAAACACCCGGACCAGAAACTACTTCAGACATCCCCAGGACATTCCAAAATTGAAGAATGAAAAAACCCAAATTTCCAAAAGATCAAAAACCTTGTTTTGCAAAAGTGCCAAAATCATGCGAACAGGCCCGGAAACTGGTTTCAAAAACTAACATAGTGACCTAATCAAACCCTACCCTCTGACAGGCATATTCTCTGATCTATAAACTATCATTCCCCAAAACAGCATCTCATGACTATACCCAAGTCAAAAGATATTAATCCTCGAAGTCGGTCCCTTAATTCTATTCTCTGTAAACCACTCTTAAAAGTAATAAACTGCATTTGAAATCACCCTGGCAAAAATACCAAATGAATCCCTGGGAAGCCACAAACTGGCACATAAGTGCACTGAGATGCAAACATCATGATTCAATCATCATCCTGATCAGAGAGTAAACTGGGCAAAAGATATAGCCCTAAAAATAGGTACTTGCAGAAGTAAACTCAGGACATGCAGAAAAGTATTGAAAATTGCAAATGGAATCAGCTTCAAAAACTCAGAAGGTGGATTGGCAGAGAGTCTCAGTTGAAACTGGAAGTAGTATGTTATGTCTATAATGTAAGGAAACAAAAATTTCAACATTAGGCTTGACTGGTCAAAATTTATAACCTCGCAGAGTGGACCTCTGGCAAACTAGTGCACTTCACACTTTGCAAACAGTAGAAACTGCAAATGGAATCGCATTGGGAAACTCATCCAATGGATTCGTCATGAGCTGTAAACTGACAAGGATGAAGTAAAACTTGTTTATAATGTGGGGAAATGACCATCACTTTACTTCCAATCACCAAGAAAAAGGTACAGCTCCACCAATAGGGCCTCCGAGAATAACTGAACAAGTGTATTATGCAAATCCAAGAAAACACCTCCAGAAGGGGATGAACAAGCCCTATCAAAACTCATCACAGGAACTTGAAACAGGAAACATAAGTCAAATGAAGCATACTAAAGACGCCCCCATTCCCATATTTTCATGACACTTATCAAAATTCAAGATATTCAATCTCAAAGTAGCCCTTCCCGGGTAGAATTCTACACTTAGCAATTTTCTGATTTTTGAGACCCCCTAGGAATGAACTGATGAAAACCCATTTCAATAAGAAACTTGAAAGCTTAATTTGAATCAATGGGACATAAAAAAGGTATCAAATTATTCTCCACTCATTACAGGACCCGGAAACACCCTTTTCACATGTGCATTTTGGACCAAAAGGAGGACTTTAGCAAGCGTTTTACATGGTACCTCAAAACTGCATTTTGAGTACCAACATTGGCTCTGTCTGGGGATGGTTGAGCATAAGATCAGCACAAGACTCTCAGAATCTCTTGGGAGAGTAGACCACCCCAAAACCAACTTCTCTTCTTATCCCTCCAAACTTCTCAAACTTACTACCGGGCACCCAAAAAGCTCCTCAAAACTGGTTCCTTATTCAAAAGCAAACTACACTACTGCAAACAAAGCAGCTATACAAATATACAAACTTCTTACAAATGGAAACCATCACTGAAAACTTCACTTACCCTGATCAAAAACATGATTCTCTTTTCCACCATGCTTTGAAATCAAACTGAAAATGTCACTTGCATCCGCATGGCTGAAAACATGAATATTCTCCACAAGCACATTAGGCAACATATAATCCATATATTCATATCCATCAAATGCCCAAGAATCAAACTTAATCTGGATGTACTGATCATCTTCATAAATGTGTTGATCATTCTCGAAGAGATCACTAGTTTGCTCAAGAGAAAAAGAGACACTATCCACCACATTCGACAAACTAATACGGGGACTAATTTTCACAAAATGGGAGCATACAAACTTGCTGATTGTAGACCTCAGATCTAACATTATCTTCGACACATTTTTCAAATAAAAAACAAAACTCTCATACCCACATTCATGCAAAGGCAACAAACAATCAGAAGGCTCCTCATATATTACCTCTTTCTCATCTAGCTGATATGAGACCTGGGATTCAGATTTATACCCAATTGCATCATCCAATGAATGTATCATTTCAGCTTTAGCATGGATTGGATCTTCAACAAACTCTTCAAACAGTGGGTTAGAAACCAAATGAAAATGTGAATCATAAAATTTTGTACATAGTGCTGGCTGATCACAATCAATCTTCTTATTAAACAAAGGATTAGAAAAATCACTAAACTCATTTTTAGATTTAATATCATGGAAACTTTCACCATAAGATAAATCTGAATCTGAATCATTTAACTCTGAATCCAAAAAACCAACACATTCATCAATGAGAGAACTACTATCTCCACTTACACCATCTTCATTCGGGTAATCATATTCTGAACTGCATTCATTTCTGAACTAAGAATCATTATCCTTTTTAGAGTCATAGAAGTCACCATCAACAGATTCACCCCTATCACTTTGACATTCATCATCAGCATCATCATTGCATTCATCATGTATATCTAAAAATTGAAATACTTCACTTCTGAAAGCAATAGGAGAAAGAAATTTGTCCTCATAAATTTCCTTTTTAGATTGAGGATCACACTCGCTCTTAGCTTTGACCACAACACTTTCACATTCATGTTCAAACTGAGATCCTTCTACCCACACAATATACTTCTCTTTTGTTCTTGCATCCCAGTGAGTAGATTCAGGATCACATAATTCCATAAACAAATCAATACGATAAAGTTCCTGAAAAACATTATCAACTTGAAGTTGATTGAATGCTGCAACAAATCTTTCATAAAACAGACACACTGATTCGTCTTTTCTTTTCCCTACTTCCATTTTCAGGAAAAAAATTTCCTTTGCCTGAATTTCTTGCCTAATCATTGCAAGATTATTTTCATCTTCTTCAAAACCAAACAAAGGAAAAGAAAATCTAGGAATAACATCTAGATCTACACAATTTGTTGTTTCAGAGGACATAACCTCTTGACAATGCATCCTTTCTCTTCTAAAACTTATGCAGTCACAACTTCAAGTGTATACACTTCTCACCATAGATTTTTCAACTAAACTTATTCAAATGGAGAAGCGTACACAAGACTTACTAAATTTCCTTAGCTTGGTGACTTGTTCACCAAATAAGGATCTTATGAGATATCATAAACAAATGGGGAAATACCTAGAAATTTTTTTTGCTATTTTTGTAGCTTCACCTTTTGATTTGAAACCTGAAGAACACCTTCAAATTTTGGGCTTGTTCTGACATAGAGTCACCACCTCTTCTTAGAGGAATAATTTTTATTTTTTTTACTGATATTCTTTGAAAGCTACAAGATTCTAAGTATGTCTCACAACAAAATCACATAATTTTGTAAACTAATGTCAACAACAATTCCAGGTATATACAGATCTGAAAAAGATTTTCAGAATTTTCAAACATTGAAGACTCTTTCCCATGTGAACATTGGCTAGACTCATGGGTTCAACTGAAAACAATAAGGAAACTCAAATTTATCCTCACTGCTTATGCAACTGCAATACTTTGCTTCCCTAGCAGAGTTGCCATTTTGTTAGTGCTCAAATCTGCAGATTATGAAATACTCATAAAATTGGTGACTCTGCTAGGGATGACTGAGTGTAAGATCAGCACAAGAATCTTAGAATCTCTTGGGAGAGTAGACCACCCCAAAAACTAGCTTCTCTTCTTATCCCTCCAAACTTCTCAAACTTACTACCGGGCACCCAAAAAGCTCCTCAAAACTGGTTCCTTATTCAAAAGCAAACTACACTACTACAAACAAAGCAGCTATACAAATATACAAACTTCTTACAAATGGAAACCATGGCTGGAAACTTCACTTACCTCGATCAAAAACATGATTCTCTTTTCCACCATGCTTTGAAATCAAACTGAAAATGTCACTTGCATCTACATGGCTGAAAACATGAATATTCTCCACAAGCACATTAGGCAACATATAATCCATATATTCATATCCATGAAATTCCCTAGAATCAAACTCAATCTGGATGTACTGATCATCTTCATAAATGTGTTGATCATTCTCGAAGAGATCACTAGTTTTCTCAAGAGAAAAAGAGACACTATCCACCACATCTGACAAACTAATATGGGACTGATTTTCACAAAATCGGAGCATACAAACTTGCTGATTGTAGACCTTAGATTTAACATTATCTTCAACACATTTTTTCAAATAAAAAACAAAACTCTCATACCCACATTCATGCAAAGGCAACAAACAATCAGAAGGCTCCTCATATATTACCTCTTTCTCATCTGGCTAAGATGAGACCTAGGATTCAGATTTATGCCCAATTGCATCATCTAATGAATGTATCATTTCAGCTACAACATGGATTGGATCTTCAACAAACTCTTCAACAGTGGGTTAGAAACCAAATGAAAATGTGAATCATAAAAGTTCGTACATAGTGCTGGTTGATCACAATCAATCTTCTCATTAAACAAAGGATTAGAAAATCATTAAACTCATTTTCAGATTTAATATCATGGAAACTTTCAGCATAAGATAAATTCAAATCTGAATCATTTAACTCTAAATCCAAAACACCAACACATTCATCAATGAGAGAACTACTATCTCCACTTACACCATCTTCATTCGGGTAATCATATTCTGAACTGCATTCATTTCTGGACTGAGAATCATTATCCTTTTCAGAGTCATAGAAGTCACCATCAATAGATTCACCCCTATCACTTTGACATTCATCATTAGCATCATCATTGCATTCATCAGGTATATCTGAAAACTGAAATACTTCACTTCTGAATGCAATAGGAGAAATAAATTTGTCCTCATAAATTTCCTTTTCAGATTGAGGATCACACTCGCTCTCATCTTTGACCATAGCACTTTCACATTCATGTTCAAACTGAGATCCTTCTACCCACACAATATACTTCTCTTTTGTTCTTGCATCCCAGTGAGTAGATTCAAGATCACATAATTCCATAAACAAATCAATACGATAAAGTTCCTGAAAAACATTATCAACTTGAAGTTGATTGAATGCTGCAACAAATCTTTCATAAAATAGACACACTGATTCATCTTTCCTTTTCCCTACTTCCATTTTCAGGAACATAATTTCCTTTGCCCGAATTTCTTGCCTAATCATTGCAAGATTATTTTCATCTTCTTCAAAACCAAACAAAGGAAAATAAAATCTAGGAATAACATCTAGATCTGCACAATTTGTTGTTTCAGACGACATAACCTCTTGACAGTGCATCCTTTCTCTTCTACAACTTATGCAGTCACAACTTCAAGTGTATATGTTTCTCACCATAGATTTTTCAACTGAACTTATTCAAATGGAGAAGCGTACACAAGACTTACTGAATTTCCTTAGCTTGGTGACTTGTTCACTAAATAAGGATCTTATGAGATATCAAAAACTAAGGGGGAAAATACTCTGTAAAAGAAGCATTCTGAATACAAACTTATTTTCTAAGGAAGTAAGAAGATATTGTACCAAAGCATTTTGACCATTAATACAAAATATTGGAGCTCTGTTACTACTACTTTGTTGTCTTTATGTATGGAATGTTTTAGTTTTCTTGTGTTTAAACTACAAGGCTTTTTTAAATACATTATTCACAAGGTGAATATAGGGGTTAAGCTTAAGTTTCTTTCAAGGAAAGAGTAAAATCTTAAGGGAGATCTCTGTGAATTAAAATATCCATGTCTGAATTTGATGACAGTGGTAGGAATTAAAAGGATGGGGTGTTAGGCATGTCATTTAAGTTTTAGTATACTTGTTTTGATAAATATATGTGGAGGTAGGATTTGACTTTGACTCCCAATGGATAAGGCACTGGTTTAGGATCCATTTAAACTTATTTTCCACCCAAAATATAAACAATTAATTCATTTTATTTTATCTGTACAACTTTAATTTGAACTACTCTATGACAAGTTCGTAGATGTATATTGTAATGCTTTATAGAAGCACTGAATGAGGTTAGCCTTCCTTGAGTTCAACTCTAAAAAGAAGAAGGATGAATATCCTTAAACCATTGTTTCATGTTGCTTCTTTCATGATTTCTATCATAATATTGTGTATCAGGATAATTTGGGCCATACTCAAAGTTCTCTAATCCTATTAAGCTAAGTTAGAAAGCAAGGACAAAGCAGTGAAGGAGCTAGTTCACAATTCAGAGCTCAATCAGATAGTGAATTGATATAGGTACACCCGCCTGAGTATTCATACTCAAAGTGAAGAAGGTTTTCTAACCTTAATACCTTAGTGTTTGCATGTTGCTAGATTATGTCCATTGGGATTATATGAGTATTTCATAATCTATAGATTTGATCACTAACAGTTTCCAAGGAGGATCCCAATACGCAGGTGGTGTGATGACACTCACTTAGGTGGTATCTTAGAACCTTGACCTCGATGTTATAGTATGATGATATTTTATGTTCCTTATTCTTGTTCTTTTGAATTTTGGATTTATTGGTATTTGAGACTTAGATTTCCTTAAGGTCATGAGAGTACCTTGGTTCTATCTCCTAGCATGGGGGGTGGAACTTTACCAGTTTCACATGGTTGGGTGGAAAATATCTTTTGAGGTGTTGTTCATGGTTTGTGTCATGGCTTGGATTATAAGTTGTTTGGTGGTGAAGTTTTTGTTCTTGTATCATGTATCTCTATCTTTTAAAATCAAGATGTAAAGATGTATTATAATCCCTTGGGCAACTTGATGTAATTTTCTTTCTGTATGCCTTTGGGCCATGTGTAGTAACTGTAATTCTAATTGTGTTTGTAATTGGAAGAAAGAATATATGTATATGGGAAGGTTAGGATTAGGATTCAAAAAAGGGGATTGAATATTGGTTAATTTATTATGAATTATATTTAAGTAATTCCTTCCATGTCTCTCTTGTGATCTTTAAAATGAAATTGAAATTAATGGTTCTATGTAAACCTTTGTAATGCAAGTACTTGTGGATTTAAACTTCTTTAAAAGGAAACTTGTTTTGATATTTGGATTAGTGAAAAGATATGCTAGAGGTTGATGGGTATCTCAAGGTGAAAATAATAAGGGAAAGGAAAAATGTATATTATTGAAAGTAGTATTAAGATGTAATTCTTTCCTAATGCTCTTAACTGTCTAAGTTCAATGTGTATGATGTAAGGTTATTTAAATAAGATTTTAATCTCAATTCTTAACTGTATATATACAATGTCATAGATGATAATTTGTGGTAGAATGATTCAATGGATGGTTAGGATTGTGAGCTATTAAAGGTTAAATGCTTTACACTCTCTCTATTATGATATTTAAAATGAAATGGAAAGTAAGTAATTTTAATATAAAGTTTTTGTGATGATAGTGCACAAATAAGGTTAATAATAAAACAAATGAAAGAGGAAAGGATAAATTTATTTAGTGTATTAGATAAATGATGGGCTTCTGATTAATTTCTAAAAGTAAATATTTATACAAATTAGGTAAAGAAAATAAATTCAATTAGCTCATTAATGTAATTGGTTTTGATGTGGAATAAAAGCAATGTTTGAATGTAAATTGAAGTTGAAAAGGAAATAGAATTCATTTGATTAAATTAAGAAATGCATTTCTTGATAATGGTAAATGAATTCATTAAGGGAACCCTAAGGAATGTACTTTTGAATGGTAATGATGATAAGTTAGAATGTTAAGAAAAAAAATTGTTAGTTGTAATTTTAGGTCATAGACTTGATTCCTTATGGGTTCCCTGGCAGGGACATTACAAGATAATTGCATTGGACAATTTGAAGAATTCATGAGAGTCATTCTTAGAGTTAGAAAAAATTAACTTCAAGGTAATCCTTGATATGATGTAAGTGCACCTTTGGCATTATTGTCAAAAGGGGATAATATTCTAAGGGAGAATATGATAAGATAAGAGAGATTGGTCAGAAGCATAGTGTATTTTGCATTAATGCCAAAGAGGGAGTTTGTTAGCATTGTGTTCAATTGGAACATTTATAGTCATAGAATGTAATTGGTTTAATTATAATTGATGGAAACTAAGTCATCTCAAACACTTATCATAATTGGTGTGAAGGTTATGTGATCGGTATACTAGAAATTGGTTAAGTCCAGATGATCAGTAGACATAGAGGACACAATTAAGTTGCAGTTGGGTTAAAGGAAAATATATGAAGTATGGTCCAAGATAGAGCATAAACATGGTTAGATTAAAGCATGGTTGCAACCAAAAATCTTTTGGTTGATTAGTGTGAGAGTTTTTGTTAGCACACTCTCGCAAACTAATAAGAACTCTTGTGTTTTTCAACATCAGTTGGAAGATTTCATATCGGTAAGTGGTGTAGATGTTGCGATGACATCTAGTATTATGGTGACATGAAATTATGGTTACATAATTGATGATTTGTAATTCTTTGGATCAATGCCACTATTAAAGGAAGAGTTAAGGAGGTGCATTGGTGTAGTCAAAACATGTTTGACTATCTTGGAATATAACCATGAAGATTTTAGTTTGAGCTGACGTGGTCTAAAGAAATATATTTTTATATTTTCTTTATCATTTTTATACATGGTTATTATGTGAGAAAAGAACTTTAGTCGGTGCTAGAAGTATAGTTAAAGGGTACTTCTCATATTGGAAAAGGTTGTTGGTAGTTGGTTGTTTATGATATTGTAAGGGTTTTGATAAAGATGAGTGATATCAATTAAGATTGCGATATGAGATCAGATAGAGAAAGAGCTCTAAGTAGTTATAGAGTGTATATAATAGATTGGATCTGACAAGAAATCAATGTTATAGCTAGATCATTCACTTATTATTTTCTAGCAGTTGTAGAAGGAAAATCCATTAATCAGGTGAAACTTAATAGGTTTCTCTTTGTAAATCCATTAACCATGTGAGATTTAAATGGAGTCTTTAAATCCTCTTGTGAGGTAGATCTTTACAGATATGATTTTATTTATAACAAGGTACTAGTCACTCCTAATAGGGTAAACCCTCAGAAATGGTAATTGTAAGCTCCTAACAAGGAAAACTCAATTTAATATAGTAGTGATCTTTTGGGTTTCATCCCCATCACCCCATCATGGTTTTTCCCTCTAACCAACGGCTTCCATGCAGAAATCATTGTGTTATGTGTGATGATTTTGTGGTTGCTTGATATTGTTATTTTCTTTATTTCTATATCAGTTATATGATTTTTAATTTGGAAGTTATTGGTGAAGATGTTTGGACCGGTGGTTGAATTATTTATTAATATTCTTGTACACATTCACCCCCCTCTTAATACCTATTAATTCCAACAAATTATCCATAATAAGTATCTTTCCATGAAGTAAAAATAATAATTCCTCACATCCATCATTTTTTCTCAAAAGTCAAGGTGTTAAGGCTTTCTCAACTTCCTGCAAACTCTTCTATAGGATATCCATTTTAGGCATCAACACACTCTAAAATTTCATCAAGTTTCTAATCCTTTTACCCTGTTCATCCCTATATTTATTCAATTTCTAATTTATCTTTCCAATTTAAACTCTAAAATACATTGCATTCTCATGAATAGAATCAAAACTTAATGACAACAATCTCAACTTCTATTGAGCTTCACTATTTTTCCTTTCAAGATCCCTAAATAAATGGGAAAAACCAAAAATACACTTTGGAGTCTTACATCCTACAAGAAATGCATCTTTAACCTAGTTCATAGCCAATGTAAGAGTGTTTTTATCTTTAGTAATGGATTGTGCTAGTTTTTTTAATCTTTACTTCACATACTCCTTATCTTTTCTAGCAATAGATGCATCCTCCAAAATATTCATCTCATCACTAATAGAAGTGACTAGATGTTCCAATTTCTCCATTGGAGTAGCCTTGTCATCATATGATACTACATGCATTAGATCAAAAATTATCTCTCTCTCCATAAGGACCACTTGTGCTTCTTGTTTGAGAATATCCTTCATGGCCTTAGTTTTAATTGTCATAGAAAAAATGATCATTTATTCAGGGATCATTGTTCTCAAGTCTACTTGTCTTTGATTGGTAAATAATCCTCAATGATCATCTTGTACTTTGAGGAAGGCATGGTCTTATCTTTTTATTTCTCTATCATTACCTCCTCTTATTTTTCTTACATCACATCATCTATATCCTTCAAGTGTCCTTCACTTGATCTCTTTGTTGATCATCTGTAGGAATTTGAAATTGTTCACCATCAGTCATAGCCTAAATAGTACCCATGTTTACTAGTTCTTCACACTAATAGTCAACAAAATTATAGAGATCTACAATCTCCCCCTTTGACATTAGTGGCAAAAACACTTAGCCATATATCTAGGCAAGGATGGTCAGTCATCACTGCGACCGAGTCATTCTGTAAAGGCTGAGTTTTGTATTGTATACTTACCGAGCAATAGTACTGCCAAGTTAAGTCACGGTCATAATATGTTTATAATATGTTGAGTATAGTCATTGCCAAGCTACATATATCAATGATTACCAAGTGACAGAGAATTTCAATAGATGTCAAGTATAGTAGATGCCGAGGATAGTTGATGCCGAGTGCCAGGGATAACTTTTTCCGAGTTAGCCAGAATTGACATACAAGTCTGAAATGGCACAATGATCAAGGTAAAGCATTTTTGAGGATAATTATATTTTGTATGTTGTCTATTGAGGTAATCACAGAGGTAGTTACACATCCATATTGCTATCATTGATCCTTATGTATAACCTTTATCCAATCAGAAAATTGTATAGTATAGGCGGCAATAGGAATACATCTGGACCGTAGATCTTGTAATGGTAAAATGTTTTTGTTACTATATAAAGGAAAGATCTAGGACATAGATATGTGTGTGAATCAGAAAGAGATATAGAGACATTGAGATCAGATGAATATTGTGAGTATGTGAGTATGAGGAAATGATAAGGAGAAGTATTCAGATTAAGTTCAATGACTGAGCAGAGCAGTGAAAGGACATAATCAAGCACAATCAGATAGAAGAGATCACAATTATACAGAAAAGAGAAGATCTGTAATCATCATATCAGTGCAAACCGAAGGATCATATATTGAGACATTTTAACCAGTGTATCAGGGTAAATCTCTTAACCGAGTAGTCTTAGAAGACTTTTGTAAATCTCTTTACCAAGTGCTTACTTTATTGTAAGTTTACAAATCCTCTAACAAGGTAGACTGAATAAGTCTCTTAGCTTTTAACAGAGCAGACCTTTCACAGGGTAGATCATGATATGATCAAATTTTGTAAAGCCCTAATAGGAAAACTTTATTATTTGTAGTAGTGAAGATTTGTGGGTGTCATCCCCACCCCATTTTTACCTTTCAAGGGTTTCTAGGTTACCAAATCTATTGTGTTATGTGTGATTTCATGTATGCTGCTTGACATGATATATTACTTAGATTGTTCAAGTTTTGTTTACATGATGCATAAAGTTCTAATAGTTTAAAAGGAATAGAAGTTAGTAAGTTTTGATTCACCCCCCCCCCCCACTCTCAGTACTACTTTCCCATTTGTATTTCCAACAATTGGTATCAGAGCATGCACTGAGTGTTAAATACTTTAGAATCTTTGGAAGCAAGTGTTACATATTGAAAGACAATAGGAATGGAAAGTTTGATGCTAAAAGTGATGAAGGCATATTCCTAGGATACTCCACAAAAAGTAAAGCTTATAAGTGTTTGAACTCTAACACTAACAAAATTGTGGAAAGTGTGAATGTAAAAATTGATGAGTATGCAGAAAGAAATGAGGCTGATAGAAAAAGAGAACCAAAAGATTACAGATCTTTTGTGTACATTGAGGAAATAGAAGAGGCAAGTAACAGACCTACACCTGATGCTGAGTCTTAGGCAAGCAATGCTGAGTGATAGACAGATGATGTCGAGCGTAAGGAAAACAGTGCCGAGAGAGAACAAGAACATGTTGAGCTACAAGATAATGCTACCGAGGATCAGGAAGAGGTTGCCGAGCATTTAGAAGTTGAATTTGACAATCTTGTTGGGGAACCTGATGAAATAGAAGAGAAAAATGTTGAACCTATTTTCACAAAATATGTAAGAAGACATCACAAGCCTGAACAGATAATTAGAGATAGAGACATTGGAATTCAGACCAGAAGCAAGACAAAAGATCCAACATGCTTACTATGTGAATTTGAACCTAAGAAAACTAAAGAGGCATTAGAAAATGAAGTCTGGAAACAAGAAATGAATGAAGAGATTGAACAGATTGAGAAGAATGAAACCTGGACTCTGGTGCCGAGACCTGCAGATAAGAATGTTATAGGAACAAAATGGGTATTTTGAAACAATTTGAATGAAAAAGGTGAAATCACTAGGAACAAAGCTAGACTAGTATGTAAAGGCTACACATAAGAAGAATGAATAGATTATGGGGGGAAATTTGCCCCTATAGCTAGATTGGAAGGAGTAAGAACTCTCCTTGCATATGCTTCTTATAAAGATTTCAAGGTATATCAAATGGATGTCAAGTCTACATTTTTAAATGGTATACTAGAAGAAGAAGTTTACATAGAAAAACTAGAAGGTTTTGTTGATCCAAACAGCAGACACAAAGACAAAAGAGATGACAAAGGCTACCGAAGGTACAAAGACTACAAAGAAAAGGGTAAGAAATCCTGTTACATTGCTAAAGAAGAGACTGACACTGATAGTGATGATTTTGAAATTGAGGTAGTCTATGTTGCAATGAAAGATGAATCTTATGAGGATGAGAAAACTACATTGATTTCCTATGTGAATAAGAATGATAAATGGATTATTAAAAATGGTTGTTCACATCACATGACTGGTGACAAAAGTAAGTTTGAGACCCTACATCATTATAAAGGTAAAAGTGTAACATTTGGTAATGATGCACCATGTCCTGTTAGAGGCAAACGATTGATTAAACTGACTGATAAGATCTCTTGTGAAAATGCTTATTGGGTTGAAGGATTGAATTATAATTTGTTAAGTGTTGCTTAGCTCAACAGAATTGGTTACCAAGTGGAATTTCATCACAAGAAAGCTAAGATATTTGATGCTACTGGTGAACTGATTGGAAGTGGTGAGCAGACTAGAGGTAATTTTTTCTATCTTGACCTATTTGAAGAAATATGTTTTTTTGCACAACTTGATGACATTTGGTTATGGCATAAGAGGCTATTTCATGTTAACTTTGACAATCTGGTAGAGATAAGTAAGAAGAAGAAAGTAAGAGGCCTACCTAGATTGAAGAAACTTGAGAATGTGATGTGCAAAGAATGTCAGTTAGGAAAAATGACTAAGTCAAGTTTCAAGAGAAAATCCTTTACTTCTGAACACATTTTAGATTTGGTTCATACTGACCTTTGTGGACCTATGGGTATACAAAGTTACTATGGTGCTAGATATTTTATCTTGTTTGTTGATGATCATACTAGGATGATGCATGTAATGTTTCTAAAAGATAAATCTGATGCTTTTAAATTTTTTAAGTGGTATTTGGCTAAAGTTGAGAAGGAGACAAGCCCTAGGATTGGAACTTGGCTTTGATACCAATTGTTAATATGATTTAGAACAACTGATTCATCCCCCACTCTCTATTGTTCTAAATCATATTAACATCTATCTCATCTCTGAGTTCCTCAAGTGTGATATTAACACCATAAATAATATATCCTTCATCAATTTGAGTAACCACTATTTCATCTTCTTTTTCTTTTATTGGCTCCTCTTCTATTATACCTAAGTGTTTTATCATGATCTCTTTAGTTTCATCCTAAACTCCAAGAGACTCATCATATAAGATTCTTATTAATATCTTATTTTTTTTGAATAGTGGTCTTATCTTTGTAAGTATCTGCTTCATTTCCTATTTTGACATTTCCATTTTAAGTTATAGTAGAACATACTAAATCAACTCCTTATCCTATCTAATAACATTATTCCACCTAGAATCAAGTTTATCATACAAGGAATTGGATATTTTTCCTTGTAACTCTATCAAAGTTTTTCTAAGATTATTCATATTGTATACTACAACATCTTCAATCTATTATTTTTCCTCCTTTCCAAATTTATCATAATACTTGTTAACTCCAACAATTATACCCCACTTTATCACTTCATTTGTAGTCTTATCAATAGAAAAGTTAATAATTTGAAATCTAATTCATGATGAACTGAATTAGTGGTGGGGGAACCTACCACCTTATATTTATTACCTTTAGCCTTAAGTTCCTTCTTCTCTTCTTCTAATTATTTTTCTTCAACTTCTTCATATTCTTCTTTGTATCCCTTATCTTTTTCTTTCTTTCTCTTTCTAGAAATATTTGCAGCAATAGCCTCCTTGACTTTTGTAGGGTCAGATTGTGTCTTCTTGATTAATCTTATGACTAGAATATTCACTAGAATTTTTTTCTCCTTATTTATTTTAGTAGAACTTGTTTTTTACTAACTAGTTGAGGTACTACTGGCTCCACTAAAAATTTCAAAATCTTTATCTTTTGTTTTACTCGATATGCTATCTTTCTTGGAAGCATCTTTGGCTCTTTCCTTCTCAATTTTTTATTTTGTAAATCCTTTCTGAATCATAAATTGTTCAACTTCCTTTCTCACTTTCTTCTCAATAATTGGTTTCATCAAGCCATTATTCACTTGGAGTGACTTCTCTTCAAATTTCCCAGATCTTAGAGACTTGGCATCTATGGGTTGAGCTAATAGGTTCTTTGCATACATAATTAGAATATCAACTAATTCCACTTCATAACCCATAGGAATCACCCATGATGTCCTTGTCTCAACTAATTCCATCAAATAAGTGTTAGTAGAAACCATAAGCTATATAGTATATTTTTACTTATCAATAATCTCATATGGTATCCTTTTTTTCATGCATCTTTTACTGAAATTGTTTGAAATATCCCCAACCCTTAGTGGTAAAATCACTTCCTAAGATTCTGATATTGTTATTAATCTAAATTAAGGTTGGAGTACCTAATGTCCATGCAATATCATTGATATTAGGGAACATGTTTTGGAAATATAAGAATAAACACATAATCACTCATTCATATTTGCATTTATGTCTCTTATCCTTTTTTATCTTCTCAAGATTCAACATTATCTTCTCTCTCATCACTTCAATCAGATCATAGTCAACATTTTCCTTAATCATCTTGTATGTTGTATGAATAGCACCATCGGGTATGCTATTCAAATGACTAGAATGGTAAAACTTGTATCGTATGACCATAGATGCATATTTCACCTCTTCATCTTTAATATCATTCATATTCATCACACAATCATCCCACCTAGATTTCATCAAACTAATTACTTTTTATTTATGAATAGTTCATAGATTAGGTACTTCACTAGTTGAACATAGACTGGCTACAACATGAATTGCCTCTTTAGTAATTTTATGTGGTCGGTCCAGCCACATGAATTGATTATGGATTCTACTTAAAACATATCTAATTTTATCCTCTTCAAACTCATCAAGATAATCAACTACATAATGAAAACCTTTATCATCTATGTGTTTATGCTCATCTTTCAATGCTAACCTATCATCACACAACTTCTTATATTGTTCATAGATTGCTTTTGATCCTAGATCTTCTAATTTTTAGTGAGTATGTGATCTAACATCCTCAATGTGTATAAAACCATAGGTAATGCTAGTTAGGGCACCCAATAGGTCATTTTCCATTGATTTTAATGGATGTCACTTAAATTATGGTCTAGGTCTTTCAGTTATATCAATCAAATTATGAGTAGTCATCCTATCTTTCAAGCACAAATCTAGATATCAAATAAATACCTCAAATAGTCTAAAAATAGGGTTATTGTTGAAGAACATGACAATAACCACCATGATAATCAATTGGATTTATCTTTCAGATCACCACAAACAATTCCTTCTTATCCTTGGATCTCTATAAACAACTCAAACATGGCTTCTTTTCACTCCATGACATCTTTCAAAATCTGCAAGGTGAAAAATTAAATCCAAAAATGCCTATTTATCTACCTTAGCACATGCATTAAATGCATTTACTGATTGAACTTACATTTTCATGGATTGACCCAAAATCTCACTACCGATTACCAAAACACCATACAATATATCAAAATTTCACAATATACTCCAAGATATTGTATTACATCTTAAAATGTTGATAGATATTACCATACAACTATAGGGGGTTTGAAGATGGATTCAATAATACTTTCTCCCCCTAAGCCATGTGAAGGCTTAGCTTGATGAATAATTCTCCACACCTAATGGAGATGTGGACTCCTTTGATGAATTACTATCTTCCTTCTGGCAAGTCTTGTTCATCTCTTTCATGGTCTCTTCTACATTCATAATCTTCTTTTATTTTTGGTTACTTGACTAGTTTACCAATTGGTTCTTGAACCTATAGTCCCTTTCTAGATGTCCAATCTTATGATAATGAAAACATTCCATACCAATTGATCTCCTTGGTCCAATGTTACCTCTTGCAGTCCTCATTCTGCAGTCTATATCCATGTGTCCATAGTTTCCACAAATTGAGCATGTGACATCTAATTGCCTCTCCCTTTGGTAAGGTATTTTCTAGTTCATAGGTAGCCTCTGATTATTCACTCTTGACCTGCACTCATTAGCTTTGTGACCATATTTACTGCAATTGAAATAGTGACCATTACAGATACTAGATCTACTACTGGATCTAGATCTACAATCATGAGTAGTGTGACCATACTTATTGCATTTATAGAAACATCCATAAAAAGAGATAGTCCTATTTCTAGATCTACTTTTACATACATTTTTAGTATGACCTACCTTGTGACAATTGAAAAATATAGGCTTGTATTATTTCTTACCAGAATTCATTTGTGTTACCTTTTGTGAAGACTTTTCTTCTTTCTTGATCTCCTTAGTTCTAGATGATTCATCGACTAGAAAAGTAGTAAAAATGGTATATCCTAGACCTGTGGTCTCTTTCCTTCTTTTATTTCTAAGTTTCTCATCAATTTTTATAGTACTTTCATTGAATTTTTTAGTAGATCATTTTCACTCTTCAGTTCTCCCTTTAATTGCTCATTCTCATTTCTCAATTTCTCATTCTCCCTAAGGAATTTTCCATTTTATTCATTTCTATCATGGAGATGTTCATGCTATGTACCAACCTCTTGTCTTGTCTTAAAAATTTAATCATCTACATCTTTCAGTGTTCCATCCTTGTTCTTTAGGGAATCTTCTACAATTTTCCTTATATTCTCTATAGATCTCCTTGCTTCCAACTCTTCACACATTTTGATTGATTGGGCTTCAATCTCTCTCTCTCTCTCTTAACATTTTTCTTGTCCTTTTATAATTTTTCATTTTCCATAGCCATGGATTCTAGGGCTGCTTTAGATTCCTCATATCCACTCTATTCAAATAATTTCTCAATGTAATCTTGACTCTCATTTATTTGTTAAACAAGCTCTTTTCACTTGGCCAAAGATTTCTTCAAATGATCTTTAAATTCTTTGATAACCCTTTCAGCTTCATCAAGTTGTCTCTTGTATCTCAAACCCTCCATATTTCCTTAAGGATCTTCCCCAAGCTATTAGGTTTCTTCAAGGGAACAAGGCACTGATATCGATTATTAGTATTATAAGGCATTGGGAGGGGGGTGTGAATCAATGCATCCATAGATCTAAAACTTTTAATAATTATCTTCCACAATAAACATGGAAATAATAATATAACAATAAAGCATAACATATAAAGGATTCACACACAATGAATAGAAGACACTATATTTTTCCCATGGAAACCTTTTTTAGAGGGAGAAAACCATGTGTGGGAATTTTGACAACAAATTTCACTAGTGCACTGATGAAATCTACCCTATTAGGAGAAATTATTAAAACCCTTCTAAGGTTATACCTGGTTAAGAGTATTAATAGTTAAGTTAAGAACTACAAGATTCTTGTTAAAGACTACCTCATTAAGGGATTTCAAAACTCTAATTAAAAAGCTACCTGGCTAAAGTATTTTGAACTTCATACCTATTAGGATCTTTCTCACCCTATAAAAAGTGGTTGTGTTAAGGGATTTAGATCATAGAATGGTTAGAGTCTACCTTGAATATAAGAACACAAATGTATGATCTAGGATTAGTACTAAACTTCCAAATAGATCCATTTATCTTCTCAATTGTGCTACTCTAAACACTTTACTACCTTCGTACTTCCTTCAAAATTCTCCATCTATCACCACATACCATTGCAAATAAATACTTAACAATTTCCATAATCACGTTTATACTTGTTCTAAGTCAATACTAGAACCCTAAAAAGTTAGCATAAAAATCCAACTTAGCATATGAACGAAAGCCCCAAAACCAAAATTTAACATCCTTGATATTGGCCCAATACATCAAATCTCAAAAACATATTGTCCCGTCACTTAAATTTGACCGCAACACCAATCTAACCAACTGTATTAGTCTATACAGTGTACTTACTACCAGTGTCACTTCAATCCTCAATAACTCGTTGAGTTCTTTGAACTTACCAATGTGATCATATAAGTAGTCAAATATTCATTTTTAGATGATCTATGTACGATCACACATCTTAAATAGATCTCCAACTCCAAATTAGGTTTCATTTACCTTGCATATTGTCTTCTTACTGATTGACTGAACACTTAGTTGATTCTCCAATTTGATCCTTCAACACTATCAGTAATTCTGATCTCTTGTCATCAAAAGATCATGTTTCTAGCAATGAAAATGCTACAATATTATCATGAAATCAAAACACATATCACTTACATCAAAATTCCAACAAAACCATAATAATAGAATAGAATAGATAAGAAAAGTCAAGTATTTTTTAATGAAAAAATATACAAAATACTCATATCCAACCAATATGAAACTAAAGAATGCTAGTATAATGAACCAAAAAGAGGAAGAGTTATAATAACTCCAAGCCTATTTTATGTCAACTCCATAATCACCATTAATTACATGCATATGGAAGAGCTAGGTTATTCTAGAATATTTTATATTATCCAAAGATCAACTCTATAGCCTAAATGCATTTAAACTAATAAAATAGTATCCTTTGATTCTAGGGACTACAACCAAGAAACCAAGATAATAACATCAAACCATAGCCATGAATCCTAGGTTTCTCCATATTATCAAGGATCCATAAAATATATCCAACATGAATACTCTATTGCACACAACTATAGAATAAAATAACACCACCATGGATGAGGGTTATAATATATTGTCAAAGAGAAGAATCTAGATTTGTAAGAAATCAAATATAGCCACATGATCAAATTCATTCTTACTAATATCCTCCAGCATAGCATGGATAGAATGAAGGCCTCCAAAATCAACCTCAAGGCCTTGGTCAATTTTCTAGATAAAGCTCGGAGGAGGACAATGAACATAGAAATGATCCCCTGGTGGATAGCGGAGGCCCCAGTTCTAGAACCCATGAGAGAAACAAGAAAAATTCCCCTCTTATGAAGAAGAACATTGAGGAGCTTCAAAGTGTCATTGGTCAGATGGACAATATACAGGCTAAAATGGAGAAGACTCTGGATGAAAAAGTAGGGGTTATGTATGCGAATGTTTAGGCTGGTTTTTGTGCTAGATTTTTGTGTTTTCTGCTATCTTTTGGACTGGTGTTTTTTCCCTTATGTGGCTAGCTATGTAATCCCTTTCTTGGGTAGTTTGATGTTTTTTGCCTCTTTTTTGGTGTTATGATCTTACCTTTTGATCTTTCATTGCTTGAATTGTAAAGGGTTCGGGTCCCTTCAAAACCTATTTTTTCCAGTAATCAGAACTTCATAAAACTCTATCTTCTATAATGCCTATTGCATCCCAATTAGAAGATCAACTAAAACCACTTCAACTTAAACAAGGATTAATAATAAATCAATTTATACAATATAGATTCCCTCTAGCCTATCAAGCCAATAAATTACAATAGAAGAAATACCTAAAAAAATTAACACTATGGATCTTCACATACGAGTTCATACAAAACACATGAAATTACATGCAAATCACATACATGTACATGTGAAAAATGGATCCGAGCTTGGATATTAAATGAAGGGAAAGATAGACCTTTTAAGCCATCTAAGAAATAGCATGCAGCTACAGTATCCCATGTTTTCTTTAAATTAATTTTAATAATATGTACAAAAACATATTACTAGCCCATTAAATCATAAGAAAGGATAATAAAAACTCACTAAGACATCTGGGAACATTTTCTGATACAAAAGGTGGCAAGAAACTCCTCGCTATTTTTTTGTCAAATATTTTTATGATAGATTGTTCTTTGCATTACCAAAAAAGATGCCTCAGAAACTAGTTTGGTTTAAAAGTGTAATACTCCAATGAGTAATATATGACTCGAACGAGACTTATCATTAAAAGATCAATATTTTTTTATGTTATTTTTTAGGGGCAATTCTCAACATTACAATGACAATCCAAAATTATTCTCGAACAAGGATGTTGTACCTCTAATGTAAAATGTCGTCAGATGTTCTCCATTACTGTCAGTCATTACTGGGAAGTCTTGTCACAATTGTGATGAGAACCCATGATTTGCTTTGATAATAATGTTGTTCTTCTGATGAAAACTTTAGTCAGAGGTACAAAATTACTATTAGTACATTTTGGTGGTGTATATCACAATTTTGACAAAAATTTAACATTTTTAAAAAAATGTATGCCCTAGCAGGTTGTACCAATGATTCACTATTACTGTTAGGGTACTTTTTGACCCTAACATCCCTTTAAGGCTCCAAATTGATGGATTTTAGGAATCTAACAATTTTATATTATTCTTAACTTGAAAACTTACCATGAGGACTCACTCTTGACCCTAAGACACCATACACACCTTTTCAAAAATAACCTAAACATTCCCTTTCAACTTGTCTTCAAATAGTCAATACTCTCCCACTCTAATTTCTAATCATAATTACTTCACCCTTGTATGCATCCCTCACATATACTCACAAGTATCCAAAGTACACTATGTTTCTCTACTAGGGATGATCCAACTCCTATTCATCCAAGCAAAAGAAGACTCCATCAACAACCCATGACTAATCACAACACACCATAGGACTATAATATTTATATCTAATAATAGTATAGGCACATACTAATTTTAACTTGGAATAAACATTCATGGATACACTTGAAACTTCCATTCCTATATCCCTTTATTATGAGACGTTCATTGAACAACATTCAAATAATGAACAATCACTGAGAAATCGGACCTTGAGGAAACAATATGGAGTCATGTACCAAAGTATTAGAGAGGTCTTGTTAGGTGCCCCTGTACCATACTCCCCACCTTAAGACAAGTATAGGAGGGTGTACATCATTATTTTTACAGTATTGAAAAAATATAATCTATTAATTACTAAGCACAATGGAAAATACGCCATTTTATGGAAACAATTTAGAAAACATAAAGGTCTTGATCATGATTACAAAATTAAATTACATTAGTATATAGAGTTAGTGTATCTAATTATATCTAAAAACAATCATGTTATCATACCCATGGAAAATTATCCAACAATATGCCATGAAGAAGCTATAATAGCTCCTGAAAATTAAGGAGAGGAAAGAAAACTTAAATATATATATATAGATTTATACCTTCACACATAGTTTGCATTGATCCATCTTAAAGCTAATATGAACATCGATGGATTCAGCCCCTACTAAAAAAATGAATTAGTAATGGTGAGTTATTTCCATGTAAATTATACTAAAAGTCAGCCATTAATGAGTCTTTAAAGGGTAAGCATAGATGAACTATTCATTGCCTAATCTGTAACCAACATTTAGAAACAATTACATGTTAGCTTATGTGGTAAAAATTGAAAAATTTAACCAAACAAATTACAAGAGTATAAACTTAATTTAATCAATATTTTATGTAATTTAGTCAAATTACCTGGCTTCAAATATAGCCAAACCTCTCATAGATACATCCTCTAGAATTTTTTTCAAAGAAAAAATACTAAATTTATCAACCGATCAGATGATGTCAGCTATTTCTCTTAGTATGAAAGATCAAAAAATACTTGAAGCTTCAGATGCCCAAAAGATAGGAAGATTGAGAGATGATTTTCATTTGAATCTTTCTCTCTCATACTATTTTTGGGTCATCTTATGCTTCTTTGAGTAGTCATTGGCGGATGTTCATCTCTATATCTCTCTCTTCATGTCCTTGGGTCATTTGATGCTTCAATTTATTAGAGGATGTTCATTTGTATCTTTATCTGTATGCATTAGAGGATGTTCATTTGTATCTTTATTTGTATGCATTAGAGGATGAGACTTGACATTGTAAAAGGTCTTGTAATAGTGTCCAAAGGGGGGGCAGGTTATGGTCCATAGGAATAAGGACTTGAAGGATGTTTCAAATTTGAAATATTGTTGCTATCTCAGAGCTTATATGCCTAGTCCTAATTTGACAACAAGAGGAACTAACTTGTTATTATGTGTTGATGATTTTTGTGAAGAGTATTAAGGTAATAGTATCAAGCCCCTAGAAACCATTGTGGTAATTAAAAGTCATAGAATATGGTGATGGGACTAACTATCCCAATTGGTGATGTGATTGTCATAAATGACAGAGAGGAACTTTACTTGAGCATGGAGAATGTATAGGTTTGTGAATGAATGGTGTTAAGTAAAGGTTGTAGGAGATATGAGGAGCCCCAAGGAGTAACTAATACACTCAAAAAAGTGGAAACAAGTCCATTTGACATTTTCTTTCCTTGAATGTGAAGAGACTTCCCTTTAATACAAAAGGGAATGAATAGGTGGTTTGTGTGTCTAGGATGTTGGATGTGGCATAGAAGGCCAAGAGTGGCATGAGGAAGATACTTGGGAAGTGAGACAAGGGAAATAGTGAAACCTTTGGAATTTATAGCATTTTTATTATTGGTGTAAGTAAGAGTTCTTAAGATTCATTGTGGAGTGGTCCTAATAGGAGAATCCATAGGAGTTTTGCCTTGATTATGGAATGTGAGCATGGAGTGGAGTTTGGGATGATGTGACTGCCCTTTTAAAAATTTAAATGAATATTTTCCTATGTAATCATAAATATGAATATAAACAATAAACTCTTAATCAAGGACCTTACCTACGATGGTCTCCACTAAGAAACATCTTGTGATGTTGTTCATGATGGATCTGTTAGACCTTGCAATTAGGATTCAATACATATTATTCAATAACATTAATAGTGGAGCATAATGAAATATTTATAAGTGTGTTACCTTATTAAGATTCTCTTAGTTTCAAGAATATTTTAATATTCTCTACTTAACAAGACCAACCACATGAAGGTGGAATCTCATTTCGCCCCTCCCCCCTAACATCATTCTAAATTCCCTATTAACATATAACATTCATTCATTCTTTCATCCGTTAATAAAATATAACATTCATTCATTATCACAAAATATTCATTAACACCTAACATTCATTAATCCATACAATTCATTAACATTCATTAACACATATCATTCATTAACATTCATTAATACATAGTTACATTCATTAACACATAAAATTTATCCATTAATCATTCATTTTTATTTTATTTTTTAGAAGCTAAGAAAAGACTAATTGGAGCATAATATTCTTCATCATTTTCCCCCTATTTAGGTGTTGTTCCCTATACCTAGTTATGTACTCACAACACGGATGCTTGAGAATAGGGGGGTCCATTGCAATAATAAAGAAATAGGTTAAATTCATAAGATTTTTATTTTTATTTTGAATAAGGTAGCAGATCCACTTGATATATTTTTATTATTATAATAAATATTTTAACACTAGTTCATAAGATTTTTTATTGTTGTTATAAGCATTTCATTCATTAAAATAACATTACAAGGGTCCTCTTTACCTAATGGGACTATTAGCTCTTTTTCATGTAGAATCACTATAGCTATTAAGCTTGACTCTTAGACTCCTGATTCTAGATTCTTACTGGGAAAAGGCTAATTAACAAGGATTTAATCCTCCTTCACTTTGGGCTCCATAGACCCAGGAAGGTGTACCTATCTTCAGACTCACTGCTTCACAATGAAATCCTACAGTGGATTAGGGGTTCTAGCAATGATTTACTAATGTCTTTTGTTGCAACTGATGTAGAGCTTAGAAATCCAATTCGTGATATTAACAAAAGTAAACAATCATTGCAGAAAAATGGCAAATGTGACAAGGGTATTCACCCTTCTTCTCTTCAAGTTTAAAACTCAGGCATGCTAACCTATTGGATTCAATTCTTCAATGAATTACCAACAATGTATGTACTATTCAATACAGATTCTAAACATTCATGCTTTTAAATAGGAAATGGAAAATGACTTGATTTTAAAAGATTGATGATGAGAACTACTTATCAGAACTTAGACCTGTGTCTAATCTCGAGCAAAGAGTCCAATGAAATGAAAATCCATAGAAAAAACAACTAATAAGCACACAAATGCAATCCTGGATAGAGTGCCTTACAAACTATCCTCTCACTCTCACATCCAGGTATCAAATTATCATACTAATACCTAGCCCTCTAGGATTACTCACAAGTAATTGCACAGTTGCCTTGTAACCAGCATGTTCAGAATTCCTTACAGACTAAACATACAAGAGCATGAACAAAAGTATAAAAAGACACCATAGATCTGAAATAGGAGATTCCACTATATATTATTAATATCTTTCTACTTCAATATATTCAAATAGATCAAAGCTTTAAAACTAGACAAAAAATATGAAGTCTGCTTCAGCAGCTGTGAATTCACCATCCCCTGTTACAATGGAGAAAAAACTAGATATAGGAGAATGGAAGTCACCTACACCTATTAGTCCTTAAAAATATCTGCAACTAATTCCACCTTTAAAAACCTTTTTCCCTCCAAATTTGAAACCTCTTTCTGTAATCACTTCTCAAATTGATCTGATCCTGATTCTTGTCCTTGGAATTTGAACCTAAACTACTCTCATCCACTTCACTAAAATTGAAAATCATCATTGCCGTTGGATTCCTTGTTCCAAGACCTTTTTGGTGATATATAACACTTATATATTTTGTCAAAAAATGAGTTCCCAGGACAACTTTCCATGGACAAGCTTGGTCATTTAAATTTTTGGATTTTAGCCTATAAGCTAGACTATGTCATTTCCTAGGAAACACTGTGCTGAATAGATATATCTACATCTGTTGGATGTATGTTTGAGTTGTTTCTTTGGCATTTTTGTCAAAGAGGGAGATTGAACTGAAATGATACTATAACACGACACTAAAAGTAAGGGAGATTGAACTGAAATGAAAGATCAAGATAGAGGGAGATCCAAATACTTCTGATGGTCACAAAAATGAGATTTATTGATTCTGAATTAGAATGAAGCTAAGGATATTATAAATTTTCTCTGATGGATAGATAAGTTTTTGGATTGGTTGGTAATCCATGTGTTATTCAGGTGATATTATATGGTGTTACCATCAATGCCAAAGAGGGAGATTGTTGGAAACTGCAATTGAAACAATTGTTGTATTGTCATTCATGTCAAACCTTAACTGGTAAGACTATTGCTACTTAGGAAAGTACTATATCTATGGTGAGAAGGGAAAGAAATGTTGGTAACAATAGCACCTAAGGAAAGGTTGAGTTCTCTTGATACTACAAAGTGTACTTGATTATGTTGCACAAAGATGAGATAATGTATTGTTTATCTTAGTAAGATTGAGAACTAAAACTGGTAGGTTTAACCGAGCAAAAATGAAGAAATCATGTTTAAGTCAAGTTATGATAGAGTCGATCGAGTTAGTGGATGCCGAGAAAAAATCTAGTGTCGAACGAGTATCAGTAAATTGCTGAGGAAATAGTTTTAGTAGTGACCGAGCGTTTTACATGGAGACCGAGTGGATGATCACAATATTGACTAAGCATTAGCAATTTTATATTTGAAGAGAATCCAGATTTGGGGCCAACATTGTTGAATTCTTGGATTATGTAAAACATGTTGACTTTATGTATTGATTGTATGGAAGCATTTAATGCTTTGTAAAATGTTTTATTGTAAATCTTTATGAGATTTGAGATGATTCTAGAAGAGGTGATGAAGAATATGAAGTGGGTAAATTCAATGTATTTGACCTAACCCTAAGATCTAAGAAGGAGATTAAGCAGCAAAAGATAAGTTAACCTAACAGAGGAAAGTATTAAGTGAACCGAAGCATTAGGTATGTGAGTGCATGGGTGAAGTAGATGCTAGAAGAATAGTAAAGTTTTATTGATTGTATAAGAGAAAAGGCTGAAGGAAAAGTGTGGTGATTGCTTGAAGGAAAGTTCCGAGCAAATCAGAAGTGGAGATGGCAAAGTTTCAAAGTTAGTAAACCATCATTTGTGTATGGAATTGGATTTGATATTTGCAAAGTGAGTTGTATGTTTTTCAGATCAATACTACTGCTACTTTCTAACCATTGTAATAGTCAAAATCCTTTTAACAGAGGTTGACCTAACAGTCATATGTTAAATCCTTTGAACAAGGTTGCATTCTAATGGAGTGTATGTAAGTCCTTTGACCAGGCTCACTTTTAATAGGGTGATTGAAATCCTTTAACCGGGTCTCACTTGACAGTGTGTATTGTAACCTTTGACAGGGTTGGCTTTTAACCGAGCTCACTTTAGAAGAGTGAAAATAATAGTAGCATGTTACAAAGTGCTTTTTTCCACCACTATAAATCCTAGTGTCAATACTTGTATGAATGTTTTGGTTTGAACATTTATGTGTTTTACAAGTTAGATACAGCTGGGTGGTGGACTGTTGAGTTATATGTTTCTATTATTGAATCAGTGATGACCAAGTTTGTTTTGGTTTCTTGATCTGATTTAAGGAAAAGTTTTTTGAAGTTATTTTATACATCAGGACCTGAGAAAAACTGATTCACCCCCACCTCTCTATTGTTCTAAATCATATTAACAATTGGTATCAAAGCTGTGTTTCTTATTGGTGTTTACAGAAAACAATTTTAAAGGGACTTGAAGTAAATGATCAAGATGTATAAGAAGGAGGTACCAAAGCTGAATAAGGAAAACTTCCTTGCATGGAAAAGCTTGATGAAGCTGCATCTAGCTGGTATTGGTGATTCTGGAAAGTACTACATTGAGCATGACTATGTCACACCTGTTGCACCTTTGACTATTGAGGAAATGAGAGCTAAGCAAGAACACAATCAGGCAATGCTGGAAATTGCATCTTCCCTAAGCTATCTAGAATTTGAGGACATTAAGGACTGCACAGCTGCTAAAGATATGTGGGACACTCTTGCAAAGATCTATGGTGGTGATCTATATGTACAGAAAGCCGAAGCCGAGAGTCTTAGAGGTAAGTTTGATGAAATGAGAATGAATGAAGATGAAAAAATTGCACAATATTGTGGTAGAATAAAAGAAGTTGTGAATGCTATTAGAGGAGCAAATGGAACTATTGATGATGAGACTATAATTGGAAAAGTGTTAAGAACTCTGCGTCCTATATATACTATTAAGATCTCAGGTATTCAAGAATCTAGATGTAACTCTGCAAATGTGCTTACTTTGGAAGGTTTGATTGGCAAGCTGACTGCTTTTGAACTGTCTAATTATGATAATTTCACTATTGGTAGTATTGGAAATGTTGAATCTACTTTTAAGTCATAGTTAGTCTTGAACAAGCCTAAGAAGGAAAAAGAAAGATGCATGAATGAAAGTGAAAGTGAAAGTGAAGATGAAAGTGACACTTCTGATGAAGATCTTGAAGATCTAGAAGCTCTTATGGCTAGAAGACCAAGAAATGGAAAAGGAAAATACAAAGGTAAACTCCCTATTATATGTTTTGCATGTAACAAGGTCAATCATATAGTTGCTAGATGTCCTGATAGGAAGGATAAAGATGAGGAAAGAAATAGCAGACACAAAGATAGAAGAGATGACAAAGGCTACTAAAGGTACAAAGACTACAAAGAAAAAGGTAAGAAATCCTGTTACATTGCTAAAGAAGAGACTGACACTGATAGTGATGATTTTGAAATTGAGGTAGTCTATGTTGCAATGAAAGATGAATCTGATGAGGATAAGAAAACTGCATTGATTTCCTATGTGAACAAGAATGATAAATAGATTATTGATAGTGGTTGTTCACATCACATGATTGGTGAAAAGAGTACATTTGAGACCCTACATCATTATAAAGGTAAAAGTGTAACATTTGGTAATGATGCGCCATGTCCTGTTAGAGGAAAAGGATTGATTAAAGTGACTGATAAGATCTCTTGTGAAAATTCTTATTGGGTTGAAGGATTGAATTATAATTTGTTAAGTGTTTCTCAGCTCAATAGAACTGGTTACCGAGTGGAATTTCATCATAAGAAAGCTAAGATATTTGATGCTACTGGTGAACTGATTGGAAGTGGTGAGCAGACTAGAGGTAATTTGTTCTATCTTGACCTATTTGAAGAAATATGTATGTTTTCACAACTTGATGACATTTGGTTATGGCATAAGAGGCTATGTCATGTTAACTTTAACAATCTGGTAGAGATAAGTAAGAAGAAGAAAGTAAGAGGCCTACCTAGATTGAAGAAACCTGAAAATGTGATGTGCAAAGAATGTTAGTTAGGAAAAATGACTAAGTCAAGTTTCAAGAGCAAATCCTTTACTTCTAAACACATTTTAGATTTGGTTCATACTGACCTTTGTGGACCTATGGGTATACAAAGTTACTATGGTGCTAGATATTTTATCTTGTTTGTTGATGATCATACCAGGATGATGCATGTAATGTTTCTAAAAGATAAATCTGATGCTTTTCAATTTTTTAAGTGGTATTTGGCTAAGGTTGAGAAGGAGATAGGTAGGAACCTAAAATGTCTTAGATCTGACCGTGGTGGAGAATTCACATCAAATGAATTTAATCTATTTAGCAATAGTAGAGGAATCAAAAGACAAATGTCTACACCTGGGACACCTCCATAGAATGGTATAGCAGAAAGAAGGAACAAATCTATTTTGGACTATGCTAGGAGATTATTGATTGAAAAGAATGTGGCAGAGAAATACTGGAAAGAAGCTATAAGTATAGTTGTTTACACTCTTAACTAGGTACAGATCAAGAAAGGTACAAATATGACACCCTATGAATTATGGTATGGGCATGCACCAAGTGTTAAATACTTTAGAATCTTTGGAAGCAAGTGTTACATATTGAAAGACAATAGGAATGGAAAGTTTGATGCTAAAAGTGATGAAGGCATATTCTTAGGCTACTCCACAAAAAGTAAAGCTTATAAGTGTTTGAACTCTAACACTAACAAAATTGTGGAAAGTCTGAATGTAAAAATTGATGAGGATGTAGAAAGAAATGAGGCTGATAGCAAAAGAGAACCAGAAGATTACAAATCCTTTGTGTACATGGAGGAAATAGAAGAGGTAGGTAACAGACCTGCACCTAATGCCGAGTCTCAGGCAAGCAATGCTGAGCAACAGACAGATGATGTCGAGTGTCAGGAAAATAGTGCCGAGAGAGAATAAGAACATGTCGAGCTACAAGATAATGTTGTCAAGGATCAGGAAGAGGTTGTTGAGCATTCTGAGGCTGAATCTGACAATCTTGTTGGGGAACCTAATGAAATAGAAGAGAAAAATGCTGAACCTATTTTGGCAAAATATGTAAGACATCGCAAGCCTAAACAAATAATTGGAGATAGAGACATTGGAATTCAGACCAGAAGCAAGACAAAAGATCCAACATGCTTATTATGTGAATTTGAACCTAAAATAATTAAAGAGACATTGGAAAATGAAGACTGGATACAAGCAATGAATGAAGAGATTAACCAGATTGAGAAAAATGAAACCTGGACTCTGGTGCCGAGACCTGTAGATAAGAATGTTATAGGAACAAAGTGGGTATTTTGAAACAAGTTGAATGAAAAAGGTGAAATCACTAGGAACAAAGCTAGACTAGTATGCAAAGGCTATGCACAAGAAGAAGGAATTGATTATGGGGAGACATTTTCCCCTGTAGCTAGATTGGAAGGAGTAAGAACTCTGCTTGCATATGCTGCTTATAAAGATTTCAAGGTATATCAAATGGATGTCAAGTTTGCATTTTTAAATGGTATACTAGAAGAAGAAGTTTTCATAGAACAATCAGAAGGTTTTATTGATCCAAACAGAAGACACATGGTATGCAAACTAAACAAAGCTTTATATGGATTGAAACAAGCTCCTAGAGCATGGTACGAGTGGTTTCATAATTATCTAATACACATTGGATTTTCCAAGACAAATGACACAAGCAATCTGTATATGAAAGATGAAGAAGGTAGAAGTATTTTGTTGATGACATTATTTTTGGTGGACAAGATGCATTGTGTAAAAAAATTTCACATGAAATGCAAACTAAATTTGAGATGAGTATGTTTAGTGAGATCAAATTCTTTGTTGGTTTACAAGTATATCAGATGAAGAAAGGTATTTTCATTACACAGTCTAAGTATGTTAATGAAATACTAAAAATTTTTGGAATGGAAGATGCTAGACCAATGGGAACTCCTATGGTTACTGGACAAAAGTTATCTAAGAATCATGATGCTGTAGAAGTTAACCAGACTTTGTACAGATCCATGATTGGAAAATTATAGTATGTTGTACATAATAGACCTAATATTGCATTAGTTGTTGGGATTGTGGCAAGATTCTCTGCCAATCCTAGGGAAACACACATGATGGCCGTGAAAAGAATCATGAGATACTTGAAAGGAATTGCTAACTATGGGTTATACTACAAGAAGAATGAAAAATTTGAACTTAGAGTATATACTGATGTTGATTAGGTAGGAAATGTAGATGACATAAAAAGCACTAGTGGTGGAGCTTTCTTTCTTGGATAGAGATTAGTCTCCTAGACAAGCAAGAAACAAAATTGTATTTCCCAATCTGCTGTTGAAGCTGAGTATGTTGTTGCTGCAGTAAACTATTCAAATTTGATATGGATAAAATAGTTGTTGATAGGCATGAAAGAAGAAATCACTAAACCTGTTGTTATTTTTTGTGACGACACAAGTGCTATCAATATTTCTAAGAATCTAGTGATGCACACTAAGACCAATCATATAGCAATCAAGTATCACTATTTGAGGGAATTGGTACAAGACAAGGAAGTCCAAATGGAATATGTGAATACAAAAGAACAATTGGTAGACATATTCACTAAAGCTTTTTCTAAAGAAGCTCATGATTATCTGAGAAATCAATTAGGGTCCTTCCCCTAACTGAGGTTGCCTAGCCAACCTAAGAGCACTGCATCAAATATGCTACAACAAAACATTTGACACATTGATGTAGAAGATTGTCACACTTTAGGACTATCCTAGAGATATGAAGAAGAAATGAAGATAAAAAATTAGTCATAAGCAAGATGACAGAGGGAGAAACACTATGTTGAATAGATATATCTACATCTGTTGGATGTATGTTTGAGTTGCTGCTTTGGCATTTTTGTCAAAGAGGGAGATTGAACTGAAATGATACTATAACACATGACACTGAAAGTAAGGGAGATTGAACTAAAATGAAAGATTAGGATAGAGGGAGATTTGGATACTTCTGACAGTCACAGAAGTGAGATTTACTGATTCTGAATCAGAATGAAGCTAAGGATATTATAAATTTTCTCTGATGGACAAATAAGTTTTTGGATTAGTTGGTAATCCATGTGTTATTTAGGTGATATCATATGGTGTTGCCATCAATGCCAAAGAGGGAGATTGTTGGAAACTACAATTGAAACAATTGTTGTATTGTCATTAATGTCAAACCTTAACTGGTAAGACTATTGCTACTTAGGAAAGTACTATATCTATGGTGAGAAGGGAAAGAAAGGTTGGTAACAATAGCACCTAAGGAAAGGTTGAGTTATCTTGATACTACAAGTGTACTTGATTATGTTGCACAATGATGAGACAATGTATTGTTTATCTTAGTAAGATTGAGAACTAAAACTGGTAGGCTTAACTGAGCAAAAATGAAGAAATCATATTTAAGCTGAGTTATGATAGAGTCGACCAAGTATTAGTAAATTGCCGAGGAAGATAGTATTTGCCAAGGAAATAGTTTTAGTAGTGACAGAGCATTTTAAATGCAGACCAAGTGGATGATCATAGTATTGACCGAGCATCAGCAATTTTATATTTGAAGAGAATTCAGATTTGGAGCCGACATTGTTGAATTCTTGGATCATGTAAAACATGTAGACTTTATTTATTGATTGTATGGAAGCATTTAATGCTTTGTAAAATGTTTTATTGTAAATCTTTATGAGATTTGAGATGATTCTAGAAGAGGTGACAAAGAACATGAAGCGGGTAAATTCAATGTATTTGACCTAACCCTAAGATCTAAGAAGGAGATTAAGTGGCAAAAGATAAGTTAACCTAACAGAGGAAAGTATTAAGTGAACTGAAGCATTAGGTATGTGAATGCATGGGTGAAGTAGATGTTGGAAGAACAGTAAAGTTTTATTGACTATATAAGAGAAAAGGCTGAAGGAAAAGTGTGGTGATTGCTTGAAGGAAAGTTTCGAGTAGATCAGAAGTGGGGATGGAAAAGTTTCAAAGTTAGTAAACTAGCATTTGTGTATGGAATTGGAACTGATATTTGTAAAGTGAGTTGTATGTTTTTCAGATCAATACTACTGCTACTTTCTAACCATTGTAATAGTCAAAATCCTTTTAACAGAGGTTGACCTAATAGTCATATGTTAAATCCTTTGAACAAGGTTGCATTCTAATGGAGTGTATGTAAGTCCTTTGACCAGGCTCACTTTTAACAGGGTGATTGAAATCCTTTAACCGAGTCACACTTGATAGTGTGTATTGTAACCTTTGATAGGGTTGGCTTTTAACCAAGCTGACTTTAGAAGAGTGAAAATAATAGAAGCATGTTACAAAGTGGTTTTTCCCATATTAGGTTTCCACTATAAATCATGGTGTCAATAGTTGTATGAATGTTTTGGTTTGAGCATTTTTGTGTTTTACAAGTTAGATATAGCTGGGTAGTGGACTGTTGAGTTATATGTTTCTATCATTGAATCAATGATGACCGAGTTTGTTTTGGTTGCTTGATCTAATTTAAGGAAAAGTTTTTTGAAGTTATTTTATACATCAGGACCTAAGAACAATTGATTCACCCCCCCTCTCTATTTTTCTAAATCATATTAAAAGTTTTATACATCTACAAAATTTTCACGCCTGTCTCCATCTTATTTCATGCTAGCACTTTGTGCATTTGCACAAGCTCCAGAGTTTAATCGAGTGAGCCAACAACTACTCTTGGTTCCACGTAGGGGACTACTCTAGTATTTCATGAGGTTTTTGGGCCCCTCAACATTATGCATGGGAAGCTCCTCTAATATGTGAGCCACATGGTTCTCTTGATGTCTGGTTGCCCTCATTTATTGTGTGAGGCCCATTCAATGTGCAAGGCACCTTCCATATTTTTACTGTGCAATCCCTTATACATTTGGCTAGTCTCCAACCAGTACATTTCTTTTGTGCTCAACCTTAAATCACCACGTTTCTAGTATATGTCTGGTGCATGAGCATATTATGTGTTTGGATGCTCATGTGAATGCGTGAGCTTGCAATCATCCCACCTATTAGTGTGAGGCCTCGAATTTGGTATGTTGTAGCCTCTTTGCTTAACTGGCTCATGTAAGGCAGCCACCAGTATTCTTCCATGCTGGCAATCCACTATTTGAAATACAACATTTGATCTTTCTTGCGACCCTTCTCCGGACTAGCAATCTCCATCATGCATATGTGTGAGGTTTAATAGGAAATGTGTGGGGCCATCAATTATTTTCACAAGCCACTTCATTAATATAAAATGGGAGCCCCTATCTATATGTAGGTAGCCCCATCCAAATTAGCTGCTCCAATTAAACAGGCAAGTTTAAAAAACACATGCACCATGGACCTACATTGGCTGCTCTTTGAGTATTCAAAAAACCACAACCTCCATGTTTTTACTATGCTAGCCTCCATTCAATGGTGCCTGGGCTACTAAAACTTGTCCCATATAGCTTATTGTGAGTGCTCATTTGACATGCTGACATTGCATTGAGCTCGCTAGCATAGCAATGAGCGAGCCTGCTCCCTTAAACTCTCATGCAAGGCACTTGGGATCATGCTGAAAATCCCTCCATGTGAAACTTCCTAATTTGCAAGTAATAGCTCCCTTTATTCACTTACGCTAGTTGTCTCTTTTGTCAAGTCACCCTTCAGTTAATGGTCTCACGTAAGAAGCATAGAAGTGAGCTTCAAGCAATGGGCTAACTGCTGACACAAATTAACACAAGCTTCCCTTCAAACTGGCCGCGCTCCATTCATTTGCATAAATCCTCCAACTCCTCAATGTCTTACGTAGGCTCTATTTGGTTTGGATTAGATGCTACATACATTACAAATGCAGCAGTACACAATGTGAACTGCCAATACATGGCATGTTGCCCATACTTTAGTTGTGGAATATGTTGTAATTAGCCTCATTATCCCTTCATGCACCACTTGTTGATGCTTGCAGGCATAAAGTGTAGTATCCTCAATGGTGTGTGAATCACTTTTCTATGTTTCCATCTTACACTCAAATATGTGGGCCCTCTATCTTGGCTTCCTACGCATGCTGCAAACAACAGCCTCCATTTTAGACTGGTTGTCATTCCACATAATATGCTTCTCTATAACTTATCATCCCTTGGCTAGCATGTGACCCTTCACTCATTTAATCCCTTTTTGTTTAAAATTTCCTCATCTCCTATAAACTTTTGATTATGCTTCTTCCACCAATAAGAACCTCTACACACTATGGTTCAAAACTCATTAATACTTATGTTCTTTTTGTAATCCCCCATATTTATGTCAACATAAGTACAATGTTAAATAGACTGCTTGTATTTACCTTTTCAAAACAAGTGCACAATCATCACATCCTTTGACATATTTTAACATGTAAAACACATGAGTATGCACCTTGATACTTAAAGAGAAAATTGACCAAGACAAACCATGAAACTTCACACTTCCCTCTGTTTGCTTGAAATATAGCTCTAGGAACGACCTTTTAAAACTGACCAAACAGCCTGGTAGGAACATGCCACTAGGAACACATAATCATCTCCATCATGACAATATGTAGGTCAAAGGAAAACCTCTCAAAAAATTTCAGCCGACAGATATTCATGATCAAACAAGGACACACGGAGACTAATTATGTGCACACTTGCAAAAATCACACAAGTTGCCACCAGAACCTGCTTTAAAAACTGATCAACTAAAACTTTCATAACTCGACAACTCAAGCATTGATTCAACCTCATACAAGGTACATGATTCCACAATCAGCTCACTCCGAAGATCAAGTGGTCAATCACAATTAACCAGCAAAGTTAGCCTATCAACAATATTTAGGACCAAAAATAGTGCAATATGCAGAAATTGGATTTGGAATTGAGCTGGGAAAGTGATCAGATGGATTGGCAAGGACCCCCAAATCCACAGGTAAGTAGTATTTTAGGTTTACAATACAAGACAACTTTCAATTATGCTGGACCATGGATAGGGCACAAACTACAAGGTTTCAAAGTAGGCCACTTATAAAACTAGACAGTGCACATTCAAAGAATTTTAACAAGTTGCAAACGGAATGACACTGGCAAATAGGTCAAACAGGCACATGGGGGGCTAAAAATTAGCTAGATGACTCACTCCCATGCCTAAAATATGATGCCACAACCAGAATGTCATGACCAATCATAGGAAAAAAAATATTCAAATACAAATAGGGCTTGTTACAGCAAATTGACACTTAGAGACATGCAGATTTTGGACAAGTGCTCAAAACAAGACATCATGGAATGACTCAAAACTCAAAATTAATGACCTGGGATGTCTTTAAATGTCAAAACATAGGTGATAAGCACTTGACATGCATGGAAAACCTCAGAATCACATCCGATAAAATAGGCTCAAAAAGCACCTGTAAGGCCTCAAACTGCAAAATTTTACAAGGTACTCAAAAACCCATGATGTATTTTTGAAGACCAACAGGGACCACATCATCTTCTTGATCATGTTTTCTAGCCTCATCCTCAACACCTTGAACACCCTATAAATCCTCTTGACTTGAAACACGAAAGGTCACATTAATCAATATACCAATTACAATTAAATTCATTTAAAAGAATAAAAGTGGTCCTCTTTACCTAATGGGGGAACATCATGTTCTTGATGTTATCTATCTTGATCATGCTCCACTTTTTTACCACTATCTATATGCTCTAAAATAAAAACAAAAAATGTTACATTAATTACTACACCAATCGTAATTAAAGATGTTTAATTATATTAATAATTACATAAAAAATTATATAGCACATGAATACCTCTAGTACCGAGCACACCATGACCTTAATCATGTGTAGGTTGTGATCCAACCTCAACATATTGCATTCCAATATCATGTGCATTTCTTTCATTGGTTTCTTATTTAAAAAAAATATAGTCACTTTATGTTGGAAATTAATATTGAATAGGTTATTGCTCAATTATTCAATTTTAAATAATCTTCATTTAGGTTATTTACCTACATGACATATGCACTAGAATCTTGTTTGTGCCTTCTAAATTCTCTTAGATTTTTATCCACGGCTCCATAGCCTTGCTAGAAGGCAATATTCATGTCATCTTCTATGGGCGCTCTATTGAATTCAAAAGCCCTACATTTTTGTATAATATCATGAGTTTTTATTTTATTGTATGATTAAAAAAAATGTTTGCAATCTATTATTTCAGTGTGATATTTCATTTATTGATACTTACGGTTCATGCAGAAACTGTCATATAACCACTAGAGCCAAGTTTGTGTTGCTCATGTTTTTCTAGTCTTGCCTTTGTTTCCTTCAATGTGTCGGGCAGCCTATGAAAAGTTTGAAATATTTTAGGTTATGTAAAAATAAAAAGTAATTAGTACATAATTACATTGTTGATAGTATCACATACCTTCTTTTTCCCGATGATGTATGTCCTTTTCTCTTTTTTTCTTTCTCCTTTCCATCAAAAACCAAGTCCTTCCACTCCCGCTCTAGAATCATGGGAGCATGTTCATATTTTATGCTCTTCTCTAAATGTGTCCTATAGTGGTCCCTCACATACTGTATATATGTACCATCTTTTTGAAGGACCTTGGTTGTGTTGAATGTGTCATTTCAAAACAACACAACTAAATGACCTATGAGTTCATCTTTTATTTTTTTATTTTGGGCATTCCACAATGTACATATGGTGGGCCTGAAAATATCCAATATAAGATCATTAATATTTTATAAAAAAACATCATTGCCTGCAAAATAAATCATGGGATCATTAGTCCAAAAAGAGTGATCAATAAGAAAATTACAATTGGACTATATATAATAATAATTTTAAAGCACCTAGAAACTTCTCTATCTTTATGGGAACAAAATCATCTATCACCCCAAATATGACTAAAAATGTTCTCATACTAGTAATATGGGAAGATCCAAGAAATGCTACAAAAACATCACCACTAATGGCCTCTACATCCCTAGGTACATGTCATGCTACATAGGTCAGTGCACCACTTGATGCTTTCTTGCTGCGTGTTGCCAAAATTTGACTCGGCAACATAGGTACAGATGATGCGGTAAGTTGAGGTTGTGTATGCATCCGAAGATGGACAACACTTGAAGTACCTAAAACAATACATTAAATATAAAATATTTTAAATATATGATTAGTAACACAATAACACAAGGATGGGAACATGTAAAAATATGAGGTGGTGTATACACAAGAACATGGCCAACACTTGAAGTACATGGAGCACTCTGATTGTGGCTAATAGCATCATGAGGACACAAAATGTTTTGTAAAAATAACACATACATATTTTAGTTAATGACATAAAAGAGTATAAAATATAAACCATGAATTAACTTATGTTGTAATTAAATATTTCATGAAATATTGCTTCAAAGAATTGCAATCTCTCTTTCAATTATTTTTCCCTCTCTTGTATCTCATCAATTTGAGGCTCCATGAATAACAATGTAATAATTTCTTTATTTTTTTCTTTTCTGCCCTTCTTATAATTTTAGCAAGGTTGAGGGAATGTGTTATGTCATAATCACATAATAGTGATTCTATAACTATTTTGAGGTTTTCAAGTACTTTAGGTGACTTTCCCTGAACATCTACCTATGACAAGAATATTAGTAACATTATCAAAATTAATCCAAGACCATAAAGAAAAGAACATAATAATATAAAAATTACAATGATTTTTACTTTCGAGGAAGAGGTTCCTGGAGGTTCATCCACCTATGAAAAGAATATAAGTAAAATTATCAAAATTAATTCAAAACCATGAAGAAAAGAACATAATAATATGGCATTTTTCTCCTATCTAATTTGTACAATTAAAATGAGGTTTACCTACTGGGAAAAAGTTCCTAGAGGTACATCATGATCTATGGTATGGGTCAAATCCTCCCTCCTATGATCAATGTCGGTCTATGACAATATATATATATATATAAAACATTAATGAAATGAAACCAATAAACTTATGAAAAAAACTTAATTATCAAATGGTATATTGGAGTCATTAATTAGACGTTTGTTTAAATGGTATATATTACATACCATGTTAGGAATGGGAACACTGAGAGGGGGGGGTTAATCAGTGTTCTATAATATTAATTTCTGATACTTGAAACTTAACTCAATAACTTAAATATTGAACTAAATATTAAAGCATGTAAAGTAAAAAACCATAAGACATACTCTACTCCTTATACTATATACTCTACTCCCCTTTACATCATATACACTGCTCCATATTTATCCCATATTTGTCTACTCCCCCTTTGACATTAATGAAAAAGGTTCTCAAAAATGAAACTTCAAGTACTTACACATTGAGTACATCTGAGTATGCAATCTTGAGGTTTTGGATCTTTTGCTGCCAAAATGCCTTGAGTGTATCTACTGTCTAGAGATGGGTGCATAGTGCATAAGTTAACTTCTCCATCTTCTCCAATTCTATATAGGGGCCTTGATCATATGTCACAATAGTGGCATCTATCTCTTTTATATTATGATTGAGTACATCCAATGAGGACACAAGTGCATGCCTTAATTATGCTTGCCCAACCCTTATCTTAGCCATTTCTTTCTCTACTTTCTCAATCTTATCCAATTATCCTTGGTAGACATTATTGCACATATTTTTATCTATGGAGGGATATTCCACCAATTTCCTTACTTCTTCTATCATAGATTATACTTCTTGAATCTTCTTGGAAAGGTCTACAGTCAATTTATCTTTGTTCATGCAATCAGCAATTATTGTCCTTCCTTTTGCTGCTATCTCCTTCAACAATGCTTGAACAACATTGAGAGAATTGAGGTCAAGTGAAAAGTTACCTATCATCTCATTCAATATTTTCTTGAGATATTTTTATTATGCAACCTTGGATGTTGATTCTTCTATGCTTGAGAAGTTTTCTTTGAAGTATGTCAAGATGGTGTTGACATCATCTACCAAATGTACACTAGACACTTTCTTGTCCTTAGGCAGTAAGCTATTTAGAATGTTGACTAATTCAACAAACAATGGATTCCTCATTACTTGTTTCTCCTTCGCTTTCTCCATTGCTAACACACTAATCTTTATTAAGTCTTCTTCTCCCCATGAATCTAGCCTTCTTTTGTTATGGGTCAAACTTGACGACAATGAAATTGAGGGCTTAGGGGTAAGGAGTGTACTATCCATAACTTCACTCTTTACCTTCAATGGAATTTCAATAGAGGGCTCATTTGCAGGTTCATCTTCCTTTTCTTATTCATGTCTAGTCAAGTCTTCAATCTAAACTTCTTCTTGCTGCATAGGTGAATTATCACCTCATAGAATCTCACCCTCTTTTGTGCTCACAAAAGATTCCTCAAAATTATCAAGGTCTTTATTTGAGGCAGCCATTGATATTTCAAAATTATCAATCATGATATTGTCATCTTTTGTTTCAGGCATGGGCGCAAAATCCATTGCTTCAATAGGCACAGTCATTGAGGGTGTAGAATCATGTGGACATGTCACAGGTGCATTAGGGACAATAGATGCTTTTACTTTCTCAGTGGGGACTTCTATTGCAAGTGTAGTAGGAGGATACATGTGTCTATCTAAGAACACCTTGTCAAATGCATTTTATGTCTCCTTAGCAACCAGCTCATAATCCTTGTTCATAATCTGCAGAGTTCTCAATTTGGTTCTTAGGTGAGGCTTCACCAAATCCAATAGCAATGTTTTCTCTTCAACTGAACAAATAGGGAGGCTTTCATCCATTATCTTCTCTCTTATTCTGAGATCTTCTTTTATAGCTTGCCTCTTCAAAAAGTCCAAAATATTCCATACACTATCTGAAATGTCTGTCTTAAGTTCCAAGACTATCTTCTTGAACTTAATCATGATTAATATCCCTTAAGTTATCCATCAATTGTGCACATAAGATCTAACACAAGTTGAACTCTCCATTTTCATTTACAATTCTAATGGCTGCTAGAATAGTGGCTACTGACACACTATTTACTCTATTGGTATGTTGGAACTTATAACCAAGTATGAAATTGAGGGCTTAGGGGTAAGGTCTATACTGTCTGTTAGAATTTTTTCAAGCAGAATCACTATGTAGCTATTAAGCTTGACTCTTAGACTCCCAATTCTAGATTCTTATAGGGAAAAGGCTAATTAACAAGGATTTATTCCTCCTACACTTTGGGCTCCACAGACCCAGGCGAGTGTACCTAAAACATACTAAATTTGCATACATAAACACTCTCTCACTAAAACCCTTTATGCAGACATGAAAATCAGTCGATAGTAATAACAAGGATATTCACCCTTCTTCTCTTTGAACCTAGAGGCTTAGGTAGGATAACCTATCAGATTCACTTCTACAAGGAATCACCAAAAGCATTTGCACTATTCAATGCAATTTACAAACATTAATGCTCTTAAACTGGAAATGGGAAATGATTTGAATTAATGATTTAATGATGAAACTGCAAGACAAGCAAGAGACCAATGCCTTATCAACTGGGCAACATAGTCATACAAATGTGCATTCCCAGAAAACCCTAACTCCAAACTCAAAAACCCAAATGAGGTGCCTTGCAAACCATTCTTCTCATTTCAATACCTGGACATCAAATTCATATGCAAACCTAGAATTCTCAAAATTTGAAATCAAGAATTACTCTCTCCTTGAAAGAAACTCAAATTCAAACCCACAAATACCTTATAAATGGTATATTAAGATGCCTTACAAGTCAATACACAATAATTAAGACAATACATATAAAGACATCAAACAGGAACTGAACAGGGATTCCATTATTCTCATTAAAATTCATCTGGAACTATACATTGCAAGACCATGAACACAAAAATAAGACTCAAAAGCCTGGAAGTTATCCCAGCAACATAAATTTCAACATCCTTTACAATTGTGAAGAAAAATTGAGATATAGGAGAATGCGGTCAATTGAAAGCCAACTAATAGTTGTCCATTCTTGGCATGAAAATATCTCCAAGCTTTTCCCACCACTTTGTTCTGCAACTGATTCACCTAACTGATCCACCTCCTACAATCATTTCCTAAACTAATCTGATTTGAAAACATATAGCACTCCCATGTTCTGATAAAAAATGAATCTCTAGGCCTTTAATTCGTGAGAGACTCTGTCATTTAATTTTTTTAATTTATTCTAATGTTTGGACTATGTTATATTTTCAAATTCTTTGAAATTTGCATATTTTAAATATTTCTCCACATGCCATAGAGAGCACATGGAAGTGCCACTTGTCACCATTTGACTGGTTGCTCAGACCTAACTCAAGGCTTGACCTCTGGTTCAGAGAACTGGTGACTAGCTTTGATCTCTTAATCTCTGAATCTATTCCTTAACTATGGTTAAGCCTAGCAATCACATGAGTAGGCTATTCTCTAGATCTCTGAATCTAGCCTTGACCCTGGGTTAAATTTGGAGAATGGGTGACTGAGCCCATTCTCCTAATCTCTGAATTCCTTCCCTTGACTACTAGGGACTTATTGATTACGTGACTAGTAGTTACCTCTAGGTCACTAGATGCTATCTCCTAACTGCAAACCATTCACATAATATGCGACCATTGCTCTCTAAATCTCAAAATCATCAGCCCTTAACCACTAACATCTGGCGATCGCATGACTGGCGGTTAGCTGACCACCCACTGAATCTCCCGGTCATCTCCTAACTGTTAGCCTCATCTAGCAACTTCATGAATGTCTACCACATTTCCACCTGGGGTCCATGTACCACCACAACATCTCTACAAAATTTCCTTACCTGTGGGCCCACTAGAATAAATCCTGAGATGCCCTCACAAGCTCATGTGAGCAGAGCCTCTAGCTCTTCATCTATTTCATCATGTGAGCTCCTTGCTCAGTTTTTCCTCTATTTCATCTTCTTAGAAAGGTCTACAATCAATTTTTCTTTATTCATGTAATCAACAATTATTGTCCTTCCTTTTGCTGCTATCTCCTTCAACAATGCTTGACCAACTTTGAGAGAATTGAGGTCAAGTGCAAAGTTACCTGTCAGCTCATTCAATCTTTTCTTGAGATATTTTTATTCTACAACCTTGGATGTTGATTCTTCTACACTTGAGAAGTTTTCTTTGAAGTATGTCAAGATGGTGCTGACATCATCTGCCAAATGTACACTAGACACTTTCTTGTCCTCAGGTAGTAAGCTATTTAGAATGTTGACTAATTCAACAAATAATGGATTCCTCATTACTTGTTTCTCCTTCACTTTCTCCATTTCTAACACACTAATCTTTATTAAGTCTTCTTCTCCCCATGAATCTAGACTTATTTTTTCAAGGGTCAAACTTGACAATAATGAAATTGAGGGCTTAGGGGTAAGGAGTGTAGTGTCCATAACTTCACTCTTTATCTTCAATGGAATTTCAATAGAGGGCTCATCTATAGGTTCATCTTCCTTTTCTTCGTCATGTCCTATTAGGTCTTCAATTTGAACTTCTTCTTGCTACATAGGTGAATTATCACCTCATAGAATCTCACCCTCTTTTGTGCTCACAAAAGCTTCCTCAAACTTATCAAGGTCTTTATCTAAGGCTGCCATTGATATTTCAACATTATCAATCATGATATTGCCATCTTTTGTTTCAAGCATGGGCACAGAATCCATTGCTTCAGCAGGCACTACTATTGAGGGTGCAAAATCCTGTGGACATGTTGCAAGTGCATTAGGGACCTTAGATGCTTTTACTTGCTCAGTAGGGACTTTTGTTGTAGGCCTAGTAGGAGGATACATGTGTTAGTCTAAGAACACCTTCTCAACTACCTTTTATGTCTCCTTAGCAACCAGCTCATAATCCTTGTTCATAATATGTAGAGTTCTTAGTTTGGTTCTTAGGTGAGGCTTCACCAAATCCAGCAAAAATGTTTTCTCTTCAAATGAACAAATAGGGAGGCTTTCATCTAGTATCTTCTCTGTTATTCTGAGATCTTCTTCTATAGCTTGCCTCTTCAAAAAGTCTAAAATGTTCCATACACTATCTGGAATGACTTTCTTAAGTTCCAAGACTATCTTCTTGAACTTAATCATGATTAATATCCCTTAAGTTATCCATCAATTGCGCATGAAAGATTTGACACAAGTTGAACTCTCCATTTTCCTTTACAATTCTGATGGCTACCAGAATAGTGGCTACGAACACACTATTAACTCGGTTGGTATGCTGGAACTTATAACCAAGTATAACCAAGTATGAAATTGAGGGCTTAGGGGTAAGGAGTGTACTATTTGTTAGAACTTTTTCATGTAGAATCACTATATAGCTATTAAACTTGACCCTTAGACTCCCAATTCCAAATTCTTATAGGGAAAAGGCTAGTTAACAAGGATATAATCCTCCTACACTTTGGGCTCCATAGACCCAGGCAAGTGTACCTCAAACATACTAAATCTTCATACATAAACACTCTCTCACTAAAATCCTTTATCCAGACATGAAAATTAGTGGATAGTAACAACAAGGATATTCACCCTTCTTCTCTTTGAATCTGGAGGCTCAGGAAGGCTAACCTATCAGATTCACTTCTAAAAGGAATCACCAAAAGAATTTGCATTGTTCAATGCAATTTATAGACATTAATTATCTTAAACTGGAAATGGAAAATGATTTGAATTGATGATTTGATGATGAAACTGCAAGACAAGGAAGAGACTAGTGCCTTATCTATTGGGCAACAGAGTCATACAAATTTACATTCCTAGAAAACCTTAACTCCAAACTAAAAAAATTGAATGAGGTGCCTTGCAAACCATTCCTCTCATTTCAATACCTGGATGTCAAATTCATATGCAAACCTAGAATTCTCAAAATTTGAAATCAAGACTTACTCTCTCCTTGAAAGAAACTCAAATTCAAACCCACAAATACCTTATAACTAGTATATTAACATTCATTACAAGTCAATACACAAGAATTAAGACAATACATATAAAGACATCAAATAGGAACTGAACAGGGATGCCATTGTTCTCATTAAAATTCATTTGGAACGGTACATTGCAATACCATGAACACAAAAATAAGACTCAAAATCCTGGAATCTGGCCTAACAGCATAAATTTCAACATCCTTTACAATTGTGAAGAAAAATTGAGATATAGGAGAATGTGGTCAATTGAAAGCCAACTGACAGCTATCCATTCTTGGTATGAAAATATCTCCAAGCTTTTCCCACCACTTTGTTCTGCAACTAATTCACCTAATTGATCCACCTCCTGCAATCATTTCCCAAACTGATCTGATTCTGATCCTCAGAATTCAAACCCAAACTTCTCTTTCACATCACTCTAAAACTAAAAATCATCATTGCCATCAGATTCCTTGTCTTTTCCCATTTTTGAAAACATATAACACTCTTATGTTCTGATAAAAAATGAATCTCAGCGCCTTTAATCCATGAGAGACTCTGTCGTTTAAATTTTTGAATTTATTCTAATGTCTGGACTATGTTATATTTTCAAATTCTTTGAAATCTGCATATTTTAAATATTTCTACACATGCCATAGAGAGCACTAGGAAGTGCCACTTGTTGCCATTTGACTGGTTACTCGACCCTAACTCAAGGTTGGACTTGATCTGATTGGGAGAACTGGCGATTAGCTTTGATCTCTTAATCTCTGAATCTAGTCCTTAACTATGGGTAAGCCTGGCGATCACACAAATAGGCTATTCTCGATATCTCCAAATCTAGCCTTGACCCTATGTTAAATTTGGAGAATGGGCGGTTGAGCCCATTCTCCAAATCTCTAAATTCCTTGCCTTGACTACCAAGGATTCAATAATTATGTGACTAGCGGTTACCTCCAGGTCGCCAGATGCTATCTCCTAACTGCCAACCATTTGGATAATATGGGACCACTGCTCTCTGAATCTCAAAATCATTGGCCTTTAACTGCCAACATCTGGCGATCATGCGAATGGTGGTTAGCTGACCGCCTGCTAAATCTCTCAATCATCTCCTAACCATCAGCCTCATCTAGTGACTTCACGAATGCTTGCCACATGTCCACCTGGGGTCCATGTACCACCACCATGTCTCTACAAAATTTCCTTACCTATGGACCTGCCAGCATGGATCCCGAGATGCCCTCACAAGCTCGCATGAGTAGAGCCTCCAACTCTTCATCGATTTCCTCATCTAAGCTTCTTGCCATTTAAACATTTCAAATACCCCATTCCAGATGAATGTGGGATTAAACTGCTAAGAGTTTTTAAAGCTTATTAGTGTTTTACCTCAAAATGATGGGGCCCACCACCACACTATACACCTCTAGCCAAGGGGCCTGCCAAGATCCTCTTAGCTCTTTATTTACTATACATAGAACCATTATTGTATATAAATACTCCAAAGGACCATTTTTTAGCCAATGTGGGATATATGTCTTAGGCCTTTTAATCATGAGTATGCTTCCCTTCCTTTGTAAACCAATAGAAAATGGCTATCAATCCATCTGGTCAAGATACTAATCAAATGGCATGCTTCCGAGGGAGGGTGGGTGGATATAGAGTTTCAGTGAGATCAATCACTAAAGGCTTGACCAAATCGGGCTTCTTCTCTTGTTGCCTATTGTTGATGATTTGTGTAACTGGCTCGAACCATCAATTCCACTCCACCATCTGGGATAGAAGCACCTGAGATTGGTCCTCCCAATTTGCATGGGGCTTCCACTTTCAATCTTTGCGCAAGCTTCTCTAATGCCTGAGATGCATCATGCATCCCCTTATATTCAGACAGGCTTCCCACATAGACCTCACTATTATTTGTGAGTGTCCCCACTTTCATTGCTTTGCTGGCATATTATTTTAAAATGTTGGCAATTTATCCTTTGTTTACTTGGAATTGTGTGAATACCATGGAGATTTTCTTACACAAACTCCCCTTCACAATAGTGTGTGCATCATCCAATTTGTCTGATGTGTTGGTCACTGATTGCATTGTGTTTTCTAGGGTGCGCTATGCCAAAAATGGCTCATGCATATCCTAGCATTCTTATGTGCTAGCCCTCCTGTTCCATGCAAACACATATTTCGTCAGAACTTTACACTGGCTTGCACAAGAGGTCAGCCCTTTATGTGAGTGCCCCTTTTGGTGACTGGTTGCTCAAGCAACATTCACTTAGCATCTTTCTTGTGGCTGGCACTTGTCTTGCTTTCTCACACAAGCATTGACTTTCCTATTAATTAGCAGCCTCTATTGGTCTTGTGCATATTCCTTTCTTCATTGCAGATCTCAAGTTCCTTGCTAAGCACATTAAATTTGTATTTGAGGGAAGATTTCTCATTTTGATATGACTCGATATCACCCTGGAGCACTTTAACTTTAGCTTCAACTTGAGATCTAACTTGATTTAGTTATGCCAATGATCTAGATAGTCTAGTAATCTATGCACTTCATTAAAGAAGTTGTTCCAAAAATACTAATCTGGCCTAAAATTCAAATTTGATTTTACCACATTCTCTAGTCTTGTTAATGACAACTTCATGAATTTTATGGTCTTTCTCTTCTTTTACATGCCGGAGTTTCTTCATATACTCTTTTAGAGCACCATTCAAATGGGTTACTCATTCTTAAAAAACAACCTTTTTCTATGTTAGAGACTCAACCTATTGTTTTGAAGCTAGAGCTTCTTTTTTGGGCCTTCTCCCAACCTAACACATCATCTTCTGCAACTTTGGCATGTTGTTTCACCAAACTTTCCTTAGTACTTATCTCTAACATTGTAGCAGAAAGTTTTTCATTTAAATACTTTACTTTCTCTGCCTCATGAACTTGAATCATTGCCTCTTCTGACATCCAAACATGATCTACAAAAGTCTTGATGGTATCCTTGTTAATTGCCTTCTCCAAGCATTGCATGTCCTTGGCAAAAAATTTTCACCAAACCATCTGGTTTTGCATCAAGGTGATATACTCCATTCTCTTTGATGATGTTTTTCACATTTTTTCCCACCAGAACCAAAAATAATTTTTTTTTTTTTTGGTAGGACCTTTATACAGTGGATAAGAGGAACGTACAAAGAGAGACTTCCTGAAGGAGCTAGACAACATTTTGACATTTCAACTTGTGTTTACCCAAAATGCAATCACCAAGTGGAAACACACCAAGATGTCTCAAAGATTCAACCATATAGCTTGCTTTTATACACTTTTGCACAATTGCCAAACCACACTAATCAACATCTAGAACTGGCTTCAAAAATTGACCAAATAGCATCATAGGAACATGTCACTAGGAACACACACTGACCCCCAACATGACAGCATGCTAGTCAAATGAAAATTCCCAGAAAGAGTCGAGCCAAAAGGTAGGGTTGAACAAACATGGCCACTTAGAAACATTGCTTGTGCACACTGCCAAAACCACACAAGTTAGCTCTGGAACTGGCTCCAAAAACTCACCCATTAAAACTTTCAGGAACTGGCAACTTAGGCACTGATTCTCCCTCATACAAATAACATGAATCCACAATCAAATTTCCAAGAGGATCAAATGACCGATTACAATTAATCACCATAATCAACATGTTAGAAATATTCAGGATTTAAAATAGTGAAAAACATAGAAATCTAATTTGAAAATGGCCTGGGAAAATGATCAAATGGATTGGAAAGGACCTTAAGATATTAAGGTAAGTATTCTTCTAGGTTTACAATATGGAACAACTTTCAATTATGTCAGGCCTCACACAAGGCACAAATTACAAAGCCTCAAAGTAGGCTACTTAGAAAACTGGATAGTGCACTCCTAGCAAAACTTCACAATCTACAAATGAAATAGCTTTGGCAAAGTGACTAAACAGGCACATGGGGAGCTGAAAATCAGCATAATGACTCACTCTTATGCCTATAGTATGATTCCATAACCAACATATCATGATCAATCATAGGGAAAAAGATACAAACCTCCAAAGTGGGCTACTTAGTAAAAATTAGTTTACACTCAAAATGCAGAGTTCTGGGAACACCTAAAAAAGCCTATTCCCTAAACATGTCAGAACTAAAAATTAAGAGTTCAAATTCACTATATATGTTAAATGAAAGACAATGAACAACATTTTGGTTCCCAAAAATGGATTTTATGCTCTAATAGTTAACCAATACATCTACAGATTTTTGGGATGGGTTAGATCCAAATATTCAGCTCTAGAGATGATTGGACCAACTATAGGGACAAGACTACCCTCTGCACTTCTGGCTCTGCAAAACCAAGGAGGGTGCTCCTAATCTAGTAACACAAGACTTATCTCAATAATCACTAACTGGATTTAAATGTAACAGATTAAATCATAAGAGAAATCTAAATGATAACCATTCATTTATAGATCTTTCACTATCACTAGGTAGTAAACTGCCTTGCAAATCACTATATTTTAAAGAATTTTGACAATTTTAAACAAAGATGGACATATCAATAGAACCTTTTCAAAAATTGATCTCTATAAGAAAACTCCACTGATGGCCAATGTCTTATTCATTGGGTAGGACCTCCACTACAAGACTGTAATACATGAAACAATATACTGAACTTTGAACTATCCTTGCCCTTTGAAAATACTAATCACCTTGTGGTGGATTTTATCAAAGGTTCCTAGATTCAAACTACTTACTGATGCATCCTTAAGAAAAACTTTGAAGAATTTATGTCATATTCAAAGCTTATTTAATCTGATCCTAGATCAGAGCTGAGAAATATAAACATACACACAGAGATTATCTATGCAATGAATTGGAACAATTCATAACTCAAATAGAGATACTCAAAGAGAGATATAAATCTTGGATTTAATTCAAATTCTATATTAATCATGCTCATAGAATGCTTTACAGTATAACCTTCTGAAAATAACTTGAACCAAAAAATATTGTTCTTTTATAGAAATATGCCTAAGAAATAGTCTATGATATCCCAAACTCAAGAAACTTATCAATAAAATTGATCAAGCTCTCGGTCCTTTACAATTGATCTTGGTAATCCTTTTATAGAAAACAAGGATTGCAAACAAGCTTTGGTTCTTTTTAGAAAAGACAAGAAAGGAGCTTTCACATAGGACAAAAAATGAAAATAGAAACTTTCTTGTTACAAATCCTCAAAATGGATTGTTAAGATGAGCACTAAAATCTTGTAACAACTCCCAAGGGTAGTTCAACTTCTACCAGGTGTTATATTTGTATCTATGATAACTGCTTGATGTCTTTATCCTTGTTAGCTTTGATCTTGAGGATTTGGAATATTGCCACCTACTGCCTCTTTATTTGATGCTTCTTCTTCTTCTGAACCCTCTAAGAGATATGTTGATTCCCAAGTCATATAGCTCTCTTCACTTGGCCAATGAAAGGCAAGGACTTCATCCTTCTTCGGTAATAATTTGTTCCACTCAGCAACCAACTGGTGAACCTCTATTCTTACATTAGAAAAATGCATCCTAGCATCCTAAAGGAGTTCAAAAAGTTGTATGAATGGGGTATTATCATATGTACATAAAATGGAGTCTAATTTAGACAATACTTGTCTATCTATTTGCTCAGTCCATTGATCTTTATCTTTAATTACCCCATCTACCTTAATAAGACCAGGAAAAATTTGAAAATCATCCTAGAAATATCTCACCCTTAAGATTTCTGATCTTCTTCTTATACTCCCCCTATTTACCTCAAAATAAAAAAGATCCTTAACAAACTTGTAAGTGTTCATTAGCTCTATATTCACAATTCATTTATCCTTAAATTTATCAAAAATTGACTTCAGACTATTCTTCCTTGCAGCCCATTTATCCAAAATTTTGTGTATAGTAACTAATTCTTTCTGAAAAGATGCTAAAATGTCTGCTAATTATTTTGCAGTTTTGTATATTGTTGGTGTTCAAAATGGATGCTTATGCTCTAAGGCTACCAATATACCCTCAGCCTGATTTTAGGATTGGTTAGTTCCAAAATGTATAAGGATCTTAGGGTAACTGGACCAACTATAGGGACAAGACTGCCCTCTTCACTTCTGGCTCTGCAAAACCAAGGCGGGTGCACCTAACCCAATGAAAAATATACTTCACACACCAAAGACTCGGTCTAAACAACAAATTGATAGTAAGAAAGTACTAAATGCTAACCTCACATTCATTGACTCTCCATTACTATTGGGTAACTCAACCACACAACCAAAGACACAAAGCTTAGAAAGGTTATTGATTTCAATATTTACAATGCAATAACTTCAACTAGTGTATGTTAACAAGAGGAATACTCATTTAGGCCAGTGCCTCATCCATTGGGCAAGAGTCCTTAGACACAAAGACACAAATTTGAGAATACCTGAGAATTCAGTCATAAATACATTAATCCTAATCTTTACTACTTACAAAACATCCTTACATAGACAAGGGCAAACCCATATCGCATCTAGAGCATATTTTAATCCAATCCTAGATCAGAATTCAAGAATGAAGATACATACATAAAAACAATATGTAATGAGCTAGAAAACTCAAAGCTTACTTGACTTGACACAAAGGAGAGATAAGAATCAGATATTTGTATTAAGTATGATGAATTCCTTCTATGTATACAATGAATCACAAGGAACCCTACTTGCAAACTACAACTTAGACCTGCAACTTTCTTCTTTCATCAACAAACACCGAATCAAAAATTACTACAAAACCTTGACTGAGAATAGGGCTCACCAAGAAAAAGATTTTGAACACCTAACTCCCAATGCCTTTGAATGATCATGAAAAATCCTTTTATCTCAAGGATTGCAACAAGCACTGATAATCATTCAAAGCAACAATTTCAAAACTACCTAACTCAACAAAAAGAATGAAATCCAGACAAGGCAGGCTCCAAGTGCAAGGTTAGTAAGATAAAAAACAATCATCAAATTCTACAATAGATCTGACCCTGTACTAGCCTAAGGACACAAAAATTCACACTGGAACAATCAATAGGACCCTCCTCATAAAATCTCACCCACAACCAAGCTAGAACAATAAAAAATGGTCCTGTAATACGACTTCATTCAGTGCACTGTCTCCAAACCCTACAAATTTTTTTTTGAATTTGAAATAAAATGGCTACAGGCTCAACTTTAAAATGTGACCGTTGATGCACTTTATTCCTGGCAGCTCATAGAATCACACAACAGTCAAAAAAACCTTTAAAAAGTCTTTTTCCACATCATTAACCTATTGACTAATGAAATTCAAGCACGTCAGTGATGAATCAGCACCCTGGACCCACTGAAGCCTTTACATCTTTAGTGAAGATCGATGGCTATCGCTACACCGCTAACTTATCCATCGTGCAACTTACCCTTGCGATGTAACAATAGCCATGAGATCATGCGGCACTTTAACCTCTTTACAAACTAGTGGACCCACTGACACAGTCTAGCTCATCCCACCTGGACCAATAGAAAACCTCCAAATCAGCCCATCTGACAAAGAAGACCCATGTCAAAGTCTTTTCTCCTATCCTCACATTGGATGGTGATCACTATACCACGATGCTAAAGCATGTGCATCTCAAACCAATAGTATAATGATGATCTCATGATCAAACAACAACTTAACACCTTAAGAAAGTCTGGACCCACTGACACATCCCCGTCACAACAATGTGGACAAATTAGGAGAGACCACATCAGAAAAGACTGACACAGGTCCCACTGCCCCATGCCCTTCACAAGCAACCCTGATAGCTTCCACCTGTTCCCTGACACCACCAATGAGAAACCGCCATGGTGGCCTGACATGGCAATGGACCCACATTGACCCTTCTTTAGGGAACGCATCAGACAGCCATCGTTAAAGCATTATGTTAAAACCTGCACATCTTCCCTCAGTGGTATGGTGACAACCATAGATTCTACTCACTTGTTAGCAAGTCAATAGGGACCGCCAGGACAGATGTCATGAAGTTGCGTAATCGCATGTCAGAACCTTCTGACAGCCTGCAGTCTCACAAACAAGCAACAGCCACACAAAACAAAGGCTTGAAGACTTAGGAAAAATTTTGGCGGGGGAACTAGGACTTAGGAAATATTAAAGGGACCCTGCCTGACATGGAAAAACCTAACCATGAACAACATAAAAGTGGTCTTTTAATTAACACATGCGGTAAAAGGTTTTAAGTGGCCTGATAAAGTAACATGAAAATAGAATTAAAATAGGGTGCACTAGGGTTTTTCAAACAAATGGCTAGATGTATGAAAATTTGCCTAGGGTTTAGCCAGAGACCTAAAAACAACTGCAGAGACTGGCAAAAAAATGCTAGAGCGATGAAAAAATTCATAGGTGCTAATAGTGGCTCATACTTAGGGACGTGTATCTCCTACAGATACAACAAGAAGCTAGAATCTCTTGGAAGAGTAGACCAACTCAAAAATTTGACCCAAAAAGGAAAAACAAACAACTGTATAGGGGAAAACCTAAACTACTGCTCATGGAAAAGATACTTGAGGAGAAGTAAAACTATAGGAATTATCCATGAATAGGCAATTCCAAAGTACCACCGGTTAAATCCTTCAGGACATAAGAATATGTCCCCCATTTGCTTTCAATAAGATAAGGGCCCAACCAAATTGGATCAAACTTTCCATGCTTCCCCTTATCTTCTAACCTTGCATTCCACATCAGGACAAGGTCATCAACTTCAAAACTCCTTTGAGTAGCCCTCCTATCAAAAAACTTCTTACACTATCTTTGCAATGTCTCATTTCTTTCATGTGCATCTCTCCTTACCTCTTCCAACTAGATCAGCTCATCCATTCTTACTCTCATCTCATCATTCAAGTCTTCATCATATGCCTGGATGAACTTATACATATGCAATATATTATTTTGAGGCAATCTAGCACTTATTCCATATACCAAATCAAATGGAGCACAACCTATGGCCTTCTTTATAGTTACCTTGTTAGCCCATAATGCCCACCATAACTTTGAGTCCCAGGCCTTCTTATTCTTGTCCAACACTCTCTTGAGAATCTTAATTAGACTTTTGTTACTAGACTTAGCCTAGCCATTTCCTTGTGGATGATATGGGGAAGAAAATGAAATGTGTATCCCATATTGCTGACAAAAATCACTAAATTCCTATGATCTAAAACACATTGCATTATCAACCACAATTACCTCTGGGCAACCAAACCTGGTAAGGATGTTCTGCATCATAAAATTTGCTACCACCCTACTAGTAGCCTTTCTAGTAGGGATAGCTTCAACCCACTTGGTAAAATAGTCTATTGCCACTAGTATGTAAGAATGTCCACCACTAGACTTGTTTGGAATCTCTCCAATAAATTCAATACCCCACTTCTGGAAAGGAGGCTAAACTACAATAGGTTGGAGTGGAAAATTTCCATAAAATTTCAACTTTCCAGCAAACCTCTGACATGCATCACACCTTCTTACAAACTAATGTGTATCCTTAAAAACTATAGACCACCAAAATCCAGACCTAAGGATCTTGTGAGCTATGGTCTTTTCCATATAGTGTCCTCCACACACACCTTGGTGCATTTCCTTTAATAGAAATTCAAACCTCTCATGGTCTATGCACTTTAGCAATACTCCTTCATTGCTTCTCCACCACAACTTACCATGTATAATGGCATACCTTTCTGATTGCAACTTGATAGTTCTCCTTCTATTTTCATCCATCTCAGGGGGAAGGACTAATTTCTGCAAGTAACCAATAACATCTTTATACCAATCACAATAATCCATATCACAAACATATGGCCTTTGTTCTTCTTCTAACACATTCACATGATTTGTAATTAAATTGCTTTGTGCCATTAATTTTGCAAGACCTAAGCCTCTTACCAACTTTTTAATCTGGATATCAATATTAAATTCTTGGATCCTATTGATCCATCTACATCTTTTCCCTGAAACTTCTTGTTGCACCAATATATCCTTAACTGCAGCACTAGGAACATAAGCAACCACCTTGGCTCCTACAAGATAACATCTAAAAGCCTTGACTGCTTTAACTAAGGCATAAGCTTTCTTAGTAATATCATATTTTAATTCTACTACTTGTAGGGATTTACTAAAAAATGATATGGGTTGTTCATATCCATCTAAATTCTTCTGCAATAAAACTGATGCAACTGTATGACAAGAAGAAAAAGAAAATATCTGCATGGGCTTACCATAATCAGGTGTCCTCAAAACTGGAGCATCCTTGATGGCCTTTTTGATACTTCTAAAAGATTCATCTTCTTCTTCATTCCATTCAATCTTTGCCTCTTTTTTCAACATCCTAGAGATAGGGAGACTGATTTCTACAAATTTTTTAACAAATCTCCTTAGGAAATTTACCTGCCCAAAGAAAGATTATATTCCTTTAACATTTCTAGGTGGTGAAAGCTTGTCTATAGCCATAACACTTTCAGGGTCAATTCTCACTCCATCCTTGGACACAATATGTCCCAAGAGCTTTCCTTCCACAACACCAAAAGAACACTTCTTTGGATTCAAAGAAATCCCATACTCCAAAGCCCTAATAAAAATCTTCTCGAGATGTTCACAATGCTAATTTTCCTTTTCTGAATATGCTATGAGGTCATCCTGATATACCACTAGAAATTTGTTTATGAAGTCTACAAAGGCCACATCCATAGCTCTCTGAAAAGTATCTCCTGCATTTGTTAGACCAAAAGGCATTCTAACATAAACATATGTTCCCCAAGGGGTAGTGAATGCAGTCTTGAACTGTTCTGACTCCTTGACCATGACCTGATTATATCTAGAGAAACCATCCATCATGGACATTAAATCTGATCCAATAACCTTCTGTAGCATATTCTCCATATTAGGAAAACCATAATTGTCCTTCAAAGAATTGACATTCAAATTCCTAAAATCAACACATAACCTAATGTCACCATTCTTTTTTCTGACTGGAACCAAGTTTGACACCCAAGTAGAATGTGTGACAGGCTTGATGATGCTAGCATCCATCATCCTTTTAAGTTCATCTTGCATTTTGGGTTCCAAGGTAGGATTCACAGGCCTTAATTTTTTCCTAAAAGGTTTATTACCTTCCTTCAATGGTATTTCATGCTGGAATAGATCCTCTCTATAGGCTTTCAAATCATCATAAGACCATGCAAAGGCATGTCTAAATTTTTTGAGAAGATCAATCCAATTGTTCCTAGTTCTTTGGGGCAAACATTTACCTATGTAAACATTTTTGGGTACTTGACTTGTTCCTAAATTTACTTCCTCCAAATCATTTATCTTATCAATAAATTTAGGAAAACAAGTCCTTTCTTTATCATCAAATGCCCTCTCAAGAGCAACCAATCCCCTTGGGATCCTATTTGACTTTAGTTGCAAAACTTCTTTCCCAAGAACATTCTCTTTTCCATTTTTGATGTCAACATAAGTGCTGAAACCCATCTCCTGACCATCAAAATGAGAATCACACTGCAAAAACCTTAGTATATCCTGATCATCAGAAAATACCTGCCAATTCTCAACATTGTCTGGGATAGGAGGCCTAGACTTACACTCAATCCTAGATATCCCTACAAAGGTAATATCCTCTGGCCTTAGTGCTGTGTTTTCCAATAAGTCAGCCATCTTGTTTTGGCTTCTATCCACCCAATCAATACCAAAGGCACTGAAACCTTCAATTTCATCCCAAACAACATTTCTATATTGTTTCAGCCTTTGATTCTTAGATGCATACTTTGATCTAATTTCAGAAATTACTAACTCAGAGTCACCAATCACCCTAAGATGTTTGATTCCATGTTTTGATGCTTTTCTCAAACCAATCAGTAGGGCCTCATATTCAGCAACATTATTTGTGCAAAGGAACAAGAGAGTGAAATAAAACTTGAAAGTCTTACCACTTGGGGATATCAATAGCACTCCTACTCTAGCACCCTCTTTTGAGCTTGCTCCATCAAAATATAGAGTCCATAAGACATTACCTTCTACCATGTTATTTTCATCATCAGCCAGAAGGACAAGCTTGACATTTTCTTGCACTTCTCTCTCCTAAAGCTGGAAAGAACCAATATCAGTGTCAACAAAACAATTCATATCATCATTTTCATCCTCCTCAATCATATGTGGGGTTCTAGTTTCCCTTGAAACTTTTACATTTTCTCCTTCAATGCTAAAGATAGCAAAAGACAAATCACATTGAATACTTCCTCCCATAGAAGCACTCCATTTTCTAGATGATAACATTCCATACTGAGGAGGAATATCAACTACAAGAACACTCATAGTTAGTTGTTTGTCAAGAAATGCTACTAATTTGTAAGGCAAAGCCTTAATGGTACCAATAACTAGCACTTCTCTTCAGTCCATAGCTTGGCATCTCCCATGAGGTGTATCAACCTTTAGTCCTAATGACTTCATGATCTCTACAAGCATGACAGTGTTTGATGCTCCAGAATGAATCATGCAATTCTTCAATAATTTTCCATTTATCATAAGGGACAAGAAAAAAGGATCAACTATCCCTGATGCAACATTTACAACATTTGCATTCAAAAATATCTGAGGGATCTTAGAGACAATTTCTTCATTTTTACTGTCAGGTGTGTCATCTAAAGAAGCCACATGCTTATCACTCCTACTATTCATTTCTTGGACCTTTATAGAAGAAGCAACATTTACCCAATACAAGGCCTTGACCTTGTGCTCTTCTATTCTCATCATTTCCAAAAGTGGAACTTTGATAGTTATTTGTGAAAGCAATTTAGTCATATCAATGGGAACATATGTATGGTTGCCCATGTCTTCCTTAATCTCAGTGACATCTTTATCTTCCTTTTGGACAGTCAAGTCAAATTTACCTTTGTGTAGAAACTCATCATCCTTCTGAGGTATAGGAACAATAATCTCTAGTGTCTTTTCTTTACCTTGAGGTATTGCAGCAGGTCCCATCTTCTTTTTTACTTTAACCCTACTGACAAAACCAAAATCTTTCTCCTTTTCCTCATGTTGTTGTGTACTCTTTTCTAATTTCTTGATAAACATACTACCAGGTTTACTAGTTGTGCTTCCAACTATCCTGTTTCTCAAATTGTAATTGCTCCTAGCTTGAGTGACCATGTCTGCAGTGATTTGAGAAATTTCCTCATCAGAGGGTCTCCTTAAGGAAACATGTTCCTCACACTTCACTACACCACATCCAACATCATCAAATTCTTCTTCCTCATCATCAGAGTCAACCTCATCCCATGCATGTGATGAAGTCATTGCACAACCACTCTGATCATATTGCTTATCCTGTTCTTGGTTCTCAGATAAATTCAAAGCAATGACACAATGCTCTAGACTATGAGGAGATTGGCAAGCAGTACACCATGGGATATCATCATTCATGTTATCTAAATTTCTTTGCAAAGGATCAGGAATCCTATCATCAGGCCTATCCCTTTTAACTATAAAAATGGGCTTGCCATCCTTCCACTGAGTATTGTATGGGTAATTTTGCATTTTTGGTTGCCTGCTAAAATTACTTGAAACAGGATGGTCATTTATTACAACCTTATTGTTTCTTTTTTCATCAACTTTAGATCCTCTAAAGCACTTAGAATCTACTTCAAATTATCCTCCTCCTTTGGCTTAAAATTAGCAGACCTTCCCATCTCTTTCTTATTTTGCACTTGAGGCCTATAATCATCTCTTCTCCCTAATTTTCCTTATATTCTTCTATTACTTTCTATGTTGATAGCCAACTTGTAAGCCTCCCTGAGATTTCTAGGGTTCGTATCCCTTAAAAGGTACCCCATCTTTGCATCAAAAGCATTTAAGTATGTCACAAGACACACTCTATCATCTAATATGATAACTTTTAGTAGCCTATGCATAGCCTTTTGGAACCTTATATTAAATTCAAGGACCTCTTCATTCTAATTTTTCTTTATGTTATTGAATTCATTCAAAATAAAACCCTCATTTGTTTTATCTCCATAATGCTCCTTAAAACAATTCTTAAATTCATTCCAAGATCCTATACTAGCATGGGGCAATCCTCTAAACCAATCCCTAGCATCTTCGGTCAAAGATTGCACAAATAACTTCATTGCAACATCATCAGGCTCAACATTATAGTCATCTATTACATCCATAAATTTTTTTAGATGTTCCTCACATGTGATGACATTGTTCCCAGCAAATTTTGGGAGCTTCTTTCTAATTTCATCAAGAATTACATTAGGATAACCAAGAATACCAAAAAAGATAAGTTGTTTGTACCTTTCATGAACTGGAACTCCTTGTGGTGGGTCCATTCCTTGAGATGTAGATGTCCTTGTGTTTGAACCAGTAGGAATGTTAGCAGCACCCGGAATGCCATTTGTTTGAGTTGCAAGGTTACCATGATTTCCACCTTGCCCCAAAAAGGAGGCAGCAACATTTGAAGGTCTTGAGGTATGCTTGAGAAAATCAATCTTCTTCCTTATTTTTGTAGTAGTGGCCTCCAATTCTGCCTTCTCTAATTATTTATCTAATATTTCTTTTTCCTTTCTAGCCCTCTCAAGGTCTGCATCTAATCTCAACCCTTGCTCTAATGGGTTTTCCACATGAACTTGTTCATTGATTTGAACTCCAACAGCTTTCTATTTTCCTTTATCTCTAGGTCTAGTTATCTCATGTGTTTTTTGCATAATAGGCTATTCCTCTACTCTTTTAGGCTCCGGGACAAAATTAATTGCCTCCAAATCTAACAACTACCTCTTTAGCTGATCAACCCTTATCATGGCTTGTCTTACTCTATCTTATTTATCCTTTTCTCTTTGATGTCTGATAGCAACTTGTTCTTGGACTCTTTTTTCCAACTCATAGAGCTCTTCAAAGATTTCTTCTAATTCCAGGAGAGTAGTCTTAGATTCATCATCTCCTACTTGAAATTCATCCTCATACTGGTTCAATCCCAAATCAACAGCCTCTTCATGTTCTAAAATATTTTCTTCTTGACTAGGCTTGGTTTGAGTTTCTTGTCTTGTATCCTTATTACTTTTCCAAGTATGAGAAACATTTCTTTTCTTCTTTCCTCCCCTTGTCTGAATAGGCCTAGAAGTGCTTGGAATACCTTCTTCCATTATGTTTTTAGGATGCTCCTTTCTCTGGGACCTAGTACCTTTGTACCTTTGTACCTCTATAACTCATTTTATAAATAGTCTACTGACTAGCACTGCTACAGAGATGTTTGAGTTTCCACCCAAGTATATTAGGAATCTTACAATACTATTTCCTTACTAACAAATATCCAAATGAGCTTGACAAGACAAGGGACAAGAATAACCCTATTTGTTCCAATGATGACCTACTAGTTATTACAGACTTGTGTAACATTTCCCTAATAGAGTCACCATGTTGTTGGTGTTCAAAATGGATGCTTATGATCTAAGGCTGCCAATATAGCCTCGGGCTGATTTTAGGATTGGTTAGTTCCAAAATGTATAAGGATCTTAGGATAACTGGACCAACTATAGGGACAAGATTTCCATCTTCACTTCTAGCTCTGCAAAACCAAGGCTGGTGTGCCTAACCTAGTGAAAACTATACTTCACACACCAAAGACTAGGTCTAAACAATAGATTGATAGTAAGAAAGTACTAAATGCTAACCTCTCATTCATTGAATCTCCACTACTATTGGGTAACTCAACCACACAACCAAAGACATAAAGCTTAGAAAGGTTATTGATTTCAATATTTGGAATGCAATAACTTCAACCAGTGTATGTTAACAAGAGGAATACTCATTTAGGCCAATGCCTCATCCATTGGGCAAGAATCCTTAGACACAAAGACACACAAATTTGAGAATACCTAAGAATTCATAGCCATAAATACATTAATCCTAATCTTTACTACTTACAAAACATCCTTACATAGACAAGGGAAAACCCATATCCCATCTAGAGCATAGTTTAATCCAATCCTAGATCAGAACTCAAGAATGAAGATACATATATAAAAATAATATTTAATGCACTAGAAAACTCAAAGCTTACTTGACTTGACACAAAGGAGAGATAAGAATCAGATATTTGTATTAAGTATGATGAATTCCTTCTATGTATACAATGAATCACAAGGCACCATGCTTGCAAACTATAGCTTAGACCTGCAACTTTCTTCTTTCATCAACAAACACTGAATCAAAAATTATTACAAAACCTTGATTGAGAATAGGGCTCACCAAGCAAAAGATTTTGAACACCTAACTCCCAATGCCTTTGAATGATCATGAAAAATCCTTTTATCTCAAGGATTGCAACAAGCACTAATTATCATTCAAAGAAACAATTTCAAAACTACACAACTCAACAAAAAGAATGAAAGCCAGCCAAGATAGGCTCCAAGCGCAAGGCTAGTAAGATAAAAAATAATCATCAAATTCTATAATAGATCCAACCTTGTACTAGCCCAAGGACACAAAAATTCATGCTGGAACAACTAACAAGACCATCCTCATAAAATCTCACCCACAACCAAGGTGGAATGATAAAAAATTGTCCTATAATATGGCTTCATTCAACACACTGTCTCCAAACCCTACAGAAAACAATTTGAATTTGAAATAAAATGGCTACAGGCTCAACTTTAAAATGTGACCATTGATGCACTTTATTCCCAGTAGATCAGGCAGCTTGTAGAATCACACAGCAGTCAACAAAACCTTTAAAAAGTCTTTTTCCATGACATTAACCTGTTGACCAATGAAATTCGAACATGTCAGTGATGAATCAACACCCTGGACCCACTGACAACCTTTACATCTTTAGTGAAGATCGATGGATGTCGCTACACTGTTGACTTATCCATCGTGCAACTTACCCTTGTGGTAACGACAACCATGAGATCATGTGGCACTTTAACCTCTTTACAAACTGGCAGACTCACTGACATAGTCCACCTCATCTCACCTGGACCAATAAAAAACCTCCAAATCAGCCCATATGACAAAGAAGACCCATGTCAAAGTCTTTTCTCCTATCTTCACGTTCGATGGTCATCGCTATATCATGATGCTAATGCACATGCATCTCAAACCAATGGTATAATGATGATCACAAGATCAAACAACAACTTAATGCCTTAAGAAAGTCCAAACCCACTGACACATCCCCGTCACAACAATGTGAATGAATCAACAGAGACCACATCAGAAAAGACTAACACCAGCCCCACTACCCCATGCCCTTCACAAGCAACCCTTACAGCTTCCACCTATTCCCTGACACCACCAATGAGAAACTGCCATGCTGGCCTGACATGACAATGGACCCACATTGACCCTTCTTCAAGGAATGCATCGGATGGCCATCGTTAAAGTGTTACATTAAAACCCACGCATCTTCCCTCAATGGTATGGTGACAACTGTAGATTTTGTTCAGTCATTAGCAAGTCAACAAGGAAGGAAGATAGGGCCCATTGGGACAAATGTCATGAATTCACGTAATCACATGTCAGAACCTTCTAACAGCCTACAGTCTTGCGAACAAGCGACAACCACACAAAACAAAGGCTTGAAGACTTAGGAAAAAATTTGGTGGGGGAACTAGGACTTAGGAAATAGTAAAGGGACCCTGCCCGACATGGAAAAATCTAACCGTGAACGACATAAAAGTGGTCTTTTAATTAACACATGTGGTAAAAGGTTTTAGGTGGCCTAATAAAGTAACATGAAAATAGAATTAAAATAGGGTGCACTAGGGTTTTTCAAACAAACAGCTAGATGTATGAAAATTTGCCTAGGGTTTAGCCAGAGACCTAAAAACAACTGCAGAGACCAATAGAAAAATGCTAGAGCCATGAAAAAATTCATAGGTGCTAACATATATTTTTTTAGATCTCACCTTTGCAACAAAATGTGAAACCACATCCTTTATCTTCTTCTCAAACCTCTGCTTTACCTTTTGATCAATGTCATCCTCATCCATGGAAGGAGGAAAAGGGGAAGGAGGAAATTCAACAATAGGGCTTGATGAGGAAGGCCCAACATGGGAGGAAGCTATTTGCATCTGCTCTGATAGTTGTGTTGGACCATGCTCTCCCAATCTCTTCTTTAAATTTGCAATTAAAGTATCTCTTTCAAGAATCCCCTGTTTCAACTCACCATAAACCTTCAAAACTATTTCCAACTTTGCAGTGAGTTCTTCCTTCTCCTTGGCCTCTTTTTCTACCACATTTGCTGTCAATTGTGTTGTGGACATTACCATACCTGATGCTTCCACCAAAGAAGTATCAGTAACCCTTCTTACAATTAGACTCCTTGAAAGATCATCTCTGAAAATTTGTTTCCCCCTATTATTTTCATTCTTTCTTAGGGACCACATTACTAAAGCTTGGTGATTGTCACTGAAAATGACCCCTTTAATAGCCTGTTCTGCTTCTTCTTGAGTTTTGTCAAAAGGAGTGGTTTGTTTTCTGACTACATCAAAAACCATTGCATTAGCTATATCCCACTATAGAAGGATTAGCACTCTTGATACTTTTACCATATCTCTTCCCTATTCTGGAGTGATTAGTTTAAACTTTGCAGTCATCTCTATTTTCACTTCCTCCTCTATGATTTGTAAATCCTTCTCTAGATTCTCTTCATGTTTCTTCTCACAGATTTCTTGAAACTAATTGATGTTTAATTTCCAAAGAAACTGCATGAAAGCCCTAGTTTTAACAAAAGTTTCATCAGCTAAGAACTCATCACAAGCCTGTTTAATTATTGGGTCCAATTCTTTGCCTGCCAATTCCCCTACCATTAGATCTAGTTTGGGCTCCTTTGGTAGCTCTGGCACTCCTTCATTTATTTCTTAATAGGTCATAAAAATTTGACATAAAGCATCTACTTGATGTACTTTCTCTGCAATCCCTTGGTCATCAAAAAATCTTAGAGGACACTGTGATGGAGAATAATCCTTTTCAATATGAACAGGTCTTTCTTCCACTCTTTCTTTCTTTGATGGGGGTGGAGACTCAATTACATCCTTAGAGGCTTGAAGATGAGGAGATTCAGGGACCTCTACAATCTCCTTTTGTTTCTCAATTTGTTGTGAATTTGATGGGACATCCCTTGTATCAATTTGCCTTTGCTGGCCTTTCTATGGTATCACAACATTGTAACCAGTCTTGTTTTGCACCATGTACCTCCCTAGGGGTAACTCTTTTGCAAATATGGGCTTGTTTAACAATTTTTTAGCCTTTTCTAGGTCATCCTTCATAAAATTTTCCTTCTTTTCATTTAGGGTTTGAAAAATACCCTAAAAACAATTCATGAGAATATCTATTTTCTTCCCCATTGGAGTTATGCTTTTCAGGGGATCCCATCCAGAATCAAATTATCGGATAAAATCTAATGTCTTTTTGTACACCAACCTTTTTTCTTTCCTAACCTCTTGATCCTGCAACTTTGGAATATTTCTGACAATATCTTTAGGAAAATTAAATATGTGGTTAATCATGGCACACTTGGCTCTCTTCTTAAACATTTCATTATAAAACCCCTCTAAGTGTGCTATTCTAGCAATCATAGTGGCCATACGGTATGGAGCCAGGATTTTATCCATGTGAACTCATCCACCCTTGGTAATTATGAATTGGTGGGAAAAGGTAACATTTGGAAATAAAGTTGCCTTTCCTTTTCCAGTGAGGGCATACTCTTCAATATCTCCCAATTGCCTAAGAAACTCTACAATTCCAATCCTAAGGGGTACATGATAAAGCAATATAAAAGTCATCCCCCTGAAACCATACAACCTGATGATAGTTGATACATTGTAGAAAATGACATCACCCCAATTATGAATAATATTTAGATTCTTAGCAAATTGATTTGCCCTAATGAGTTGTGCCAATACTGTTGGGATTCTTCGGTTATCTAAGACAAACAACATCTTGAGTCTAGCTACAAAATGTTTTTCAAAATTTGTGAAACTGTTATCCTTTCTATCCTAGGCCATTGTGAGGCTCCATAATTGGACTAGCATATCTTCACCATCCTTCTATCTCATTAATTCCATTTCTTGCCCAAAAAAGCTTTCTCCTTTAAACAAAAACATGTACATTATGAAAGAATACCAACAAAAGGGCCTGTCATCTTCACTCTTTTGAATCTTCACTAATCCATTATGGATTAATTCACCAATGAATGAAGAAAAATAAAAAGTAATAGATAGATGTGAATGTAGAATTTGAATCACCATGCACATCAAATGTATTGGCAGTCTCTCACTAACATCCTCTCCAAAAACCTGACCTAATGACCAATATGCACCCTTAGCTCTGGAATCAAAATATTGTATTTTAAAAGGCTCTTGTGTGTTCTATCCCATAATAACCATTTTCCCAATTTGGGTGCAGAAATCCTTCAATAATTCGCCTCTGAAATAGTTCCTTTGTGCATCATATACTTGCCTTAGCTCTTCAAAATCAATATTCTCTAAATTGTCTGAGGGTTCACTTAACTCGAACACCTTCCTGATCTCTTCAGCAAAAAATTTGATCAATAGTATTCCCTTTGCATCCCTAACCTCCCTAATGATTGGGTCATAACTCTTCACAACTTGGATCATCAAATCAACATCTAAAAAGACACCGGGTACCACAAGTTTTCCCAAGTCAGACTGCCATATATTGCTTGCATGGTGAGGGCAATTTCTCTGACTAAAACCTACTTTGAATAACTCTAATCCAATGATATCAAAGTCACCATTTGCATTGATTGTACCAATTTTGGCCTCCCTAATAAAATTTGTTGTGTCATATAAACCCTCTGCTAGTTTTACCCTAGGGTCTTTGGGAATCAGACTCTTGGTTTTCACTAGGTTAGTAGTAGAGCCGAGAAGTAATTGCAACAAATCCTCATGAAAACCTCTCTCACTATACTCAATTTTATCATAAAATTCTTTCCTTGGTGCCATTTTTAGGGTTTATCTTAAAAGAAACCTTTGCAAGATATACAAACTATAGAACTATGATTCTTTTAGTAGGGAAGCAATTCGTACAAGTATTTCACCAACCTCTTTCTAGGAAATCACCAGGAGACAACAGCTAGTCCTTGCAATTCTTCACACTTGAGTCTCTATAATTTTTTGATTTCTTTGTGCTTCTGAGAGTGCACAAAATTTTTATATATGAGTAATTAATGCAGTCATTTGAGCAATTTATTTAGCATGATTCAACCATTACTCGTCTAAAAGAATGAATTGTCACTTCTCAACAAGAAATTCAAATTTGCGTCACTTTATCTCCAGTTTGAATCAAAACCATTGATTTTCACTAGAAGATGATCTAACAGCCTATCTCATGATCACATAGCCTAAAAATCACTCATGCGAACATACGACAAGCCGTCACTTAGCCTCTCTATTAGTAGTAATCCCCTATAACTTTCACTGTTAAAACAAAACGTTAGTCACATGATCACATAGCTTGAAAGAAGCTTATGCGAACATGCCACAAACCATTAGCCTTCAATCGCCATCATCTTTTCTTAAAGTTATTGGTCCCACTTTGCCTTTTCAATAAAGAAAATCCACACTTGCAACACCTGGCAAGTTGTCATGTAATTTTTTTCTTTCCAAGCACTGGTGTTTTCTAACATCCTCCACATCAGCAAGTATTATCGACCAATCAAGGAAAAACCATATGAAAATAATGACATTGGTCCACTATTTTTAACCAATGAGAAACCACCAGTCTTGTACACCTATCAATGGTCCCACTTGAGAATTACACTGAGCTTTATGCAAGATCTACGGTTAGTTGCATGATCACATAGACCTCTAAGATTCCATGCAATTATATGACAACCATTGGATCTTCCCTTCATTACTTCAGCTTTGAAGATTCCTCTGACATTGGTCCTACTTTGTTTCCACATTAAGCTTCACTGTAAGATCAATGGTTAGTCGCATGATCACATAGGTCTCTAAGATTCCTTGCGAACACACAACCATTGTTAGATCTTCTTTAAAGATACAAAGCTGAATGAAAGCCAAAACATTAGAATATAAGGTATTTAGGATTTAGGACATATTATTTATATCACCAGGCCTTTAGACTTAGTGAAAATAAAGATATGACCCCCCGCGTGATGATAAAATAAATGCACGTGCTTTTCTATGAACCTAAGTGACTCAAAAAAGGTAACACTCAAATAAAAATGAATAGAGCAACCTAGGGTTTTTTGAAAATGGCATATATTTAGGGTTTTTCTCAAGTTTAACTCTTAGTTAGGGCTCACTGGATACTGAGGAAAAATAGATAATTTTGTAGGATTTTTATGGGTTTTATGTAGAAAAATTTTCACAATCTTTCAACACTTGTGCACACTTCAATTTTATAAAAATTTCACAAGATTGACATACTAAAAAATTGAAGTGCCAATAGTGGCTCTATTTGGGGATGTATGCCTCTTGCAGGCATGACAAGAATTTAGAATCTTTGGGATAAGCAGACCATATACTAAAACAAAACAACTAACCTACTCACACAACTAGAAAAAAAGAAACACACAACTGGGAAAGGGAAACTAACTACTATTCATGGATAATGAGAGTACCTTAAGAAAAGTACAACTTGAGGAATTTTCCATGAACTAGCAATTCCATTTTGTTTCCAATCAAGTCCTTCAGAATGTATGAATCAAGTCCCCATGTTTGACTGATCAAATATGGTCCCAACCAAATAGGGTCAAATTTGTTGTGTTTACCCTTGTCTTCAAGCCTGACATTCCACATCAGGACCAAATCATTATCTTGAAAACTTCTGACTGTAGTTTTTCTATCATACAAATTCTTATACTTGAGCTGAGATCTCAAATTTGTATCATGTGCTTCCCTCCTTGATTCATCTAGTTGTATCAGGTCTTGTAATCTAATCTTCATTTCATCATCTTGATCATCATCATACAACTGGATGAACTTGTACATTTGCAAAAAATTATTTTGTGGTAACCTGGCATGGATACCATATACTAAATCAAAAGGAGCACACCCTATAGCCTTCTTGATTGTCACTCTATCAGCCCACAGAGCTAGCTGTAGTTTTGAATCCCATGCCTTGTTGTTTGCATCTAAGACTCTCTTCAAAAAATTTATAAAGCTTTTGTTACTTGATTTAGCCTGACCATTTCCTTGAGGATGGTAAAGAGCAGAGTATGAAATTTTTATACCATATTGTTAAAAAAAGCTAACAAATTCTTCAGATCTAAAACACAAAGCATTGTCTACAACTAAAACTCGAGGGCATTCAAACCTTATCAGCAAATTTTGCATCAAGAAATCAATAACCACTTTACTTGTTTCTTTTTTAGTGGGAATTGCTTCCACCCACTTTTTAAAGTAATCAGTTGCAACCAATATATAGGAATGTCCCCCACTAGTTTTATTTGGGATCTCTCCTATGAAATCCATACCCCACTTTTGAAAAGGGGCTTCCACAGTTACAGGAATCAGAGGCAAATTTCCAGTGAATTTCAATTTTCTTGAAAATCTCTGACAAGCATCACATATTTTGACAAAGGAATGTGCATCCTTGAAAATAATTGGCCACCAAAATCCAAACCTCAGTATCTTATGTACAGTAGTCTTGGCCATATAATGGCCACCACACACACCTTCATGCATTTCTTGCAACAGATCATTAGCCTTTTGAGAGTTAACACATCTCAACAAGACACCCTCATTACTCCTCCACCATAATTCTCCTTTAATGATCACATAGTTTAGAGCATGTAATTTGATAGTCCTCCTTTTGTGGTCTTCCATATTCGAAGGAAGTAAGAGCTTTTGCAAGTATCCAATGATATCTTTGTACCATTCACAACAATCTAAATGACAAATGTATGGCCTTTGTTCTTCTTCAAGAGTGTTGATGTGATTAGCATCCAAATTGCTTTCGGCCATAAGTTTTTCTAACCCCAATCTTCTTACCAATTTGGTGATTTGGATATCAATATTAAACTCTTGGATTCTATTTATCCACCTGCATCTTCTCCCTGAAACTTCTTGTTGAACTAAGATGTCTTTTACAGTAGCACTGGGCACATATGCAACTATAGTTTCCCCTACCAAATAACATCTAAAATTCTTGATAGCTTTGACCAATGCATAGGCCTATTTCTCATTTATATCATACTTTAATTCAGCTACCTACAATGATTTACTAAAAAAGGAAATGGGCTGTTCAAAACCCTCTGAGTTCTTCTGTAACAATACTACAGTTATAGTATGATAAGAAGCAAATGAAAATATTTTGATCAGCTTACTAAAATCTGGTGATCTTAATACAGGGGCACTTTTAATAGCCATTTTGATATCAGAAAAAGCTTGCTTGGCCTCATTATTCCATTCCACCTTTTCATTCTTCTTTAGCATTTTAGAGATGGGAACACTGATTTCAACAAAGTTTGTAACAAACCTTTTGACAAAGTTTATCTGACCAAAGAAAGATTGGATACCTTTTACATTTTTGGGCAATGGTACCTTGTCTATTGCTATTACTCTCTCAGGATCAATCTTGACTCCATCCTTAGATACAATATGTCCCAAAAGCTTACCCTCAGTTACTCCAAAAGAACACTTCCTTGGGTTAAGGGAAACCCCATATTCTAGAGCTCTTCCAAAGATTTTTTCCAGGTGACCACGATGTTGGTCTTTCTTTTCTAAATAAGCTGTCAAATCATCCTGATAAACAACAAGAAATTTTTTTATAAAATCTGCAAATGCTACATCCATGGCTCTTTGGAAGGTAGCCCTAGCATTGGTTAGACCAAATGGCATCCTAACATACACATAAGTACCCCATGGAGTAGTGAATGCAATTTTGAACTGCTCTGTCTCCTTGACAACTACTTGATTGTAACCTAAAAAACCATCCATCATGGACATCAATTCAGATCCAGTAACCCTCTGTAACATGGCTTCCATGTTTGGTAGACCATAGTTGTCCTTTAAAGAATTTATGTTCAGATTTCTAAAGTCTACACATAGCCTAATGTCTCCATTCTTTTTTCTTACTGGGACAAGATTAGAAACCCATGTTGAATGTGTAATAGGTTGAATGATGCCTATGTCACTCATCTTTTTTAGCTCATCCTACATTTTTGGTGCCAAAGTAGGGTTGACAAGTCTCAAATTTTTTCTAAAAGGTTTGGTATTTTCCTTCAAAGGAATTTCATGTTGGAACAAGTCTTCTCTATATGCCTTTAAATCATCATAAGACCAAGCAAAGACATGTCTATACTTTCTAAGAAGACCTATCAAAGAATTTTTTATTTTAGGAGTTAGGCTTCCCCCAATATATACATTTTTTGGGGCTTCCTTTGTTCCTAAATTTATTTCCTCTACACCTTCAGGCTTGCTTAAAATCTTTGCCTAGGAAGATCTATCATGGCTATCAAATGCTCTTTCCAACACTACCAAACCCTTTGGGACTTTATTTGTTTTCAATTGCAAGATCTCCTTGCCAAGGAGAGAGTCCTTATTATCTGATGTTTCTACATACTCACCAAAATTTATCTCTTTATCTCCAAAACTTTCATCATAATGCAAAAATCTTAAAATGTCCAAGTCATCATCAAAAACTTGCCAATTTTCATAATTATCTGGTGTGGATGGCCTAGTTTGAATCTCAATCCTAGATATCCCTACAAAAGTGATATCCTCTGGCCTTAATGCAATGTTAACCAATAAATCAACCATTCTATTATGGCCTCTATCCATCCAATCAATACATAAAGCATTAAACTATTCTATCTCATCCCAAACAACATTCCTATATTGTTTTAACCTTGGTTTCTTGAAACATATTTGGATCTAATCTGAGATACAACTAATTCTGAATCTCCAATAACTCTGAAATTTTTGATCTTGTTCTTTGAGGCTAATCTTAATCCTATCAGTAAAGTCTCATACTCTATAGTATTATTTGTACAAGTAAATGACAAGGTGAAGGAAAACTTAAAAGTTTTTCAGTGGGGGAAATTAAAAACACACCTGCACCAAATCCCTCTTTAGAGCAAGCACCATCAAAGTACATGGTCCAAAGATCATTTTGACTTGTTACATTTCTTTCCTCCTAAGCTAACAAAGAAGGTTCATCTTCATTATCATTACTCTATACTTGAAAGGAATTTATGTCAGTATCCAGAAAACAATTCATGTTATTATCACTAACTTCTTCCTCAATCATGTGAGGGGTTCTAACTTCCCTGAGTACCTTAATGCTCTCACTAGTGATATTAAAAGTAGCATAAGATAAGTCACACTGGATGCTAACTCCCATTGTTGCACTCCATTTTCTTGATAACAACATTCCATATTGTGGAGGAATATCCGCAACTAAAACACTGATAGTTAGTTGTTTCTCAAGATAAGCAACAAGCCTATAAGGTAAGGCTCTTATTGTTCCAATTACTGGTACCTCCCTAGAGTCCATTTCCTAGCATCTCCCATGAGGAGTATCAACTTTCAATCCCATTGATCTCATAATTTCAGCAGGCATGACAGTATTTGAGGATCCTGAATCAATCATGCAATTTTTCAACATTTTATCATTTATGACCAATGTCAAGAAAAAAGGATCAACAAATCCCATAGAGGTATTCACAACATTAGTTTCCAAATATATCTAAGGAATTTTTGAAATAATTTCTTCAGTGTCCTTTTTAGTTAGATCTTGACCCTTCTTTCTAGTATTCACTAGTTCCTAGATGTTTGTGGTTTGAAAACCATTTATCCATGTGAGGGCTTTCTCTTTGTGTTCATTTATCCTCATCATCTCCAATAAAGGAACTTTTATTGTGATATGAGATAACAAATGATTCATGTCAATAGGTGTATAATTTAAAATAGATAAGTATATCTTTCTTTTTGGGGTATCCTTGACTTCAGGTTGCGTGGCTGTACCCAATTGTTCTTTATCCTTCGATTTATTTTTAGGTTGGGAATTTGGGGTAGTAGCTATTAGAGTTTTAGCCTTGATCTTAAAAACCTTGATTGGTTCAGCAGGCTTTTCAATGCCCTTTTTCTTTAATTTCTTGGCATCATCAATAGCCTTATTTTTTGTGGCAGTCTGCTTTGCATCTTCTTTATCCTTTTTAATAAAGACACCTGCTGATTTTACAAATGTTTTATCAATAGTCTTGTTTCTAAGGACATAATTACTCTTGGCCTGTGTCACCATATCAGAAATGATCTGGGCTATCTCTTCATCAGAGGGTCTTCTTAATACAATAGGTTCTTCAACTTGTTCAAAGTTATTATTTATATCTTCAATTTCTTCCTCTTCTTCATCAGAAAAAACTTGTTGATGGTAAGCCTCTCCTCTGTTCTGAGAATGATTTACATGTTGATTTTCATTTTCTTCATTAGAGTCAACCTCTTCAAAAAATTTAGCAAAGGTCATTCCAAAACCTCTGTCATCATATGATTCATCTTCCTCTTCATCTTGTTCATTACTTTCAAATATATTCTAAGAAATCACACAATAATCTGAATCATGAGGGGATTGGCACACAGTGCACCATGGAATTTCACTAGTCATATTGAATAAATGCTTTTGCAAAGGGTTAGGGGTTTTATCATTTGGTCTCATATCCTTCCTTTCTGGGACAATAGGCTTTCCATCCTTCCACTATGTATTGTAAGGATAGTTCTACATCCTAGGCTGCCTATTGAAATTATTTGGAGGAGGTCTATCATTTCCCTGAAATTTATTTTTACTTTCCCATAGTTTTAGATCCTTTAAGGCATTTAGGATCTACTTGAGTTTATCATCTTCCCTAGGTTTTACATTTGCAGGTTTATCAACTTCCTTCTTTCCAAACCTAGAGGTTTTAGGATCCTTTCTTCTTCCTAGTTTTCAAGATACCCTTCTATTGCTCTCAATGTTCACCGCAAATCTTTGAGCTTCTCTGATAGTCCTAGGGTTCTTATCCATAAGAAGGTATCCCATCTTGGCATCAAAAGCATTCAAATATGTTGCCAAACATACCTTCTCATCCAATCTCATGACTTGGAAGAGTTTGTGCATTGCCTTTTGAAACCTCACATTGAATTCTAGGACTTCCTCATTCTGGTTTTTCTTTATATTGTTAAATTCATTTAACATAAAACCCTCATTAGTCTTATCACCGTACTGATCTTTAAAACAATTTATAAAATCATCCCAAGAACCAAGACAATCATAAGGAAGCCCTCTGAACCAGTCTCTTGCATCTTCAGTTAAAGATTGAACAAACAATTTCATGATGACATCTTCATATTCTATTTCATAGTCATCAATCATATCCATAAATTTCTTTAGATGCTCTTCACAGGAAACAACATTATTTCTAGTAAACTTAGGTAATTTCTTTCTAATCTTTGCAGGAATCAAATTAGGATAACCGACAATATTGTTAAAGAGAAGTTGTCTGTACCTTTCAATGTGAACTGTTCCTCTTTGTAATGAAGCATTTGTTTGAGAGGTGGAAGCTTTGTTATTTGTTGCATTAGCAACATTTGCAGTAGTCACTGGTGTGACAATGGCACCCTGGGTAGTAGAATTTCCAACATTAACATTAGATGTCATCACAGGGTTAGTTGGAATTGAAGGAGAAAAATACTGTCTAAGAAAATCAACTTTCTTTTTCATTTCCAAAGTAGTAGCCTCAATTTCTACCTTCTCTAATTCTTTAGCAATAACCTCTTGTTCTCTTCTAGCCCTTTCTAAATCATTTTCCAATTTGGACAAAGGATCTAGTGGGATTTTTTCATTTGTGGTGCCATTTATTATGATTCCTATTGAAATCTATTTTCCTTTATCCTTAGGCTTCCTAACTTTGGCAATGGGTCAGAGAATAGGTTGTTCACCAACCTCCTTGTGGGCTTTACAAAGTTTATGGTCTTTAAAGTCATCAACTATCTTTTGAGCTGATCTGCCTTAATTTGGGCCTGTCTTGTTTCAGTTTCCTTTTCCATTTCCCTCTCCTTCCTAATTGCAATTTGTTCCTAGATATTTTTCTCTAAATTATAGATTTCTTCAAAAATATACTCTGAATCTGGAAGAGTAGTATCAGAGGGTGAAATTTCAAATTCAACATCTCTTTGCTAATTTCTAGGATTTTTAGGACTTTCAGAAGGAGAAGGTCCCCAGGTTGGGGGATCATTTCTCCCTTCTAGGCCCCTTCTCTTACTTCTTAACCTCCTGATTTCCTTTTGAGGTTCTACATCTGGGTTCATCTTCCTATGATGTACTTCATCATCCTTATGAGAATAAAAATCCTCATGTGCTCCTAAACCCAGATCAGCTACCTCCTCATACTCAGAGGCATTTTCTTCTTGGTCATGATTGAATTGGTGATTCATTTTCATATTTTTCTTTTGTCTCCATGCCTAAGACATATCACCACTACTTTGATGTCTTCTAGGAAGATAAGTCCTAGAAGTGCTTGGAAGTTCACCTTCTAACCTACTTTTTGGGTGATCCTTCCTCCAAGCCCTAGTACTTCTTTGACTCATAATTGCAAGTATGTGAAACAATTTCTTATTTTCTTATTATATTTACTCAGCACTACTACAGAGACTTTCAGAGTTGCCACCAACACAAGTTGGGAAATATCTTCACACACTTAGTAGATCAAAGTATTCAATACTTGGTAAGTAATCAAAATAAAGATTACTATAAACAGATGCAAAGCTAAATGAGATTTTCAGGTTCTGACCTAATCCAAAGATTGCAGATATTCTTCTTTTGTCCAATGGTGCTTTATTGGTTCTAACAAATAAGCAGGCCAGGAGTCTAGCTCAACTTGTACCTACGTTATTTGATATTCAAATTTATAATACCAGAGATCTAAAATTCAAATTTATCATAGTATTTCAATCCCTATTCCCCAGAAGAGTTGCCATTTTGTTGGTTCCCAAAAATGGATTTTATGCTCTAACAGACAACCAATACATCTACAAATTTTTGGGAAGGGTTATATCCAAATATTGGGCTCTAGAGATGATTGGACCAACTATAGGGACAAGACTTCCCTCTGCACTTCTGGCTCTACAAAACCAAGGAGGGTGCTCCTAATCTAGTAACACAAGATTTATCTCAATAATCACTGACTGGATTTAAATGTAACAAATTAAATGATAAGAGAAATCTAAATGATAACCATTCATTTATAAATCTTTCACTATCACTAGGTAGTAAATTGCCCTGCAAATCACTATATTTTAAAGAATTTTGACAATTTTAAACAAAGATGGACATATCAATAGAACCTTTTCAAACACTGATCTCTATAAGAAAACTCCACTGATGGCTAGTGTCTTATTCATTGGGCAACACCTCCACTACAAGACTATAACACATGAAACAATATACTAAACTTTGAACTATCTTTTCCCTTTGAAAATACTAATCACCCTATGGTGGATTTTATCAAAGGTTCCTAGATTCACACTACTTACTGATGCATCCTTAAGAAAAAATTCAATGAATTTATGTCATATTCAAAGCTTATTTAATCTGATCCTAGATCAGAGTTGAGAAATATAAACATACACATAAAGATTATCTATGCAATGAATTGGAACAATTCATAACTCAAACAGAGATACTCAAAGAAACATATAAATCTTGGATTTCATTCAAATGCTATATTAATCACACTCACAGAATGCTTTACAGTATAACCTTCTGAAAATAACTTGAACCAAAAAATATTGTTCTTCTATAGAAATATGCCTAAGAAATAGTCTATGATATCCCAGATTCAAGAAACTTATCAGTCAAAATGATCAAGTTCTCGGTCCTTTACAATTGATCCTGGTAATCCTTTTATAGAAAACAAGGATTGCAAACAAGCTTCGGATCTTTTTAGAAAAGACAAGAAAGGAGCTTTCACATAGGACAAAAAATGAAAATAGAAACTTGCTTGTTACAAATCCTCAAAATGGATTGTTAAGATGAGCGCTAAAATCTTGTAACAACTCCCAAGGGCAGTTCAACTTCTGCCAGGTGTTATATCTATATCTATGATAACTGCTTGATGTCTTTATCCTTGTTAGCTTTGATCTTGAGGATTTGGAATATTGCCACTTGCTACCTCTTTATTTGATGCTTCTTCATCTTCTAAACCCTCTAAGAGATATGTTGATTCCCAAGTCATATAGGTCTCTTCACTTGGCCAATGAAAGGCAAGGACTTCATCCTTCTTCAGTAATAATTTGTTCCACTCAACAACCAACTAGTGAACCTCTATTCTTACATTAGCAAAATGCATCCTAGCATCCTGAAGGATTTCAACAAGTTGTATGAATGGGGTATTATCATCTGTACATAAAATGGAGTCTACTTTAGACAATACTTGTCTATCTATTTGCTCCGTCCATTGATCTTTATATTTAATTACCCCATCTACATTAATAAAACCAGGAAAAATTTGAAAATCATCCTGGAAATATCTCACCCTAAAGATTTTTGATCTTCTTCTTATACTCCCCCTATTTACCTCAAAATCAAAAAGATCCTTAACAAATTTGTAAGTGTTTGTTAGCTCTATATTCACAATACATTTATCCTTAAATTTATCCAAAATTTACTTCAGACTATCCTTCCTTGCAGCCCATTTTTCCAAAATTTTGTCTACAATAACTAATTCTTTCTATAAAGATGCTAAAATGGCTGCCAATTGTTTTGCAGTTTTGTATATTTCTTTAGATCTCACCTTTGCAAAAAAATGTGAAACCACATCATTTATCTTCTTCTCAAACCTCTACTTTACCTTTTGATCAATGTCATCCTCATCCATGGAAGGAGGAAAAGGGGAAGGAGGAAATTCAACAATAGGGCTTGATGAGGAAGGCCCAGTAGAGGAGGAAGCTATTTGCATCTGCTCTAATAGTTGTGTTGGGCCATGCTCTCCCAATCTCTTCTTTAAATTTGAAATTAAAGTATCTCTTTCAAGAATCCCCTATTTCAACTCACCATAAACCTTCAAAACTATTTCCAACTTTGCAGTGAGTTCTTCCTTCTCCTTGGCCTCTTTTTCTGCCACCTTTGCTGTCAATTGTGCTATGGCCATTACCATACTTGATGCTTCCACCAAAGAAGTATTAGTAACCCTTCTTACAATTAGACTCCTTGAAAGATCATCTCTGATAATTTGTTTTCCCCTATTATTTTCATTCTTTCTTAGGGACCACATTACTAAAGCTTGGTGATTGTCACTGAAAGTGACCCCTTTAATAGCTTGTTCTGCTTCTTCTTGAGTTTTGTTGAAAGTAGTGGTTTGTTTTCTGACTGCATCAAAAACCACCACATCAATTATATCCCACTCTAGAAGGATTAGCACTTCTGATACTTTTACCATACCTCTTCCTTGTTTTGGAGTGATTAGTTTAAACTTTGCAGTCATCTCTATTTTCACTTCCTCCTCTATGATTTGTAAATCCTTCTCTGGATTCTCTTCATGTTTCTTCTCACAAATTTCTTGAAACTGATTGATGTTTAATTTCCAAAGAAACTGCATGAAAGCCCTAGTTTTAACAAAAGTATCATCAGCTAAGAACTCATCACAAGCCTATTTAATTATTGGGTCCAATTTTGTGCCTACCAATTCCCCTATTGTTAGATCTAGTTTGGGCTCCTCTAGTAGCTCTGGCACTCCATTTATTTCTTCATAGGTCATAAAAATTTGACCTAAAGCATCTACTTGCTATACTTGCTCTGAAATCAAGTCATCAAAAAATCTTAGAGGAGACTGTGATGGAGAATAATCCTTTTCAACATGAGCAAGTCTTTCTTCCACTCTATGTTTCTTTGATGGGGGTGAAGAATCAATTACATCCTCAGAGGCTTGAAGATGAGGAGAGTTAGGGACCTCTATAACTTCCTTTTGTTTCTCAATTTTTTGTGAAGTTGATGGGACATCCCTTGTATCAATTTGCCTTTGCTGGTCTTGCTCTGGTATCACAACATTGTAACCAGTCTTGTTTTGCACCAAGTACCTCCCTAGGGTTAACCCTTTTGCAAATACAAGCTTGTTTAACAATTGTTTAGCCTTTTCTAGGTCATCCTTCATAACCTTTTCCTTCTTTTCATTTAAGGTTTGAAAAATACCCTGAAAAAAATTCATGAGAGTATCTATTTTCTTCCCCATTGGAGTTATGCTTTTTAGGGGATCCCATCCAGAATCAAATTGTCAAATAAAATCTAATGTCTTTTTGTACACCAACCATTTTTCTTTCCTAACCTCTTGATCCTGCAACTTTGGAATATTTCTGACAATATCTTTAGGAAAATTAAAGATGTGGTTAATCATGGCACACTTGGCTCTCTTCTTAAACATTTCATTATAAAACCCCTCTAGGTTTGTTGTCCTAGCAATCATAGTGGCCATACGGTATGGAGCCAGGATTTTATCCATGTGAACCCATCCACCCTTGGTAATTATGAATTGCTGGGTAATAGTAACATTTGTAAATAAAGTTCCCTTGCCTTTTCCAGTGAGGGCATACTTTTGAATATCTCCCAATTGCCTAAGAAACTCTACAATTCCAATCCTAAGGGGTACATGATAAGGCAATATAAAAGGGGTCCCCCTAAAACCATACAACCTGATGACAGTTGATACATTGTAGAAAATGACATCACCCCAATTGTGAATAATATTTAGATTCTTAGCAAACTAATTTGGCCTAATGAGCTATGCCAATAATGTTGGGATTCTTGGGTTGTCTAAGACAAACAACATCCTAAGTCAGGTTGAAAAATGTTTATCAAATTTTTTGAAACTATTATCCTTTCTATTCCAGGTCATTGTGAGGCTCCATAATTGGATTGACATATCTTCACCATCCTTCTGTCTCATTAATTATATTTCTTGCCCAAAAAAGCTTGCTCCAAACAAAAACATGTACATTATGAAAGAATACCAGCAAAAGGTTCTGTCATCTTCACTCTTTTGAATCTTCACTAATCCATTATGGATTAATTCAGCAATGAATGGGGCAAAATCAAAAGCAATAGATAGATGTGAATGTAGAATTTGAATCACCATGCACATCAAATGTATTGGCATCCTCTCACTAACATCCTCTTCAAAAACTTGACATAATGACCAATATGTACCCTTAGCTCTAGAATCAAAATATTCTATTTTAAAAGGCTCCTGTGTGTTTTGTCCCATAATAACCATTTTCCCAATTTTGGTGTAGAAATCCTTCAATAATTTGCCTCTGAAATAGTTCCTTTGTGCATCATATACTTGCCTTAGCTCTTCAAAATCAATATTCTCTAAACTATTTGAGGGTTCACTTAACCCGAACACCTTCCTAATCTCTTCAACATAAATTTTGATCTATAGTATTCCCTTTGCATCCCTAACCTCCCTAGTGATTGGGTCATAACTCTTTGCAACCTGGATCATCAAATCAACATCTAAAAAGACACAAGGTACCACAAGTTTTCCCAGGTCAGACTGCCATATATTGCTTGCAGGGTGAGGGGCATTTCTCTAACTAAAACCTACTTTGAATAACTCTAATCCAGTGATATCAGAGTCACCACTTGCATTGATTGTACCAATATTGGCCTCCCTAATAAAATTTGTTGTGTCATATAAACCCTCCCCTACTTTTACCCTAGGGTCTTTGGGTATCAGACTCTTGGTTTTCACTAGGTTAGTAGTAAAGCCGGGAAGTAACTGCAACAAATCCTCGTGCAAACCTCTCTCACTATACTCAATTTTACCATACAATTCTTTCCTTGGTGCCATTTTTAGGGTTTATCTTAAAAGAAACCTTTGCAAGATATACAAACTACAGAACTATGATTCTTTTAGTAGGGAAGCAATTTTTACAAGTATTTCACCAACCTCTTTCTAGGAAATCATCGGGAGACAACAACCAGTCCTTTCAATTCTTCACGCTTGAGTCTCTGCAATTTTTTGATTTCTTTGTGCTTCTAAGATTGTGCAGAATTTTGATATATGAGCAATTAAAGTAGTCATTTCAGCAATTTATTTAGCATGATTCAACCATTACTCCTTTGAAAGAACGAACTGTCACTTCTCAATAGGAACTTCAAATTTGTGTCACTTTATCTCCAGTTTGAATTAGAATGGTCGATTTTCACTAGAAGATGATCTAACGGCCTGTCGCATGATCGCATACCCTAGAAATCACTCATGCAAACATATGACAAGCCATCACTTAGTCTTTCTATTAGAAAAAATCCCCTATAACTTTCACTGTTAAAACAAAACGTTAGTTGCATGATCGCATAGCTTGAAAGAAGCTTATGCAAACATGCAACAAACTGTTAGCCTTCAATCACTGTCATCTTTTCTTCAAGTTACTGGTCCCACTTCACCTTTGTCAATAAAGAGAATCCATGATTGCAATACCTGGCAAGTTGTCATGTAATTTCTTTCTTTTCGAGCACTGGTGTTTGCTGACATCCTCCACATCAACAAGTATTATCGACCAATCAAGGAAAAACCATATGAAAAAATTGACATTGGTCCCACTATTTTTAACCAATGAGAAACCGCCAGTCATGTACACCTGTTAATGGTCCCACCTGAGAATTACACTAAACTTTATGCAAGATTGATGGTTAGTCACATGATCGCATAGACCTCTAAGATTCCATGTGATTATACGACAACCATCGGATCTTCCCTTCATTACTTTCAGCTTTGAAGATTCCTCTAACATTGGTCCCACTTTGTTTTTGCATTAAGCTTCTCTATAAGATCAACGGTTAGTCGCATGATTGCATAGGTCTCTAAGATTCCTTGCGAACACACGACCACTGTTAGATCTTCTTTAAAGATACAAAGCTGAATGAAAGTTGAAACATTAGAATATAAGGTATTTAGGATTTAGGACATATTATTTATATCACCAAGCCTTTAGACTTAGGGAAAATAAAGATATGTTCCCTCGCGTGTTGATAAAATAAATGCACATGCTTTTCTATGAACCTAAGTGACTCAAAAAAGGTAACACTCAAATAAAAATGAATAGAGTGACCTAGGGTTTTTTGAAAATGGAATATATTTAGGGTTTTTCTTAGGTTTAACTCTTAGTTAGGGCTCACTAGATACTGAGGAAAAATAGATAATTTTGCAAGATTTTTATGGGTTTTCTGTAGAAAAATTATCACAATTTTTCAACACTTATGCACACTTCAATTTTATAAAAATTTCACAAGATTGACATACTGAAAAATTGAAGTGCCAACACAACCTACCCCAGTGGTTCAGCATGAAAAACAATAGGCCCCACTTTTCATGTACCTCAAACTAAGCATCTTTAATGATTTTTAAAGGACAATTTCAACACTTAGACAATTCTTTCAAAACATGGAGTAAAAGATAAATGAACTTTTGAGATCTAACAGTGGCTTTGACTAGGGATGTGTGCCCCATGCGATCATGTAGAGGATCTAGAATCTTTGGTACAACAGACCACCAAAAGAAAATCAGCCTTAACACCATATTACTCCAAACCTTGAAATACTAAAAACTTAGGCTCCTTACTGAAAACAACACCACTGTACAAAATATACATAAGTAGCTTCACAATGCCAAAGAAACTTCAACTTCTACCTCTGTCAAAAACCCAGTTTCTTCCTTGAAACTCAACTGGCATTCTGAAACTGCCTCTCAACTGATTAGGACACAAAACATCATGGAACATAGGCTGGAATATAACTTCAACTTTACAATCACCTATGTCCTCTCTCTTATGTCCCCCCACAAAATCATTATCCGAAAAATAAACATCATTGGAATCATCATAATTTGAAATACATGAAAGAGGACAAACAACTGATACCCTTTCTTCTTGGTTGTAAACATCCAGCTCATCTTTCATGCATGCTTGCACATCAAATGTAAAGCAACTATATTCACACTCATTCAATTCAGCCAAGTAATCTGAAACATCCTCATATGTCAAACCAATCAGACTAAACAAATCTGATTTCTCTTGATAAATCACATTTTTATCCTCATAAGGATAATCCACATAATCAAAACCATAAATTAATTCATCTTTATTGCATTCAATGCCTAGTGGTAGAAAAACTAGACTATCATTATGTAATGCAAAACATCAAATGAACACCACTCACTTTGCATTACCTTTCCTCCAACTGACTTCATTGGAGCTAGAAGTTCAGACTCAGCCGTACCACTGATATCACAATCTAAAAATAAGTTATCCTCAGTAAATTCACTTTCCTATGCACATTCTTTGAACAATGGATTAGAAACTACATGGAAATGTTTCTCATAAACATTAAAACAAAGTGTTAGCTGATTCATATCAATGTCTTCATCATATAGCACATTAGTAGCTTCACAAGACATGTTATCACATCCATTTTCACATACATCTTCAGGAGAGAAAGAAAATTTTGAATCTGAATCAGAACATGACTCATCACTATTGTTGTCATCACATGAAAAATCAGCATTATACTCAACCAAATCATTTTCAAAAGTACTGGATAATGAACTTCCCCATTTTTCTTCAATCTTCATGACTTCACACTCAGCTTTATTATCATTTAAACACATAGAAGACTGAAAATAAAAATCATTTGTAGCATGAGAGGAAACTTGTGATTGGTTATTACAAACTAATTCATTCTTAGCCTAATCCATGCTTCCACAATCCTATTGTATCGAATGCAATAGTAATGACAAGTATTCCTCATCCATGGATTTAGTACAATCACCATTTCTCTCAGAACTTTCATCAACAGTAGTAACTTCATTGGCTAAAAAAGTTTCCAGCTCTTCATCCACAATATCTCTAGCAACAACACTCATCCCACTTTCACATACATCACTTTGATCAATGCAATTAATATAAGAATGAAAGCATTGATGATGCTCCCCCTTTTCTTGATTATTCACTTCATTCTAAGAGTAGAAACCAGTAGAGGTATGCCTTCTTATAACTCCATACTTAAGATTACATTCAATATCCATAGCAAATTCAAAAGCCTGGTATAGACTTTGTGGCTATTTATCCCTAAATAGGAAACCCATATTTTGGCCCAAAGCACCCAGATAGACAACTAAACATATCTAATCATGGGGCCTACAAATCTCAAGGATATCCATCAATGTTTTAGCAAATCTGCTATTAAACTTTGGCATCAATTCATATTGTTCAATCTGAATTTCCATTAATCTATCCAGTAACAATTTGACATCTACCCACCCATCAAACCATTCAATGAAGGATTAAATTAACTCATCCCAAGAAGAAATTGAAGCTGGAAGTAGGAATGAGAACCATTCTCTTTCATCTCCTTTCAGAGTCTGTGTTGGTGTCCAAAAACTCTTATGCACAAATGGATGCTAATATGCCTTGAGACTGATGTTAGGACTGGTTAAATCCAAATGTGAAAGCTCTACAAGGCAACTGGACCAACTATAGGGTCTTAATATGCCCTCTTCTACTTCTATCTCTACAAAACCAAGGTGGGTGCACCTAATCTAGACAAAATTCAAACTCACTACACACCCTATACTTCTAGATTCATAAAGAAGATCATAGCAAAGGATTGCTAAATGCTAACTAGGCATTCATTGAATCAACTCTACTATGCAGGGTAAAATGGTCTTGTGAAAGGTATTACTGGTGATGGTATTGATATATAGAGATGGAGGAAATAGCCAGAAACCCATCAAACATTGGACTCCACTGAATATACTAACCCTTGATCAATGCCATTATCCATTGGGCAAACCTCACATACAAACAATGAGAACATGAACCAATTGTTGTCAAAGACTCATAGCCATAAATATAAATATTCCAGCCCATCCACTACTTATAAGATCCTTCTATAGACATCCAAGACTGAATCTATGTCCCCTCTAAAGTATATTTCACCTGATCCTAGACCAAGAACTAAAGACAAGAACATATGCAAAGGGAAAACTATGCAATGGATCAGAAAATCCAAGATTCACAAGAATGACACCAAGGAGAGACTTGGAAGCATGAAAAATTTACATTAAGTATAATCAATCATGTACATGATCAAAGTGAGATAGAGATCAAACCACTTCAATAACCTACAAAAGACTTCCAGGAATTCTATTTAGCTTACATGCAATGTGACAGAGCCTTCTATTTCCCATTGGAACCAAACAAAAATGGAACCTTCTACCAGTAAAAAATTTGACTTTTTATACCACTAGCTGCCATGGGAACCCAAAATGGGTTGCAACAAGCTACAGATAGCTAGGGCGTAGCCTTCACAAACCAAGTCAAGAAACAGCCAGAAAACCATAAATTTTGGGTACCTCCTATCGCTACAAATCCAAATTTGAAATCAAATGGTCACCATGCATTCACGGGCTTTAAGTTTCTTAAACATTTGCCCTCAGTTGCACAGCCGCGCGGTCAAAAATCTTACCGCCACAAGAATCCAGGCTCCAATTTATGTTTGGTCACATGATCACATGGCTCCCAACTCACCCTTGCGATCATGTGACCGCGGTATCCTAGCCATAGCCAACGGTCGATCCAAAAACCTTGCAAAATCCTCGGCCACCTCACCAGCAAGCAACCAATAAAAAATGAGCATGTTGGAAAGACTGACATCATGGGCCCACCTTAGAATTCTGCAACCACGATGTCCGGCAGTTAGTCACATGATCGCATAGCCCAGAAATGGGCTATGTGAACATGCGACAACCTGCAAACCTTAACCGCCACTGCACCCATCATCGCAACCGCCACCGCAACTGGTTTGTCCCATGATCACAAGCCATGGAAATGGCCCTTGCGATCATGTGACAAGGCCATGAGACTGCCTCATCACCACCCGCTAGCCAATAGAACACTGCCACTACTCACTGCAGCCGTCGAGTCACACCTGCCATAGGACCCACCTGCAAACACTTGGCCACCTAGCACACTGGCACCAATCGAAACATAGCACGCCACCATCTACCATTGGGCCCCAACACCATGTGGCACTTGGTTGCATGATCACATAGCTAAAAATTGGGCTATGTGACCATGCGACAGCCAACCAAAGGCTGCCACGTAACCGCCTTCGAGACCACGGAACTGTAACCACCACCTTTTTGCCAATGGGCCCCGAGAACACATGGCAAGTGGTCACATGATTGCATAGCCAAAAACTAGGCTATGCAACCATGCAACAGCCAATCATAGGCTGCCACATCACCATTGCTACCTGCCACCACCAAAGAAGCCTTACCCTTTCGAAGGATCAAATGGTTGTCACAAAAGTGCATAGCCCTGACAATTCCTTCATGCTTTAACAACAACCGTTGATGCTCCAACATGTCAAGACCCTCTGTCAAATCTGGAAACCAAGTCCCACCATTGATCACACTTGCACACTTAAGACTGAGTAGACCGCCACGTAGCTGAACAGAAACTGGGGCTCGCACGGCTAGGTGGAAAGTAGTCGCATGATGGCATGTCAAAAAAGTCTGACATGCGGCCATGCGACAACCAATCACATTGCAACTTTGAAGACTCGAGCCCACCATCCATTGGACTTGCCCAATTGAGGGAACGCCAACAAACAAGGAACTAGTGCGAGGTCGAAAACACACAAGGTTTTTGATGAAAGAGAATCGAAAACACACAAAATTTCTGACAGGCCAAAAGATAAGCACACCAAAGCTAGAAGGCATGGGTCAAAAACAACGAGGGTTTTCAGAAAAAGATCAAAAAATCATGGATTTTCAAAAATACTGTGGGTTTTCGACACTGTGGAAAATTTTGAAATTATTTCCAACAGACCTTAGAATTTGAATATCTTTTTGGATTTTATGATTTAGCACGTGCAAATTAGACCAAAGCTTGGTGACAACACAAGGAACATAGGGCAGGACACAAACCATGAAACATTTGCAGGGAGGAGGCCATTTTCAAAGGATTTTGCTATGACAAAAAAATGGCCTAACAGTCTACACAAACAACCTCGTCCATAGATCCTCATGGTAGACATCAAAATCATACATCACATCAGCAAAATCTTGAACATGCTTCTTTGCTGACTGAGACTAGTTCCTATCAAAATTTGGTAAATGTCCTTTGATTCCATTAGGGATTTTATTAGGAAAACCAAGTATGCCATCATAAAAAAATGGCACATATCCTTTGACAGAAGAACTCTTATGAATATCCATTACTGGCTACAACTTTTCATATAGACTTGACATTCTTGAAAACCAATAACAAGAAATCTATACTTGTAGTTAACTTTCTCTTATCAAGCTTACTAATCTGACATACTTCTCACTTATGTGACTTAAATCAAAGTTCAATCCAGAAGTACGTAATTCCAATTGTTTGTCCTTTCTTTTAATGACAAAACCACTTGATAAGGACCATATAAACACATTAAAAACTAAATGGAGAATACCTAGAAAATCTTTGCTGATTGTTGTTGTTCTTTTCACATCTGACTGAAATCTGAAAAAAAGCTTCACATCTCAGGTTCGTTCTAGCACAGAGCCACCATCTCTTTTTAGAGGACAAATTTTTTCACTGATCTTCCTTGAAACATCAATAGATTCTGGGCATTCCTCGCAACAAAGTCACATATTTTTTTTTTGTTTAAAATTTTTAGATCTGAAAATAATTTTTAGATTATAACATTTATGCGACTCTTCCCCAAACTAAATACAACAAGATTCTAGGACTATCCCCAATAGAGTCGCCAATCTGTTAGCACTTTTTTATGTAGAATCACTATATATCTATTAATCTTGACTCTTAGACTCCCAATTCTAGATTCTTACAAGGAAAAGACTAATTAACAAAGATTTAATCCTCCTACACATTGGGCTCCACAGACCTAGGTGAGTGTACCTAAAACATACTAAATTTGCATACATAAACACTCTCTCACTAAAACCCTTTATGTAGACATGAAAATTAGTGGATGGTAACAACAAGGATATTCACCCTTCTTCTCTTCAAACTCGAAGGCTCGAGCAGGCTAACCTATTAGATTCACTTCTACAAGGAATCACCAAAAGCATTTGCACTGTTCAATGCAATTTACAAACATTAATGCTCTTAAACTAGAAATGGAAAATTATTTGAATTAATGATTTGATGATGAAATTGCAAGATAAGAAAGAGACCAGTGCCTTATCAATTGGGCAATAGAGTCATACAAATGTGCATTCCTAGAAAACCCTAACTCCAAACTCAAAAACCCGAATGAGATGCCTTGCAAACCATTCTTCTCATTTCAATACCTGGACATCAAATTCATATGCAAACTTAAAATTCTCAAAATTTGAAATCAAGACTTAGTCTCTCCTTGAAAGAAACTCAAATTCAAACCCATAGATACCTTATAACTGGTATATTAACATGCCTTACAAGTCAATACACAAGAATTAAGACAATACATATAAAGACATCAAACAGGAACTAAACAGGGATTCCATTGTTCTCATTAAAATTCATTTGGAACTATACATTGCAAGACCATGAACACACAAATAAGACTCAAAAGCCTGGAAGCTATCCCAGTAGCATAAATTCCAACATCCTTTACAATTGTGAAGAAAAACTAAGATATAGGAGAATGTGGTCGGTTGGAAGCCAACTAACAGTTGTCCATTCTTGGCATGAAACTATCTCCAAGCTTTTCCCACCACTTTGTTGTACAACTGATTCACCTAAATGATCCATCTCCTGCAATCATTTCCCAAATTGATTTGATTTTGATCCTTGGAATTCAAATCCAAATTGCTCTTTCACATCACTTTGAAACTGAAAATCATCATTGCCATCAAATTCCTTATCTTTTCCCATTTTCAAAAAGATATAACACTCCTATGTTCTGATAAAAAATGAATCTCCAGGCCTTTAATCCATGAGAGACTCTATTATTTAAATTTTTGAATTTATTCTAATGTTTGGACTATGTTATATTTTCAAATTCTTTGAAATCTGCATATTTTAAATATTTCTGCACATGCCACAAAGAGCACCAGGAGGTTCCACTTGTCACCATTTGACTAGTTGCTCAAAGCTAACTCAAGGTTTGACCTCTAGTTGAGAGAACTGGCAACTAGCTTTGATCTCTTAATATTTGAATCTATTCCTTAATTGTGGTTAAGCTTGGAAATCACACAAATAGGCTATTCTCCAGATCTCTGAATCTAGCCTCGACCCTGGGTTAAATCTGAAGAATGGGTGACTGAGCCCATTCTCCCAATCTCTGAATTCCTTTGCTTGAGTACTAGGGACTCAGCAATTACGTGACTAGCAGTTAGGTCCAAGTCGCTAGATGCTATCTCCTAACCACCAACCATTTGGAGAATACTCGACCACTACTCTCTGAATATCAGAATCATCAGTCCTTAATAGCCAACATTTGGTGATCACGCGACTGGTGGTTAGCTAACTACCCGTTGAATCTCCTAGTCATCTCCTAACTATTGGCCTCATCTACAGACTTCATGAATGCCCGCCACATGTCCACCTAGGGTCCATGTACCACTACCACATCTCTGCAAAATTTCCTTACCTATGGGCCCACTGGTACGGATCCTAAGATGCCCTCACAAGCTCACATGTGCAGAGCCTCGAACTCTTCATCTATTTCATCATGTGAGCTCCTTGCCATTTAAACATTTAAAATACCCCATTGTGGATGAATGTGGGACTAAACTATTGAGAGTTTTTAAAGCTGATTAGTGTTTTACCTCAAAATGATGGGGCCCACCACCACACTATACACCTTCAGCCAAGGGGCCTACCAAGATCCTCTTGACTCTTTATTTACTATACATGTAAGTGTTGTTGTATATAAATACTCCAAAGGACCATTTTTTAGCCAATGTGGGATATATGTCTCAGGACTTTTAATCATGAGAATGCTTCCCTTCCTTTATAAACTAGTAGAATATGGCTATCAATCCATCTGGTCAGGATACTAATCAAATGGCATGCTTCCAGGGGAGAGTGGGTGGATATAGAATTTCGGTGAGATCAATCACTAAAGGCTTGACCAAATCGGGCTTCTTCTCCAACTACCTATCGTTGATGATTTGTGTAACCGATTGGAGCCATCAATTCCACTCCACCATCTGGGAGAGAAGAACCTAAGATTGGTCCTCCCAATTTGCGTGGGGCCTCCACTTTCAATCTTTGTGTGAGCTTCTCCAATGCTTGAGACGCATCACGCATTCCCTTATATTCAGACAGTCTACCCACATAGACCTCACTATTATGTGTGAGTTTCCCCACTTTCATTTCTTTACTGGCACGTCCACTTATGACATTTGTTAAACATCTTTGTTTGTTTGACTTCCCCCAAAATTTGGTGCACACTCACCTTCTATGTGTGAGTCTCCCTTTGGATTCACACCTTTCTCCAGTATTGAATGCTGGTTCACTTCAATTTTCACTTGCGCTGGCATATTATTTTAAAACACTAGAAATTTAGCCTTTGTTTACTTGGGAATGCATGAATCCCATGGATATTTGCTTGTGTAAGCTCCCCTTCATAATAGTGTATGCATCCTCCAATTTGTATGATGTGTTGGTCACCAATTTCATTGTGTTGTCTGGGGTGCGCTATGCCAAAAATGGCTCACGCATATCCTGGCATTCTTATGTGCTAGCCCTCCTATTCCATGCAAACACATATTTCGTTGGCACTTTACACTGGCTTGCACAAGAGGTCAGCCCTTTATGTGAGTGCCCCTTTCGGTGACTGGCTACTCACGTAGCATTCACTTAGCATCTTCCTTGTGCCTGACACTTATCTTTCTTTCTCACGCAAGCATTGACTTTCCTATTAATTAGCAGCCTCTATTGGTCTTGTGCATATTCCTTTCTTCATTGTGGATCTCAAGTTCCTTGCTAAGAACATTAAATTCATATTTAAGGGAAGAGTTCTCATTTTGATATGACTCGATATCACCCTGGAGCACTTTAACTTCAGCTTCAACTTGAGATCTAACTTGATTTAATTATGCCAATGATCTAGATAGTGCAGTAATCTCCGCACTTCATTGAAGAAGTTGTTGTTCCAAAAATACAAATTTGGCCTCAAATTCAAATTTGATTTTACCACATTCTCTAGTCTTGTTAATGACAACCTCATGAATTTTATGCTCTTTCTCTTCTTTTACATGCCGAAGTTGCTTCATGCACTCTTTTAGAGCACCATCCAAATGGGTTATTCATTCTTCAAAAATAACACTTTGCTGTGTTAGAGACTCAACCTGTTGTTTTGAAGCTAGAGCTTCTTTTTTGGGCCTTCTCCCAACCTTACACAATGTCTTCTGCAACTTTGGCATGTTGTTTCACTAGACTTTCCTTAGTACTTATCTCTAACATTGCAGCAGAAAGTTTTTCATTTAAATACTTTAATTTCTCCTCTACCTCATGAAATTCAATCATTGCCTCTTCTGACATCCAAACATGATCTGCAAAAGTCTTGATGGTATCCTTGTTAATTGCCTTCTCCAAGCATTGCATGTCCTTGGCAACAATTTTTCACCAAACCATCTGGTTCTGCATCAAGGTGATCTAGTCCATTCTCTTCAATGATGTTTTTCACAAATTTTCCCACCATAATCAAAAATATTATTCATTTTTTCCGGTTGGACCTTTATACAATGGATAAGAGGAACGTACAAAGAGAGCCTTCCTGAAGGAGCTGGAGAACATTTTGACATTTCAACTTGCATTTACCCAAAATGCCATCACCAAGTGGAAACACACCAATATGTCTCAAAGATTCAACCATATAGTTTTCTTTTTTACACTTTTTCACAATTGTCGAACCACACTAAACGACATCCAGAACTGGCTTCAATAACTGACCAAACGGCATCACAGGAACACGCCACTGGGAACACACATTGAGCCCCAACATGATAGCATGTTGGTCAAAGGAAAATGCTCGAAGAGACTCGAGCCAAAAGATAGGACTGAACAAACATGGCCACTTAGAAACATTGCCTATGCGCACTACCAAAACCACACAAGTTAGCTCCAGAACTGGCTCCAAAAACTCACCCATTGAAACTTTCAGGGACCGGTAACTTAGGCACTGATTCTCCCTCATACAAAGAACATGAATCCATAATCATCTCGCCAAAAAGATCAAATGGCCAATTACAATTAATCACCAAAATCAGCCTGTTAGAAATATTCAGGATTTAAAAATAGTGAAAAACATAGAAATCGGATTTGGAAATGGCCTGGGAAAATGATCAAATGGATTGGCAGGGACCTAAAAATATTAAGTTAAGTAGTCTTCTAGGTTTACAATATGGAACAAATTTCAATTATGTTATAACTCACATAGGGCACAAATTACAAAGCCTAAAAGTAGGCTACTTAGAAAATTGGACAGTGCACTCCTGGCAAAACTTCACAATCTGCAAATGAAACGGCATTGGAAAAGTTACTAAATAGGCACATGGGGAGCTGAAAACTGGCATGATGACTCACTCTTATGCCTACATTATGATTCCACAACCGGCATATCATGACCAATCATAGGGAAAAAGATACAAACCTCCAAAGTGGGCTACTTAGTAAAAATTAGGAAACACTCAAAATGCAAAGTTCTAGGAACACCTCAAAAAGCCTATTCCCTAAACATGTCAGAACTGAAAATTAAGAGTTCAAACCCACTATATATGTCAAATGAAAGACAATGAACACCCTACCCCAGCAGTTCATCGTTAAAAAATACAGGCCCCACTTTCCATGTACCTCAAACTAAGCATCTTTAATGATTTTCAAAGGACAATTCCGACACAGTTTTTTCAAAACATGGAGTCAAAAGATAAACTGACTTTTGATCTCCAACACTATCCATAACTTCACTCTTTACCTTCACTATAATTTCAACAGAGGGCTCATCTTTAGGTTCATCTTCCTTTTCTTCTTCCTATCCAGTCAAGTCTTCAATTTGAACTTCTTCTTGCTGCACAGGTGAATTGTCACCACATAGAATCTCAGCCTCTTTTGTGCTCACAAAAGCTTCCTCAAACTGATCAAGGTCTTTATCTGAGGCTGCCATTGATATTTCAACATTATCAATCATGATATTGTCATCTTTTGTTTCAGGCATGGGCACAAAATCTATTGCTTCAGTAGGCACTGTCACTGACGGCGCAAAATCTTGTGGACATGTCACAGGTGCATTAGGGACCTCATATGCTTTTACTTTCTCAGTAGGGACTTTTTTTGTAGGTGCAATAGGAGGATACATGTGTCTATCTAAGAACACCTTCTTAAATGCCTTTTATGTCTCCTTAGCAACCAACTCATAATCCTTGTTCATAATCTGCAGAGTTCTTAGTTTGGTTCTTAGGTGAGGCTTCACAAAATCAAAAAGCAATGTTTTCTCTTCAAATGAACAAATAGGGAGGCTTTCATCCAATATATTCTCTCTTATTTTGAGATCTTCTTCTATAGCTTTCCTCTTCAAAAATTCTAAAATGTTCTATACACTATCCAGAATGACTATTTTAGGTTCCAAGACTGTCTTCTTGAAGTTAATCATGCTTAATAGCCCTTAAGTTATCCATCAATTGTGCATGTAAGATCTCACACAAGTTGAACTCTCCATTTTCCTTTATAATTCTGATGGCTACCATAGTAGTGGCTACAGATACACTATTAACTCTATTGGTATGCTAAAACTTATAACCAAGTATCATAGACATTAGCTTTATGTCTTTCTCCTCTATTAGCTCAATTGTCATGTTGCGCTTATCACTACAAGACTTGCAATCTTGCTCAACCAGTTTCTTGACATCCTTACTAGAAGAAAGAATGGTGCCTATCTAAGATAATCCCGTCATCTCATAAATGAGGCTTGAAGTGATGCAAATTGGAACTTCTCGTATCCAAAATAGGTCATCATGAATTCTTCTCAATATAATCTTAATCCATTTTGATTCATAGAACTCATGTATAGTTGCATACTCTATGATAGGGTTATTTTCTAGGTGCACAAACTCATCCATGAATATCATGTCCTATTTCATCATTGTTTCCATGTGCGACCTAATTCTATCCAATCCTATAGGTTCCTTCTTGCAACATATGTATGCACATATATCTTCTACATGCATAACTCCCATCAGATTCCTAGAGAATGCACCTTCTAGGAAATCTAGGAATGATTTGAAAGGATGCTTCTTAAATATGTATCTCTTCCTTTCAGCAACATCAAACACAACTTGTTAGAAATAGGGAATACTGAGAGGGGGGGGGTGAATCAGTATTCTACAAACTTTATCTTTTGCCCAAATATGGATATAATAGATTATCTTCACACATGCATAACATAAGAAACTAAATAACATTTAAAAGGATAAAATATGTTTCCCTGATTACTTGCACATGTTGGTGAAGTAAGGGTATGGATTTACCTTATTGCTTGTAAAGAATAAGGTTGGCATAATGAATTCTTCAAGTTTCCTATATGGTTACTGATCGTTGATTCTTATGTAGATACCAAAAGCTAGTGGATCATCACCTTGTCATTTTCTTTGCGAGTTTATTTCTGTTGAATAGAAATGAAATGCTTCCTGTTAATAATGAAATGTATCTATTTTTATATGTATGGTTCAGTTTATTTTGTTAAGGTTCTAACCTATATGATGCAGATGCTTTGGAGGTATTCCACCATCTTAGTCTTTTTGACTAAGCCCTGTTTGTTTGTGGTTTTTTTCTTATTGGAGTTTTTAGGATTCTAGATGAGGAAAACAATGTTTTTGGGGGAATGGTTAGCTGCTGTTAAGATATACGGAAAATAGATTATTACCTGGTTACTTGTTATTAGAGCAGTGCTTAGGATAGATAAGGGCAATTAGAATCAATCTTGAACTCATAGAAAATATGTATTAAATATTGAGTATATTGTTATACTCTCATGTAATCATTTACCCTTGGATATTAAATAACTGATTAAGTCAGTTGAGTTGTATTTCGGTGCTAATTTGTATCTTGTTAAATAAAATAAAAGTTGTTCTTTTCTGGTTAATTTATTTGGTTTATTTTTGGTTGTCATTTATATAGATTATTCATATGGGGTGTTACATATTGTATTTCAGATGGTGAGTCCTGAAGGTGGATTTAACCTTCTTTAGGTAGTGTGCCTAGGAAGTGAGCCTACCATTTATTTATCTTTACTCCTAATAGGGTCTTTCCTATAATAGGGACTATGTACTATATGCATTAATTGTTGGTAGTTTCACTGAGTTGGTTACATAGATGTTGTCATTATGGAAATATATGATCTACATGAATATTGCATAGGTCAGAGAGCTAGTATGTCAGAGTGCATTACAAAATTGTCTAAGTATGAGATAGTGTGTTTTTGCCAGTGAACCCGAAGATAGTTTTTATTGGAGATGTTGATTGGAGTAAGTTCAATGCTTGCACACTTGAACATAGACACTATGGTGACTATTGAAGACTCACCTTAGAGCACAAGTTAGTATGGCATGTACGGAAGAAGTTATGACAATTTTACTAAAGACGGTGTTAAGCCGACAGGATAGAATATGAAGATAGAATTGATAAAGAGTTAAGGGATTATTTTGTTTATGAAAATAATGACTTAACAATATAAAGGGATGACATCCTAGATGTTAACCCTTGGATAAAGATATTTTTTAATATGATAGCCGACTGGAAAGTTATTAATCTTAATAACTTGTATAAAGATATGTAAAGATGTAATTGTAAAAATAAGTAATGAATATGCGAATGTAATAGCAAAAGTGAAAGAGCAGTGAAGAGATATTGATGCAAGTAGTATAAGGTTATCTATCTTGACCTATTTTTGTAATCAGTGAATATTGTATATTACTTGTTTGGGCAGTGGGCTCATCTGGTAATCATATTTTGTACTACCAACTCCTAACAGGGTTGAGGCTTCTAACAAGGCCTATAGTCCCTTAATTAGGACTGAGACACATCCATGTAATAGACTCCTAACAGTGTCAACATCCTTAACAAGATTCTTTTGATTAGTGGATCTTTTTGGGTACCATCCCCACTGAGGTTTTCCCTTGGCCAGGGTTTCCTTGAGAACAAATAATGTGTTATGAGTTCTTTTGTTTTATTGCTATGCATGTTGGTTAGATTTCCATGTTATGCATGCATTAAGATAATCTATTATATCCATAATTGGAAAAAGTAAAAGTTTGTAGAATACTGATTCACCCCCTCCCCTCTTAGTATTCCCTATTTCTAACAATTGGTATCAGAGCTTAGTTACTCATACAAGAATCATTCAAGGAAAGCCTAGCAGCTTGAGTAAGATCTCTATGGATATGGATCAGCTACAAAAGAATCTTGAAGAAGCTCTTGAACAGATTGATATGCTTACTAAAGAAAGAGATACTTTGAAAGGAAAATATGATGATGCAAAGAACCTCATTGAGAAACTAAAAAACAAGTTGGAAGATCTGAAATCTAAAAAGGAATATGAAATTCACATTGAAGATTGTGATGACAACTTTGAAAAAGAAAATGAGATCTGTAAACATGAACTAAAGATAGAAAATATGAAGCTAAGTCTGAAAGATGGAAATGAAAAGAATGAAGCAAATCTGAAATCTGAGAATGAAAATCTTAAGCTTGAAAATGAAGGGCTAAAATCTAAACTTGAGAAAGTCAATTTGCAGTATGCTGAACTTGAGAAATACTATACAATTGTGAAAGGAGAACTTACTCAATCTAAGCAACAATTTGAAAGACTATATTCAACTAATGAGAAGATTGATGAATAAATATCTTATCAAAAACCATTCTATGATAAAAACTGGTCTTGGATTCAACACTTTTCAAGCAAATGAAGAAAGCAAGGAACCATATCTGAAAACATCTAAAATCATAGATGAGAAAAAATTTGATGAGATTAACAAATCTGAAGATACATATAAGGAAGAAGAACCACCTAAGCAAGAGGAATCACCTAAAGGTATGCAAAGAGAATTCAAAGGTAGATGTTTTTCTTGTAATACTATTGGTCATATGAAGAGAGATTGCACAGGTAAGAAATTTAAACCTCTTAATGGTTATTGTTATAATTGTCATGGTTTTGGACATAGAGCTATTGAATGTAGAAAACCTAAATTTGTTGAGAATAAAAATAGTAGTAGAATGTTTAGAAATACTAACCATGCATATAAGAAACCTACCGAAGATATGAATAGAAGAAATGGAGTAGTATGTTATAGATGCAACAAGGTTGGACACATTGCTAGAAATTGTAGATCACAGATCAATCAGCCTAGATCAAGATATAGAAACAATGTTATAGTTTGTCAGATATGTAACAAGATTGGACATACAACAAGGTTTTGCAAAATGAACAATAGAGTTTTTAATACCAATCCTAACCTTAGAAGTCATGCAAGAAGAAATGAAGATGCAAGCAACAATCAGAAAGGATGCTGTAGTAATTTAGATGAAGTGAAGTTTGTTAAAAGCACATATCAAGGAGACATATTCAGCACTGAAGGTAGTTAGAAAGGTGAAGTATTAAATGGTAAGAATGAATCTTTACCTGACCCATCTTAGAGTACTTAATTCATGAAAATTACAGTAAAATAGGAACTTAGAGTAGTGTAGAAATTGATATATGATGAATTGAGTATTGCATAGTTAATGCAAGGTATTATCTGATGTTCTAATGCTATGGTAAAGAGCCCAAAGAAAAATATTGTGTTTTGCGAGATCCTGAGAAGTTTTAAGTTTTACAAGTTAACAAAATTAGCTTTTTGGAAAGAAGCAACAAAAGAATTGAATGCGATGTCAGATCTAAGTGAGATTGAAATGATAAAAGGTCATGAATAGTATTATTTGATCATCAAAGTGAATAAAAGTGTTAAGGAGATCAAAGAGTAGTGATTGGAAGTGTTTTGCAAGGATTTGGTGAAGAATTTTCGTGCCAAATCTACGCAAGCCCTAAATCATGAAATTGAGGTATTTTACTTGGCAGATCTTTAAACTAGTTAAGGAATTAGAGAAAATCATGGATATTTCTTTGATTCATGATGTCAGAGATAAGAATAGACCTAAGATGAAAAGGGAACCAATAGAACCCTTGGAAGATGATCCTAGGTTAGCTTTATCATCCGTACCAAATGGAGTTTTACATCTAGAGAATGTTAGAAGTTATCTGGGATGTAAACTAGAGACTATCAGTGATAGTGATTTCATTAAGGAATATCAAAAGATCTATAATTAGGACATGTCATTGAAAGTAGGGTTTGAATATTTGAAAGACAATGAGATCATTAAGTATGCTTTACAATATGAATTTGACAATGAAGAATGTACCAAGATAATCCTAAGTAGAATTCACAATGGAAAGTTTTGGTTAGATGACAGAGTGATAGATATCACAGCTGACTTAATAATTCATGAGGTAACTAGACTATCTAAAACTGGAGCCATTCCTTTGAATGAGAAAAACATGAGGAAAATAGTCGTAGATAACACAAATTCATCCTACAATGGTAGAAGAATAGTGATTAGCAAGATACAACAAGATGATGTCAGATACTTGTGTAAGATCTAACAACTAATTTTTGTGCTAACGAGAGAGAGGATGACATGGTAGCTGGAATGATATATGCGGCTTATTTGATGTGTGTTGATAAAGTACAAGTTGACATGTGTGAGATTTTGAGAATTCAGTTGTTTGAAAATTTGGAAAAGATAAAGAAGACTAAGTATTCACAGTTTAGATTCTCATCTTTAATCACTTATATGTTTTTTCATTTATTGAGAAGATTTCCTTACACCACTGGAAATGACTAGAATGATGGCCAAACTACAATGGAAAGGATTAACCAAGTGTATAGGAGGCATGTTATTGATAAAGTAAATGAAAGTGCAGTGTTGGTAATTAAAACATTTTAGAATTTGATGTCAAGCAGATCAAGGATCCCACAGTCTCTTATGGAGAAGTATAAAAATGAGATATGTTTCATGGTTGATACTAACTTTAATTACATTGAAGCAGTAGGAACCTAGAATAGAGTTCATAGACCCTCTTGGATATGAAATATATGAGATTGAGATAGAAGATTTGTGAGTAGACTACTTAAGTACAAGATGGATGTTCACAGTAACAAGTTTGAAACCTTTGAGGAGAACTTCAACTCTGCAAAGATCATCCTTGAAGAGAAGCAGTCAAAGAAAAGAGTTGAGAGTACAATCAAGAAAATTCTAAAAGATGCAGGGATGACTAAACATGAGTTCTTGGTAGCTGTTAGGCTATTTTTCTGTCATAGCAAAAATCTCTTGAAAATGGCCTGTTCCCTGCAAATATTTTGTCATGTTGTCATGCCATGCCTGCAAGTCATAGTTTTAATGTGTGATGAAAATCCACTTGATTTCATGGTGTGTGCCCTTAGCCTTGTGCTCTTTATGTGTCACCTTGCTCTAGTCCAAATTGCACGTGCTGAATTGCAAAATCCAGAAAGTTTTTCAAGTTCTAAGGTCTGCAAGAAAATAATTTCAAGAATCTGCCACAGTGTCGAAAACCCACAGTGTTTTTGAAAATCCATGATGTTTTCAGTCTATGTGAAAACCTTCATTGTTTTCAAACTTGTGCCTTCCATCTTTTATGCATTTATCTTTTAATGTCAGAAACCTTGTGTGTTTTTGATCTTTCTCCAAAAACCCTGTGTGTTTTCCACCTCGCACTTCTGCCCTGTTTGATGGTGTTTCCTATCTGCGCAGCTATGATCGGATGGTGGGCCCAAGTCTTCAAGGGCTTTAAATTGATTGGTTGTCACATGAACACATGTCAAGAATTTATGACATGTGACCATGCAATTGGTTGACACATGTCCTAGTGGGCCCATCGGCTAGGGTCTAACAAATGTTTAACGGGCGATAAAGATTGGTGGTTGTCACTATACCATGAGGAAAAGATGCAAGCCTTTTAATCTCCATGATTTAACGAGAGCCGTTGATGTGGTAGGAAGGTGGATACACGTGGTGGGTCTGATACTTAAGGGCAGGCATTAGTTGATGTGTTGGCGGGTTGTCGCATCATCGCATAGCCCGTCTCTTGGCTATGCGATCATGCGACAAGGGTGCCATGTGTGCTCGAGCTTGTTTGTAGTTGTTTGGTGATCCCATTGGCAAATGGTGCTATGGCATCTTCTAGTTGGTCTGAGGTGGCATAATGGTGAATGGGCCTAGGTACTATTAGGAAGATTCCATATCAACGGTGGTCGTGTGATCGTGTGGAATCTTGCTAATCCATGCGATCATGCGACCGACCGTTGATTTTCCTTGGTGGGCCCAATGTGACTTCTCGGTGCTTTTGGTGGTGTGGATAAAAGTGGCTACCCAAAAAAATTTCTTCTTGTTCACTGGTTCGCGTAATGTTCTGGTGATGCCCTAGTTCATTTGGCGATTCAACGAATAGTGGTCACGTGATTGCTAAGTTTTTTAGCTATGGTGGATAGTGTCTCGCGAACTAGAAAAAGTTCTTCGATCACCAATTCACCAAATAAAGTGAGGCCGGTGTTTTGGTGATGTGGAGGCTTGTCACATGTTTGCATAGCCTAGTTTTTGGCTATGTGATTATGCGACCACTGTTTGGACATCGCGGTTGCGGAGTTAAGGTGGGTCCACAGTGCTAGTGTGGCTGAGGTGTTCTTTTTCAATTGGTTGTTGACTTTTTGAGGGGCCCATGACTGTCATGAATTAAATGTGACCGCCCGATTTGCTGGGAAAAGAAAGAGATCTATGGCTGTGTTTTAAAGTTTTGGGGGTAGTCGTTGCAGTTCAAAATTCAAATTTTCTGGGGGTTGGCAGAGACAAGAAGTACTAGTTTAAATGGCTTTTCTGGTAGATTTTCTTGCTGGTTTGATGGTGGTAGGTGTTGCAATCTGGCCCGAGGGTCTATGCGATTGATTGCAGAGGGGTTTTTGCACCTAGTGGAGTGTGGTTTTGTGCTCGAGGTGTATTTGCAGGTGGCCGATTTGACTGGTTTTAATGCCATTCCTTAGTTTTCTATCTTGGCTCACAAATTTTCATGATTGAAGATCTGTTTGAGATCTCTTTATCTAGGTGGCTTCTTGTTCTTCCCCTGCAATAAGTTTTTGACCATTTCTGGTTGGTTTAGTTGTTGTAACCCTAACCCTGGTCACCCTAAGCTTCATGCAATCTCTTTGAGATTCCCAAGGTGGCTAGTGGTATAAATTGTCAAAATTTTGACTATGTAAGGGTTCTAAATTTTGTCAGTTCCAGGGAAATAGAAAACTCTGTCACATTGCATGTAAGCTGAATAGAATTTTTGGAAGTCTTTTGCAGGTTATTGAAGTGGTTTGATCTCTGTCCTACTTTGATCATGTACATGACTCATCATACTTAATATAACTATTTCATGTTTACAAGTCTCTCCTTGGTGTCATTCATGTGAGTTTTGGATTTTTTGATCCATTGCATAGGGTTACCTTTGCATATGTTCTTGTCTTTAGTTCTTGATTTAGGATCAAGTGAAATTTACTTTAGAAGAGACATAGATTCATCTTGGATGTCTACAGAAGGATCTTATAAGTAGTCAATGGACTAGAACATTTATATTTATGGCTATGAGTCTTTGACAACAATTGGTTCATGTTTCATTATTTGTATGTGAGGTCTGCCTAATGGATAATGGCATTGATCAAGGAATAGTACATTCAGTTGAGTTCGGTGTTTGATGGGTTTGGGCTATTTTTTGCATCTTTAAATATCAATACCATTTTCATGTTGGTGGTAGTAGTAGGAGTTCCTCTCTAGTCTTGAGACTCATTCTATGCAAATAGGGCTATTTGTATATGAATTGGCTTCATTGGGGTACAGGTTACCTGAAGGGGTTTGAAGGCTATTCCACACTAATCTGTCTGCAGGCCATTTATTCACCAAAAGGATGGCATGAGTGTGTAGATAAGGCAATACCCACCTGAGTGAATGTGGAGCTCAAAGAAGAAGGAGGATTTCTCTCTATCCTCATCAATTGGATTATTTTTCTTGTCAAGCTTGAGTGCCTAACCTGTGATTCAAGCCCAACCATTTGATTCAAGTTTGGTCCTGCAAGAAAAAGCTCCAATAGTAGCCAAGAAAATAGCAGCAATAGTTCAAGAAATTGGCCAAAAAGAATTTTTGTCTATGCCACCTTTATCATCAATTGCAATACAACAAGGAGAAACACAAGTTAAGGTGAAAGTGGAAGAAACAAAGAAGGATCAAGAAACAAGAAAATCCACTAGATCAACCTCCACACCTAGCAAAAGAATAAAAGAGATTGCTACTGGACTAGGTAAGAGGTAGAAGACATTGGTGCCACCAGTTCAAAGGGAAATTGCAGAAATCAAAGATGATGAAGACATTCCTGTTAAGAAGAAAACTTGGAAACCTAGAATTGAAAAGGTTAATGAATAGATTATTCAAGATGGAGACTTTACAAAGATGAACAAATATTATGATCTCTATGATTATGCAGAAAGACTGAATCTATAAAATGCAATGGTGAAGAATATGATTTTATCTAATAAGAAATTTGATACAATTCAGGGTAAGATACCTGATGACTTATACAAGAAACTTGTTAATGGAAAGAAGAGAGCATCAGAGGAAGATATAACTATTAGAAAAAATCTTGTAAGAAAACTTTGTGTTGTGAGAGATGAAGAACACTTCAAATAGATCATGAAGAATCTAAACACCCATCCAAGAACCAAGAAGAGAACTATTTAGATTATGGGAGGTAGATATGAATAAATTAACATAGAAATAGAGCAAGCAATCACTAAGGTTATGAAAGAGAATGCCAAAGAACAATCAGCTGTAGTAGAACATAAATATCAAGTAGAAGAAGCAGAACAAGAGGACATTCCCTCTCCACCAACCATAAATATTGAGGATGAAGCCATGAATTTTGAAGGAACAAAGATCACCTTGGATAGTGATGATAACTTATTGAAGAATCTTGAAAACATTGTTGACAATTTAGGTTTTGAAGAGCAGGATAATACCAAAGAAGAAGAGAAGATAGAAACCAAAATTGTAGAACCTAAAGTAACAGAGAAACAAGTACCTGTTCCCACCCAAGAATAAATTAGTCTTATACCTAAGACTGGCAAGAAAACTTAGATTGGCTCTATGTTTGAGAATTTGGGAAAGGAAGTAGATGATGATGATCAGATGGAATTGATCACATCTTTGAATAAGATCATCGGAAAGAACAAGAAAGTAAAGAGTCTTGAAGGATGCCTAAAGGAGGTTATTGAGAAGTTACAAGGCATTATAACTACACAAATTGTAGAAGATGACCCTCTGGAAAGAGCAAAGAAAGTGATGAATACTTTTGATGATGAGTTTACAAATTTATCTGATATAGAAAAGATGAAAGCTCAAGAAGCTGATGTGGCCAAAACACTTTTCAACATTAGTCAAAATATCAGGAATGATATCAATAACCTTGATATCTGCATAAAGGCCTTGAGAAAGAATTTAGAAAGAGGAAAATATTTTTACATTTAGTGTACAAAATCAAAGAACTTGGTAATAGAGGAAGTTCAGAAGATGAAGATGAAGGAAGCAGAAATTCAGAATGAGACAAACCTTCTTTCAAGCCCCAATGTGAAGGTATTTGATATTGAGAAGAAAATCTGCAAGATTTATGATGAAATAAGATTTTTTCAAAATGACAAGGATAGGAAGTTGAAGAGATTCACTCTTTTAAGAGAGCACATTTCTATAAACTTGAGCATTATTGAAGGCAAACTAGAAGAATGTCTTTTAGCCAAGACATCTTTTCAGAAGTTTAGTTATGAGAATCTCCAAGCATGTGAGATTGCATGTTATGGATTGTGTGCACTACTCAGTGTGGCTGATTCAATTAAGAAATCATGGGAGGAAGAGTTAGAGGGCATGAAGACTAATTTTGAAGATTGTGTTGCAAGCCTACCAACTTTGCAATATTGAATCAAGGTATAACTTTTTGTCAACATAATTTTGTAACCCTCCTTACCTTTTTTTGTCATTGTTGTCAAAGGGGGAGAGATATATAGTAGAAAATTGATAAGGATACATACTCTTAGGGGGAGTACAGTATATAGAGAGAATTCATGAAGTCATAAGGACAGTATATACATATTTTGTATTATGGCCACAATTTTGAAATTTTGGAGCCTAAGACTTAGCCAATTTTCTCATATGTTGCCACCAATGACAAAGGGGGAGATTATTGGAAATTTGGCTGAGTTGGTTATATAGATGTTGTAATTATGGAAACATATGATCTACATGAAGATCACATGGGTCAGAGAGCTAGTATGTCAGAGTGCAATGCAAAATTGTCTAAGTATGAGACAGTGTGTTTTTGCCAGTGAACCCGAAGATAGTTTTGATTGGTGATATTGATTGGAGTAAGTTCAATGCTTGTGTAGTTGAAAATATACACTATGGTGACTATTGAAGACTCACCTCAAAGTGCAAGTTAGTAAGGCATGTACGGAAGAAGTTATGATAGTTTTACTAAAGACAGTGTTAAGCCGACAGGATAGAATATGAAGATAGAATTGATAAAGAGTTAAGGGATTATTTTGTTTATCAAAATAATAACTTAACAATATAAAGGGATGACATCCTAGATGTTAACCCTTGGATAAAGATATTTTTTAATATGATAGCCAACTGGAAAGTTATTAATCTTAATAACTTGTATAAAGATATGTAAAGATGTAATTGTAAAAAGAAGTAATGAATATGTGAATGTAATAGCGAAAGTGAAAGAGCAGTGAAGAGATATTGATGCAAGAAGTATAAGGTTATGTACCTTGACCTATTTTTGTAATCAGTGAATATTGTATATTACTTGTTTGGGCAGTGGGGTCATCTGATAATCACATTTTGTACTACCAACTCCTAATAGGGTTGAGGCTTCTAACAAGGCCTATAATCCCTTAATCAGGACTGAGACACTATATGCATATAATAGACTCCTAACAGGGTCAACATCCTTAACATGATACTTTTGATTAGTGGATCTATGGGTACCATCCCCAATGGGGTTTTTCCTTGGTTAGGGTTTCCTCAAGAACAAATAATGTGTTATGAGTTCTTTTGTTTTATTGCTATGCATTTTGTTTAGCTTTCTATGTTATGCATGTGTTAAGATAATCTGTTATATCCATAATTGGGTAGAAGTAAAAGTTTGTATAATACTGATTCACCCCCCCCCCCCCCCTCTTAGTATTCCCTATTTCTAACATTAATAAGCTCTTAATATGGCTAAATCTTTTAGCAGGGATACTATAATCTCAATACATCATTTGTGGGTGCTAATTCCCATCAAGATTTTACCTTTAATAGGGTTTCCTCGACAAAAAAATATTTTTTTATGGTGTTTCATTCATTATTTTGATTAAGTATTTTGGTTTACAAAGATTAAAGTGTAATATTCTATCTCACAACTGATTCAGCCCCCCCTCTTAGTTGTGTTGGTGGACTATTATTCCTAACAATTGGTATCAGATCTTTTGGTCCTCAGAGAGAAATATTAATAGCTTGAGGTGATCTTGGAGATGGAATTCTATAGGAAGGAAAGTCCAAAGTTTGATCCTAATAATTTTGATAGTTGTAAGAACAAGATGAGAACACATCTGCTATGTTTGGGTATTGACTACTGGATGATAACAAAGAAAGATGAGAAGATCAATCCTGAAGATGAATTAGAAAGTACCACTAAGAGGAGAAGAAGTTGTTCTTCTGCAACATGGTTTCAATGGAAGAATTGATTAGTGCACTCTTTGAAGGTGAATTTACTAAGCTTAAGGATTTATATTCAGCACATAAAATTTGGTCAAGATTGGAAGCACTATATGAAGGAGAAAGATTTACTAAACAAACAAAGTTGTAGAATTGGAAGACAAAGATGGAGACTTTGATAATGAGAGATAATGAAAATGTTAGAGCATATGTATAGAGGGTTATAGAGGTTTTTATTGGAATTATAAATTATGGAGGTACATATAGTGAAGAGGAAGTGATTGAAAAGATTCTAAGATCTTTGACACCTATGTATAAAACTAAAGTGAAAGTGATAGAGGAGATCATACCTTTGACTATTAACTTTAACAAAGAGATGTTGATTGATAAATTAACTACCTTTGAGGCCGAAAAACTTGGAGATTAACTACCTAATCCTAAATCAATATTTAAGGTGACTGTGCATCATGACAAAAGGACTTTATCAAGTCTAGCGAGAAATAGTAGAAATGATTTGCAAGAAGACATTAGTGAGTATGTTGTTGAATGGGAAAAGATACAGGAAGAAGAAAAGAAGTTAGATGAGATTTTGGACCTGATCGCAAGAAGATAAAAGAGAGGTAAAGGTAAGTTTGAAGGAAAGATACCCCTAAAATGTTTTTCATGTAATAAGATTGGTCATTTTATATCTAGATTTCTTACAAGGGTTCCTAAGCACAAACCTAAGTTTCACATACCTAATTACTCAAAGGATAAAGAATGTTACTATGCTATTCAAGGTGTTTCTGATGATGATGAAATATACTATGATGAGATTGGATTTATTTCTATTAAAGATTATCAACTATTCATGAAGAAAAATACCTAATTTCACATGTTGAGAATAAATTAAAATGGATCATAGATAGTGGTTGTTCACATCATATGACTGGTGATAAAAATAATTTTTTTAAGATAACAAAGTATGATGGTGGTGTGGTTAGATTTAGTGATAATGTTCCTAAGTTTATCATTGGAGTAGGATTGATTTCTCTAGGTGGTAAGACCAATATTGATGATGTACTACTTGTTGATGGACTTAAGCATAATTTGTTAACTGTTGGGTAGCTTGTAGACAAGGTTTATCATCTGAAGTTCATTAATGGGAGATAATCTATTAGAAGAAAGTCGGGAGATTTAATTACAACTGGTACTAAATCAAGAGGTAATGTATTTGATCTAAACACATTTGAGGTTTCTTGTTTTGTTGTGAAGATTGATGATAGTTGGTTATGGTACAAAAGATTTTTTCTTATGAATTTTGATAATATTGTGAAAGAAAGTATGAAAAATGTTGGTAGATACCTACCAAAGATTGTAAAACCATATAACACCATGTGTAGAGAATGTGTAATTGGGGAATAGACTAAAAGTAGCTTTCAAAGAAAATCTTACTAGGCTAAAGGGAAGTTAGATCTGGTGTATACAGATCTGTGTAGACCTACAAGAATAAGATCTCATTATGGTGAGAGGCATTTTATAATTTTTGTTGATGATTTCTCTAGGATGATGTGGATTGTATTTCTTAGAGAAAATTCTAAGGCTTTTGCCAATTTTAAGATTTATAAAAAAAAATTAAGAAGGAATCTGGTTTAAAAATAAAATGTTTGAGATCAGATAGAAGTGGAGAATTAACTTCAGATATGTTTAATAACTATTGCGAAGAGCATGGAGTATATAGAAAAACATCAGATTCTAGGACTCCAAAAAGAATGGGATTGTAGAGCGAAGAAACATAAAAAAATTAGATGTTGCTAGAACTATGTTATTGGAAGGAAATGTGTCACATATTCATTGGAGAGAAGTTTTTGGTGTTGTTGTTTATACTTTGAATAGAATTAAAATCAGAATCCTTATGAATTATGGTTTAATCATACTCCTTATGTGAAATATTTTAGAATATTTGGTAGTAAATGCTATATCAAAAGAGATGATGACATAGGAAAATTTGATGCTAGAAGTGATGAAGGGATTTTTATTGGTTATTCTACTAAGAGAAAGTCTTAAAAATGTTTTAATCTAAGATTGAGAAAGATGATTGATAGTGATAATGTGATAATTGATGAGAAGTTTCAAATTCAATAAAGAGTTTATGATTATAGTCATAATTTAGATAACAAAGAATTTGTTACAAATCAAGAAGAACCATTTGAAGTTGGTCATGAGATGGAAATATGTCTAAATGACTCTATTGATATTCAAAAGATATCAAAGTATGTAAATAATAACCACCTTGACAATCAAATCATTGGTGATGCTAATTAAGAAATGTTGGTGTAATTAATTATTCCTAATTACACTTTACTCAATCTTACTTAGGTTAATGCATTGCATAGTAGTTAGTGATTGAGACACCTAGGAGTGTGTACCTCATTCAAGCACATGGTGTAGGAGAATTTCCACTTTAGGTGTGATAGTTGTCATCACATACCTCTTTGTGTGTAAGATCCACCTTTCATTCTCTTATCACATTATCATCCTAATCCACTGCACACACTTTATTGCATAATGGAGAATGATCCACATTTGGTGGACATGTGATTACACCTAGCATAGGTGAAAGCTTATCAGCTCCTTATCATTCTCTCTTATTGGATTTCCTATATAAGGAGGCCTATTATGTAATCATTTCATAATATTGATTCATTCATCAATCAATCATTCAAGGTGAATTCATTAGATCTATTCAATCCATCTTTGCATTCATATTATCTCTCTTGTGCTTTTCTTCAACCTCTAGATCCTTGGTTCAATCTTTTCTATTTGTAAATTATTACATGGTATCAGAGCTCTCAAGGTGTGAAGACCTCTTCTCAAGAAGTGCAATCTTGGCTTGATTCAATTATGGGTGTAGAATAAAGGTATTTGGAGAAATTTTGGGGTTTTGTATTTTGTGGCTTTCTATTGCAGGTCAATATTGGTGCTTGCTGGTGAAAATCAAAGGTTGGCATCATATTAAGGAGGTCCAAAAACCCCTAAATCGAATTTTATTTCATCCAAATCGGACACCTGAGGCCAAATCTAGAGCTATTTGAATTTTGGAAGTGTGGCAGTGGCAATTCAGAAAAAATAATTTTAGAGGCGATTTTCAAACAGTGATATCTCAATCATCTAGACTCCTTTTTTTGAGCAAATTTTTTTGTTTAGGGGTAGAATTTCATGATCTACATAATGGTTCAAGTGGTTTTTTATCTCTATTCTTGAAATTTTCAAAAAATCACAAATCTCAATTTTTGCAACTTCCAAGGCCTCATTTGAGCTCATATGAACTCCTTTTTAGTTGCAATTTTTTTTGAAAGTGCATAATTTTTTCTGTATTTTCCAGATCTGGAATTAGATTTTAGTGACTATGATAAAAAATTTTACTTTCAAAAATTGGCTTACTTTTTTCATTTGTAATGCATAAGCCTTAGATTGGTTTTTTGCATAATGATCTAAGTCTATTATAGCCTGATTTTGGAGTGTAATAATTTGTTGATCTCAATTTGTAATGAGAGAAGTGTATCATTAATGTAATCATGGGTTATGAAACACATCCTACAGTAGTACTTTTGACTAAGGATAATAATGAGTCATGGGCAAAAGGAATCATCACACATTGTAGATGGCTTAATCTCTTGCCTCATCTTTATGGACTCATTCCTAAGCCAAAGTCACAGGGGAAGCAATATGTTTGGGGAGAAAAGAATGCTCATATTATAAATTTGATTATTGGTAACATCAATTTGTGTCTCTTTTATGACATCTACCCCAAATTTAGAGGTGTTCAATGTCCACACATAATTTGGACAATCATTTGGGATATTTTGGTGATCCACATGTTCCTCCATTCCCAGATGATCTTGCTCTAGATTGTCTCATTCCTCTTGATGATGTAGATAATATTCCCTATGATCATTATACTTTAGATGCAATTGAAGAATTTGTAGCAATTGAGAGTGAGGATGATCCAATGGCTCCTCTTGTAGCTCCTACTTCTCTAGTTGAAATCACACAATCATCTCTTGTTGGTGATTCCAGTGATTCATTACAAGAGATATCTATTTGTCTTCTTGATTGGGATTCTTACTTGCCAGATATTGGTTCATTATTTGTGGAGGCTCATATTTTAGATTTGGGAGACATACTTGAGGGGGTTTCTCTTCTCTTTGATGATAGTTTCATCATAGTTGGAGATACTTCTTCATATTCTTTGGAGATTGACATTCTTGATTCTTCTTCTTCACTTGGTTTGTCACATGATGTGATAGAATCTATGAGCTTGGAGATTCTTATTCAGTCTTCAGAGATACATATTTGGAGACCTTCTTCCTTCTTTCATTTGGATATGGATTGGTTCATGGCATCATCATCATACTTCATTTGGATTCCACTTCCTAGTTCCTATCCAGAATGGGAAGCATTCCTACATTTTTACTTGGTATATCTTCTTCCCAAGGGGAGAAATGTTGTTTGTAGTCATTGGACTATACTTTGTCTTCAAGCACTCACCATTTTTGTAGGAGATTCTACATTATGGGGGGCATATCATGTCTCCAACTATCCTTCTTATGGGGGGATAATTCTTTGTATATACATGATGTATGTAGTTCTTGGGGGGTCTTGAGTACTCCATCCATCCATGCATCTTGTTTTCTTCTCTCTTTTTGGGGGAGGGTTTTTCCCATGAGGTTTTCCCTCTTTCTCCACTTTATGAGAGTTATGCATTTCATGTATTTCATTTTGTACATGGGTACCTAACATGGCTTAGTTGCCAGGACCCATCTTGCATTGTTAGTTTAAGTGCATTCCCCTCAGTTGCACTTAAGGGGGGGTGTTGGTGTAATTAATTATTCCTAACTACACTTTACTTAATCTTACTTAGGTTAATGCATTGCATAGTAGTTAGTGATTGAGACACCTAGGAGTGTGTACCTCATTCAAGCACATGGTGTAGGAGAATTTCCACTTTAGGTGTGATAGTTGTCATCACATACCTCTTTTTGTGTGAGATCCACCTTTCATGCTCTTATCACATTATCATCCTAATCCATTGCACATAATTTATTGCATAATGGAGGATGATCTACATTTGGTGGACATGTGATTACACCTAGCATAGGTGATAGCTTATCAGCTCCTTATCATTCTCTCTTATTGCATTTCCTATATAAGGAGGCTTATTATGTAATCATTTCATAACATTGATTCATTCATCAATCAATCATTTAAGGTGAATTCATTGGATCTATTCAATCTATTTTTGCATTCATATTATCTCTCTTATGCTTTTCTTCAACCATTAGATCCTTGGTTCAATCTTTGCTATTTGAAAATTCTTACAAGGAATGTGGGAAAGGTCTAGATTAAGGAATGAAATTTGTTTGATTGATCAAGTTGAACCTAAAACCACTTATGATTCTTGTAAGGATGAATCTTGGACTAAAGAACTACAGGAAGAATTGGATCAGATAAATAAAAACAAAACTTGGGAATTGGTTCCTAGGCCTAAAGATAAGAATGTGATAGGAACTAAATGGGGTTTTATAAACAAGATGAATGAAGAAGGGAGAATTGTAAGAAATAAAGCAATAATTATTTGTAAAGGCTAATCTCAATAATAGGGCATAGACTTTGAAGAAATATTTTCTCATGTTGCTAGGTTGGAGGCAGTAAGAATATTTCTTGCTTATGATGCACATAAAGCCTTTAAAGTATATCATATGCATGTTAAATATGTATTTTTGAATGGTGATCTTGAGGAATAAGTTTAGATTGAGAAACCTAATTTATTTCCTTTAACAGTGAATGAGGATATGGTATGTAAACTAAAAAAGGCATTGTATGGAGTGAAAAAATCACCTAGACCATGGTATGCAAGATTGGATAAGTATCTAATGAGTCTTGGTTTCAGAAAAGTTAATGGTGATAGTAATTTTTAGTTGAGAACTAGTAAAGAAGGAATTCTAATAGTTGAATTTTTTGTAGAGGATATTATTTTTGGAGGCAATGACGAGATGAGTAAGAAGTTCTCTAAGGAAATGGAAAATGAATTTGAAATGTCAATGATAGGTGAAATGAAATTATTCCTTGGCTTACAAATTAGTCAAAAAAAAGATGTAATTTTCATTGCTCAGATAAAGTATCTTAAAGAGACATTAAATAAATTTGGAATGGAAAATTGTAAACCTATTGGAACACCCATGGTTACTTGTTATAAACTTACTAATACTAATGAAAGTGCAAATTCTTTTCAGACAAAGTAAAGATCAATGATTGGAGGCCTACAATATCTAACTCATACTATCCTTGACATAGCTAATGCTATTGGAATTGTGGTTATATATCAAGAAAATCATAAAGAGACTCACCTTGTTGTTGTGAAAAGGATATTCAAATACCCGAAGGGAACACTTGAGTATGGATTATGGTATGAAAAATTTGATGATTTTGTGTTACATGCCTATACTGATGCTAATTGGGAAGGAAGTTTGGATGATAGAAAAAGTACTAGAGGAGGTGCATTTTTCCTTGGGAAAAGATTAGTTTCATGGCTAAGTAAGAAGAAGGACTGTATAGCTCAGTCTACTTCTGAATCAGAATATGTTGTTGCTTCTATAAACTACACTCAAATTGTTTGGATGAAGCAGATGATGAAATACAATGGAATAACTTTTTAAGAACCTATGGTGATACATTTTGATAATACTAGCATGATGAATATGTTAAAAAATATATTTATGCATTCTAAAACAAAGCATATATCAATAAAGTATCATTTCTTAAGAGACAAGGTAGTAGAGAAAGAGATAAGATTGGAGTTTATCAGCAAAAAGGAACATATAAAAGATATATTTACAAAACCTATGAAAAAGATACCTTTGAATATCTCATAGGTATGATACAGGTGAGAGCCCCTCCTTGTGAGAAATAATTGATGCAGGAATGCATTAGTCGAGTGGTTTTTAGATCTATATCACTTATGGACATGATGCTTGGATCTACTCCTCAAGAGGAGTGATTGCATGAATAGAACAAATCACATTTGGATGATCTTGCACCTGAGATAAGATAAATAGAGATTGGATAAAGGAACCCTTTTCCATTGATGTCAAAGGGGAAGAAACTCAGTGAAAATCCCTACTATTTTAGGGGAGAGGATATTGAGAATCCCTACTATTTTAGGAAAGAAGATATTGAGAAGCATTTTAAAGTGGACACTAAGAAAGTTGTACTTTTGGGTTGATGGATTTATCATATGTTTCCATCAATGCAAAAGGGGGAGATTTTTGGAACTAGTTTTGTAATATATGTTGAATCTCAATGTTTGTCATTGTTGTCAACATATCTTTCAAATGATGGCAAATAGACTAGTTAATAGTGATATATGGATCACAAACATAAGTGTATTAATTTTTTATAGTTGTTTTAGAGCATGCAGAGATAGGAATATGTATAGGGATGAGTTGTGACCTTATGTCTAAGGTTTATTGGCTTAGTATTGTAGATGGAGTGATTTACAATTTTTTTAGTGAAGACTAGTTACTGGACTACGATAGTGGATAGTGATAGAGTTAGTATCTATATTTCTGAGATAACTCTTATGAAAGAATGATTTGTGACCTATGAGGTTAAGGCATGATAGAAGACATATTTTATAATATTATTTGTAATTATGGAGTTTTTTTTCTCATGGTGATGTTAGTTGAATTGTGTGGTCTTGTGAAGACCTATTTGGAGCCAATTGGAGATGTGTAATGTATTGTGAAGATGGTGAGAATGGATTTTAGATCCTAGAGTGTATTTGATTTATTGTAACTATTGTATACTTGTGTAAGGTACCATGTGTATCTTATCAATAGTCTATTTAATTTTTTTTTCATTAGGGAAGTCTTAATTGGCCGACCTTACTTATTATTGTAATAGGGTATAAAGAAGAGTTATTTTTGGAGAATAAAGTGAGGTATGTATGTGTGTGTGTGAAAGCTATGAGATTTTATTTGTGAAGTATTTTGGATGTAGAGAAGAGGTTGTGATTGAGGAGCTTCATTGGAACTTATCAAGAAAAGATAGTTTCTAGAAGATAGTTCATTGGATTGTGTATCTTCTATTGTATTTTAGATAGTGAGCCCTGAAGGTAGATTTAACCTTCTTTAGGTAGTGTTCCTAGGTAGTGAGCCTACCATTTATTTCTCTTGACTCCTAATATGGTTTTTCCTTTAATAGGGACTATGCACTATATGAATTAATAAGCTCCTAATAGGGGTAAATGTTTTAGTAGGGATACTATACTCTTAGTAAATCATTTATGGGTGCTAATTCCCACTAGGGTTTTACCTTTAATAGGGTTTCCTTGAAAACAAAATATTATGTTATGGTGTTGATATTCTGATTAAGTGTTTTGGTTTATAAAGATTTAAGTGTAATATTTTATCTCACAACTGAGTCACTCCCCCTCTCAATTGTGTTGTTGGACTATTATTCCTAACAGAATCATCAAATTTCCTTTATGTAGACTCCACATGATCCTTTCCAAAGGGGGTTTAGATTCTTGAATACAAAATTCATTTATCTAATGTTATCTTACATCTTATATGAAGGTTAATCATAATTAGATTTACATAAGTCACATAATGCATATGCTAAAGATTACATAGTATATAATAAAAAATTAGGGACAGATAAAAGTAATTTATTTATTGATTATAATTAGGTATACATAACTAAATACAACATGAATTGCCAATAATGAATAACCCACCCTTGAAGAGATGGATGTGGTAATTTTTCAATGTAGAAAGTGGAACTTGGTATGGATCAATCTAGATCAGCTGGGTCCACTGGAACCTCATGAGATAGAGCTTGTATTATGTATATGGTAAGAACCACACATTTATCTTTGATAGGAAAGTGCATATATGATCCCTTGGAAATACATTACAGGTAGAAATATTAGTGTTGAGAATCATTTTTACACAAAGACAATGACTAGGAATTTGCACAAGCAACTTCCCCTCTTGGAAGACTGATGAAATCAATCTCAAGGTTCCTTCTGGCTGGGTCTCAACCGCTTGGATAGCTCAACAGAAGAAAAATATGAATCTGTTTAACAAGGAGGCCTTTGTTGGTTCTTTTCTCAAGGGAAACTGTAAAACAAACTTTAGGAAACCAAGATATCTCTTTTTTTATACGATTTTCAGATTTAAGAATGAAAGCAATGCTAATTTAATTGATCTACTAAAATAACTTGCAAGGAGGGTTATAAGATGTAAGGTAACAAAATATTTGAAAGAAATTGCCAAAACAAAACCAATTGGACATATGCTAGCATAAAACCACCATATGAATTAAATAACCAAGAAGGTGAGAAAACCCACACAACAAAGATCAGATCATGTGACAATCTTCAGCTGAATGGATGCAATCATCGACGAAAGTTGAACCAATGCAGATGTATGATAAGTCAGAACTCATCAAATCACAAAGCCACTCTAGATGCATGCACATGTGAGACAAGTTAATCTTTAGGCACCAAAGAATAATCTTCCCAGATATTCATCACAACATAGCAATGTAATACCAGCAAACACCGAACTAAAAGATCGTAGACTTAAAATCACTAAACAACCAATTGGCTCTTTGAAACAAAGAATGAGAAAATCACACATTCAAAAATTTCACATAGACAGCAGAAAAATCACACCATGAATGAAGCACCAATTGTATATCTTGTATTAATGATCAAGTCGACCCTAATTACATCATTTTATTACAATTTATAGAGCTCTACTCTTATTTTCATAGCTAGGGTTTTGCTACAACTAAACTTCAAAGTAAAACTAAAATAAAGCTTTTCATTAAATAAACTACTCTTAAAGCTTAGCTAAACTATCCTAGCATGGAGTTAGACCTCATGCATTACAAATATTTGATCAAAACAAGCATTAGATATCTCAAAAATGGGTTGGAATTGCTTCATGCGTGTAGTGATCATCATGTTTGTCCCCTAGATCATTGGCTTTAGTTTCTCCATGTAGTCCTGACTGAAAGAGATCCAAAGAAAGAAGCCCAGATGACTGAGAAGTGATCTCTAAGAAAATTGGAGTCACCTCCCAGACATGCCCAAAAAATTCCCAAAACCCAACAGTTGGTCCCAAAATGCAACACCCAAAATTGGCTAAGTGCTAACCTTATCTCTACTACTATGGAGTTGTCAGAGTTGTCAAACTTTTCAATGACCGAAAACTCCCCATGGCTAAAATGGCCAAAAATCTTGCATTGAAAAAATGACTAAGTACCAAACTGCATTTTCTGTACATGGGAGCTGACAGATCTCAAGCTGGAGGTCCACTAGCTAGAAGGTACTTATGGATGTGCCTTCTTGAATCTATCCACCACCTCCAACACCTCATTGAAGTCTGGCATCTTAATGCCTTGGAGAATCTCCTTTTGTCTATCTCCATACTCTTTCAATCCCCTAGCAAAAGCCTTTATTTCTTCTTCACGAGGCAACATTTTTTGAATCTCCTCCCTTTGATAAATTTTTTTCTAAAGATCCTCCTTTGACTTTACCCATCAAAATATATTCAAGTGTTGATTGACAATATCACTCACTGGGTGCATAGTCTTATCATCATCATCATCGAATAGATCTAAATCTAACCCCTCAAAGAACTCTTATAACTCATTTACAAATAGCATGCCTTGATCTCTTTTCTTATCCAACCTTTTGAGCACCTTCTCAAGTATGGCCAATGCCACTGTTATCTCTTGGATCCATTCTTCAAAGTTATCTAATTTTGCTCCTTCATAAATCTTCATTAGCACCTAGAAGCACTACTTCCTTATCATTGTCAACTCATCCAATACCTTTTTCCAATTTAGGATGGTTTCTTCTACCCCATTCTCCTCACTCATGATCTCTACCAAAGAAACTATCCCTGCCAAAATGCCTCGAAATGGTCTTAAAATCTGCCTAAGAGATAAGCTAGCGAATTGCTCAAAGTCTAGCTTCCAATCTGCACAGGCCTATACAAAAGAATGTGGAATGTCAGTGTTTATATCCCCCTTCTTTTCCAAAATTTCCTGTAATGAGGCTTCAGGGTTATTTGCATCAATTGGACCCACCGTCTTCAAAATGAATTTCTTCATTGCTTCATTTTGTTCTTCCAATGTGTTGGTTCCCCTCTTCATTTCTACTTGTAGGTTTACACTATGATTGACAACTAAATGTCACTGACTCTATCACCACTCCAAAGTCTACAAGGAAAAGGGCCAATTAACAAGGATCAAGGAGATCCTCCTACACTTTGAGCCAAGATGCTCAAGTGGGTGTACCCCTGATTCACTTCTTGAAAGGAATCAAAAAATGTTATGTATTTATACCCCTTTACAAATTCATTGAAAATTTTTATCATTTATATTGTCTGTGTGATTGATGATGATGAACTGCTTCCAGAGAATGGATCAGTGCCTTAATCCAGGGCAAAGAGTCACCCAATAACATAAAAATAATTGAGAACCCTAACTCAAACACCCTTGAACTCAGGATAAGTTCTTTGCCTATTATCCCTTTCACCCCCAAACCTAACCATCAAGATCCTTATCCAACCATGGACTCACTGAAATCACCCTAAAGACTTTAATCCTAACTTTTTTAGGAACTCCAAGATAATCTCACAATACTCTTTGTTTACCATATGCTAACTCACTTTGTGACTTTAACATATATGAATCCAAAATCAAGACAAGAAGACAATCACAAATCTGAGACAGGAATTCAAGTGTATTCTCATTAAAACTTTTAGAAATAATACATTACCAAGATGACAAGTGCTAGGAACAAGACCCAAAATACAGGCTCCCCTTGTTCAATCTTTTACATTAACTTTCAATATATCATCAACCCACCACAAAATTCAAAATTCAACCATATATACCCCCTAGTCATCTTGAAATCCCAAAGCAGGATGCAACAAGCTATAGATGACTAGGGTTAGGGTTTAACCCACCAAACCAACCAAAATACAGTCACAATTTATTACAATTAGGGAAAAAAACAAGCAGCCTGGAGAAAGAAGATCTAGGAATGATCCTCAATCATGATGATTCCTTGATTTGTACTAAGGACCATTAATTCACCATGCCCTATCAGTCTGATTTTCCACCTACAACACACCTTGAGAAAATCCATCATAGAACAAAAAGCCTTATAATCAATTAACAGACACCCAGGACCACTCTGCAATAGTTGGCAAAACCAATTTCACCAAATTCGGCCGCTAAAACATTCAATTTTAGTCCTTCCTATTGTTGAAAACCCTCAAAACATTCAAATTTGAATTACAATGGTTATTTCCATAGTGCTAGCAGTGAATCGGTGGTCAACATTCAAATCTAGGTCAACTTTATATTGTGACCATTAGATCCTGTTCCTTTCATGGGCTTCATGACTTAACTCAACAGATATCTTTAGGTTAACTTTAGCGACTATGAGACAAGGCTTTTCCTTATTCACGAAGTGAAAAAATTAACTACAACTTTAACCCAGTGACTTAGCGAATAAAAGAAATGAAACTCACCCTAGTCACATTTAGCGAATCAGTGATTGAAGGGAATCGCCCATTCACAAAACACATTATGTCTCTGCCATTTTATTTAGTGAATGAATGAACCCCTTAAACTTTGTCGAAGCCGCTAACCTTTTTATCCAGACTGCTAGACTTTAGACCCCTACTTGGGCCCGCTTTGTGCCACTTGTCATTATACCATTCGTTGCTTACCACCTAGTCACTTTTGACATAGGATCCACTAACCCATCTGCATCAAGATGGATGGCTAGCTTATGATCTCATGGAGTAAGAATATTCCATAAGATCATGTGCTGACCGTTGATCAATTTTTCTAACTCAGATCCCACTGACAAGCTCCACATCATCCCTCCTTGACTAATCAATGACTACCAAATGAGTACACATAGCAGTGGACCCGCTTCACTTAAACACCTCTAAGAAAGGTAAAATCAATGGCTAGCATAAGATCTCAAACCTCTGACACATCCCATGAGAGCTTACACCCATCGTTGATTTTTTGCAGATGTCAGGACCCTTTGACAAGTTGAAAACTAGGTACCACTAACAACTACCAATGTATTGCTTCGTGGACCAATCACAAATCACCAACTATGCTGACATGTCACTTTGGACCCACCATTTATTACTGACTTGAACACCTAGATAATTAGATGGATGGCGCATGATCTGAAGGGCTTAAAAGATTCTATGCGCTTATACGCCAACCATTGGATCAAGATGCTGTCAGAAGACCAGGCCTAGAAAATATTAAGGCCAAAACATTAGGAAAACTTAAGGCACAGGACTTAGGAAAATTTATTTCACCGGGCACTTAGACTTAGGAAATATTAAAGGCCGCTGGGGGCTTAGAAACTTAGGAAAAATTAAAAAGAAAACCTAGCAGGGCGACCAAAAATATAAAGCATGTGCGTTTGTTGGAAATATAGATGGAGTAATTGAGAGGAGGGGTGGATCAGTTAACCACAAAAATATTACCATAGATCCCTTAGATGTCTTATTAAATCATTTACTATTGTTACTCGGCAAACATATAGAGAAATGTTGTAACTCGGTTATTGCAGTGAGTGTTAATTATAACTGATCTTAAGCATTCATTAGTGATTAACATGCATGCATAAAGAAAATAACATGAACACATGTGACACCAAATTTAACATGGAAACCCAATTTGGGGAAACCACCAATGTAACTAGTTACTATTTTTCACTCTTCTGAAGTGAGCCCTACTAGGAGCCAACCTGGTTAAAGGTTACAAAACACATTGTTAGGTGTGACCTTGTTAGAGGATTTAATCACCCTATTAGGAGTAGCCTTGTAAGAGGTCTTTGAAACAATTCAATAGAACTGTCACCTTGTTAGAGGATTTACAAAATGGTTGTTAAACCAACTCTATTAAGAGATTTTGAAATCACTGCTACAATGGTAAGAAAGTAACAATGAAGTGACCTAAATAAGATACAGCTGAATTGCTGATTATAGATCTTTGTTCTACTTCACTAGATCCTTCCTAATCAAATTTATCTTTTTTTCTCCTCAAGGATATCTAACCATCCTTCAAAATTTGCACACACCTTCCTTCGAAATGATCAATTCATTTTCATGTTCACTCATCCATCCATTCACACATCCACATTGAATTCTCAAATTGACCTTTTATATATACCATTCAGATTGTTAAGTCGGCTCATATACATGTTACAAACACTAATAATCATTACCTAAGTCAGCTGGAATAAATAAACTTTATTTCACAAAATTAACAAAATCCTTCATTAGCCGACCTTGCTCGGTAAACATTGATCCTAAAAAGATTTCCTTTGTTGACCGAATGAAGCTCAATTACCACTACGAATTCTGTAACATCCTTTGGAGACCAAGTGAACTTAGTAAACACTAACTTTTCTTCGTTAACCATGGAAGCTCAGTTAACATTATTTTTTGCCATATTTTCCTTTGACGTTCGAGTGATCTTGGTAAACACTAAAAATTGCTTAGCTGACCAATTGAGCTTGGTAGACAGAGTGATAATTGATATGACATTTGTGTGACATCAAGGACAACACACAATTAGACAATTGTATCCAACAATCTCCCTCTTTGGCATTGATGGCAACACAACATGTCATAGCACAATGAAATTTCAAGGAAAACATAGAGTAAGGAACATATCCTTAGCTTCATTCTAATTCTCATCTATGAGAACTCCGTCTGTCAGTGTAAGCCTTTCCTATCTGCAAACTTCTCTTTCTGACTATAAACTCTCCCTCTTAACTTCTCCCTCTTAGAGAAATTTCTTGAGATATGATAGAAATTGATAGCAAACTCTCCCTCTTTGACAACACATGCCAAAGACAACACATACCAGGTGAATATCAATGTACCTTGAGTACTAACTCATATGCAATGATTCTTTGACTATGCTGCATCAACTGACTGATCTTCAACATGCTCTAGTTGATGCATCACTAAAACTTTATTTAGTGAACTTCGGATAGGGGAATGACCCCTAACTTACCTCTTAGATACAAAAATGCATCCTTAGGTAGTGGCTTGGTGAATATATCTACAATCTATTCTTTTGTATGAACATATTCCAATCTGATTTCCTTGTCCTACAACAATTCTCTGACAAAGTGATATTTTATAGAAATGTGCTTGGTTTTGGAATGCATTACTGGATTCTTTGAAATATTTATTGCACTTGTATTATCACAAAACATAACAACTGGTTCTTTGATCTCAACCTTCATGCCTTCCAATAACTGTTTAAACCAAACATTATTAGAGCAGTTTACTGTTGCAGCAACATATTCTGCTTCTGCTGTGGATTGGGATGTGCAATTTTTCTTTTTACTAGTCCAAGATACCAACCTCTTGCCAAGAAAGAATGCTCCACCACTTGTGCTCTTTCTATCATCAATGTTTCCTACCCAATCAGCATCAGTAAACACTTTTAAGTCCAAATTGCCTCCAAATTTATACCACAAGCCATAATCTTCAGTTCCTTTCAAGTATCTCAAGATTCTTTTGATTGCCATCATATGATTTTCTCTAGGTTTTGCTGAGAATCTTGCTACTATACCAACTGCTAAGGCAATATCAAGCCTTATATGAACTACATACTGTAATTTTCCAATCATTGATCTGTATAAGGTCTGATCTACTTCTTTTGAATCATCATCTTTGGTAAGCTTCAGTCCATTACACATGGGGGTACCAACTGGTTTTAAATCTTCCATACCAAACTTCTTAAGTATTTCCATGATGTATTTAGACTGAGTAATGTAGATACCATTCTTGCTCTACTAAATTTGAAGACCAACAAAGAACTTTATTTGACCAAACATAGACATTTCAAATTCTTTGTTCATTTTCTCTGAAAATTCTTTGCATTGATCATCATTACCTGTAAACACAATATCATCCACAAATATTTCTACCAAAACAATTTTGTTATCTGGTCCTTCCTTGATGTACAAACTACTGTTATCATTAGCTCTTTTGAAACCAATCTGAATAAGATATGTAATCTTTCATACCATGCTCTAGGGGCTTGTTTCAGACCATATAATGCTTTGTGTAACTTGTAGACCATATTCCTTTTGTCTGGATCAATAAAACCTTTAGGTTGCTCAATGTAGACTTCTTCATCAAGAATACCATTGAGAAATGCAGATTTTACATCCATCTAATATACCTTAAATCCTTTATGTGATGCATATGCAAGTAGAGTTCTTACACCTTCTAATCTTGAAATAGGAGAAAAAGTCTCACCATAATCTATGCCTCCTTCTTGAGAATATCCTTTACACACCAATCTAGCTTTGTTTCTTGATACTTGACCATCTTCATTCAACTTATTCCTGAATACCCATTTTGTTCCAATTACATTTTTATGTTTAGGCCTAGGTACAAGAGTCCATGTTTTTTTCTTCTCTATTTGTTTTATTTCTTCATTCATAGCCTCAATCCAACTTTCATTTTCCAATGCATCTTTGACATTTCTAGGTTCAAAATCAGCAAGTAAACATGTACCTTTTAGTTTACTTCTTGTCATAGTACCTTCTAATTTGTTTCCAATAATTTGTTCTGGTGTATGATGCCTCTTGACATACTTGGCCAATACAAGTTCCTTGCCTCTTGAATGAGTTACATTGTCATCTTCTTGAATTTCATCTTCAAGTTCTGGTTGCTCAGGCTTAGTAGATATTGGCTTGGCAGCTTCAGACTAAGACTTGGATCCTTGTGACTTGATTTGAACTTCTTCTTGTGACTTGGTTTGAACTTCTTCTTGTGACTTGGTTACTATACTGGGCTCGGTAGATGCAGTCTCCTTATTGATAGATGTGTCTGGTAATGTATCAAGTTCAATGTAAACAAATCTCCTATAGTCCTCTGGTTCCTTTTTGCTTTCTTCTTTAGTCTTTTCTGCAAACTCATCAACTTTCACATATGCACTTTCTATGATTTTGTGAGTAGACAAATTCAAACATCTATATGCCTTACTCTTGCAAGAATATCCCAAAAATATTCCTTCATCACTTTTCACATCAAATTTGCCTTTTCTAGATTCTTTTAAGATGTAACACTTACTACCAAATACTTTCAGGTAACTTACATTGGGTTTATAGCCATACCATAACTCATAAGGAGTTTTGAATGTGTCTTTCTTCAACTATACTCGGTTTAAGGTATGAACTATAGTGCTGATAGCTTCCTTGCAATATTTCATAGCAATGTTCTTTTCAATCATTAGAGTCCTTGCACAATCCATGATAGATCTGTTTCTCCTTTCAGCTATTCCATTCTGCTCAGGAGTTCTTGGGGCTGATACCTGTCTTTTGATTCCTCTTTCAATGCAAAAATTATTAAATTCATAGGAGATGAATTCACCACCTCTGTCTGATCTCAAGCACTTCATTCTTTTGCTTGTTTCCTTTTCTACTCTTGCCAAATACCATTTGAATTTCTCGAATGCTTCTGACTTTTCTCTTAGATACATAACAGTCATCATTCTAGAGTAGTCATCAACAAAGAGAATAAATAATTTTTCTCCAGTATAGCTCTCAATTCCAATAGGTCCACACAAATCAATATGCACAATTTCCAAAATATCTTTAGATTGATAGTTTTTACTTTTAAAGCTAGTCTTTCCCATTTTGCCAATCTGACAATTCTTGCATAGACCAACATCAGGTTTCTTCAAAGTAGGAATGCCTCTTACTTTCTTGAATTTTCTTAGTTTCACCATGTTATCAAAATTTACATGACATAACCTTCTGTGCCATAACCAACTTTCTTCAATTTGAGCAATAAAACATGAGCATTCACCAAGATCAAGATAAAATAAGTTAGCTTTGGTTTGTTTGCCTAATCCAATCAGTTTTCCCTTGTCATCCAGCAATCTTTCTTTGCCATGCATGAATTCAACCTTGAATCCAATGTTGATTAGATGTGCTACACTTAGAAGATTATGCTTTAGTCCTTCAACCCAATATGCATTATCACATATAAGTTCTTTGGTTAATGAGATTCATCCTCTTCCTTTTATACAACAAGGTTCATTGTTTCCAAACCTTACATTACCACCATCATAGTCTTCAAGGTGTTCAAAATTTGTTTTGTCACCAATCATATGATTTGAACATCCACTGTCTATGATCCATGTATCATTTTTGCTTATATGAGAGCTAAGTGCCATCTTATCTTCATCATCATCAGATTCATCTTTTACATCAATGTAGACAATTTCATCTTCACTATTATTAGAATCCTTAGCCATAAAACATGTTTTCTTACCTTTATCCTTGAATGATTTGAAATTCTTCTTTCTGTTGTAGTTGTGACCTTTCTTCTCATCCTTGCTTTGCTTGTTTGGGCACCTAGCTGCAATATGACCAATTTCTTCACATGAAAAATAGATTAAGGGAGATTTACCTTTGTATTTACCTCTGCCTCTAGAGTATTTCTTTACAAGTAATGCCTCAATAACTTCAAGATCACTATCAAAACTTTCCTCTGATTCTTCTTCACTCTTTGACTAGATGTCCTTTATTTTCTTGCCCTTCTTAAGTGAAAGTTTGGCCTCAAATGCTGATTCAATATTTTTGGAAGTTGGAGCATAGTTGTCATAGTTATCCAACTCAAAGGCTATCAATCTTCCCACTAAGTCATCCAAAGTTATATTGTGATTTTCTTCACATCTTCTTTCTTGAATAGCAGATACTCTTATTGCATAGATAGGGAGTAATGTTCTGAGAACCTTACTTATAGCAGTTTCATCATCAATTTTTCCTCCAAAAGCTCTGATTGCACTAACACTTGCCTTGATCCTTTCAACATATTTTGCAATGTTTTCATCTTCTCTTATTTTCATTTGATCAAACTATCCTCTTAGGCTTTCTACTTTGGCTCTCTTCACATTGTCATCACCACCATAAATTTTCTTCAACTTGTTCCACATTGCGTAAGTAGTTCTGCAGTCTTTGATCTCATCAAATTCTTCATAGCTGAGAGCTGATGCAATGTCTATCATCATGGTGTTATGGTTCTTTTTCTCTGCAATGTCTTCAACAGATAATGTGCCAGTAGGAGCTGTATATTCTTCATCAAGATATTTGCATCCTGAATCACCAATGGAAGCCAGATGAAGTCTCATGAGTCCTTGCCATGCTAAAAAGTTATCTTTGTTAAGCCTTGGAATTTCTCTCTTGTAAGACATCCTGATCTTTAGCTTAGGTCCTTGAAACCCTTCCTGCAAGTACCAAATGCTCTGATACCAATTGTTGGAAATATAGATGGAGTAACTGAGAGGGAGGGTGAATCAGTTAACCACAAAAATATTACCACAAATCCCTTAGATGTCTTATTAAATCATTTACTATTGTTACTCAGCAAACATATAGAGAAATGTTGTAACTCGGTTATTGTAGTGAGTGTTAATTATAACTGATCTTAAGCATTCATTAGTGATTAACATGCATGCATAAAGAAAATAACATGAACACATGTGACACTAGATTTAACGTGGAAACCCAATTTGGGAAAGCCACCAATGTAACTAGTTACTATTTTTCACTCTTCTAAAGTGAGCCCTGCTAGGAGCCAACCCCATTAAAGGTTACAAAACACACTGTTAGGTGTGACCTTGTTAGAGGATTTAATCACCCTATTAGGAGTAGCCTTGTAAGAGGTCTTTGAAACAATTCAATAGAACTATCACCTTGTTAGAGGATTTACAAAACGGTTGTTAAACCAACTCTATTAAGAGATTTTGAAATCACTACTACAATGGTAAGAAAGTAACAATTAAGTGACCTAAATAAGATGCAGCTGAATTGCTGATTATAGATCTTTGTTCTACTTCACTAGATCCTTCCTAATCAAATTTATCTTTTTTTCTCCTCAAGGATATCTAACCATCCTTCAAAATTTGCACACACCTTCCTTCGAAATGATCAATTCATTTTCATGTTCACTCATCCATCCATTCACACATCCACATTGAATTCTCAACTTGACCTTTTATATATACCATTCAGTTTGTTAAGTCGGCTCATATACATGTTACAAACACTAATAATCATTACCTTAGTTAGCTGGAATAAATAAACTTTATTTCACAAAATTAACAAAATCCTTCATTAGCCGACCTTGCTCGATAAACACCGATCCTAAAAAGATTTCCTTTATTGACCGAATGAAGCTCGGTTACCACTACAAATTTTGCAACATCCTTTGGAGACCAAGTGAACTCAGTAAACACTAACTTTTCTTCATTAACCATGGAAGCTCGGTTAACACTATTTTCTGCCATATTTTCCTTTGACGCCTAAGTGATCTCGGTAAACACTAAAAATCGCTTAGCTAACGAACTGAGCTTGGTAGACACAGAGTGATAATTGATATGACATTTGTGTGACATCAAGGACAACACACAATTAGAAAATTGTATCCAACAACATTATAGGATATTTAAGTGGCCCCAAAAAGTAACTTGAAATTAGAACAAGGCTGGGGTAGAGTTAGGTTTTTTTCACTATAACGGCTAGATTTTTGAAAATTTGACAAGGGTTTAAAGCCAGAGACATAAAAATAATTGCAGGGACTAAAAGAAAAGTGCTACAGCCATGAAATTTTTTGTAGGTACTAATAGTGGCTCTTTCTGGGGATGTTTGGTTCTTGTAGGCACAACAAGAATCTAGAATCACTGGTTAAAGTAGACCACCTACTGGACAAAAATTTTGAACAATAGGGAAAAAACCTACAAACTAAGCCAGAAAAGAATAGGGAGCAAGCAACTATTTATAGAATTTACAACATATACAGACCTAACTACTATTCATGGAAATAAAAATACCTTCAATTGAAGTGTCTCTTCAAGAATTGTCCATGAACTGGCAATTCTTGAACTTCACCATTCAATTCCTTGACAATATATGAATCTTGGCCCCATTTCTCATGAATTAGATATGGCCCTAACTAGAGTGGATCAAATTTTCCATTTTTTCCTTTATCCTCCAATCTGGCATTCCAAATCAATACCAAATCACCAGGTTCAAACCTTCTTTCAACAATTTTCTTGTCATACAAATTCTTAACCTGTAACTGCAATTTGGCATTTTTTGAAGCTGATTCTCTTCTGGTTTCATCCAGTTTGATGAGATCCTCAATCCTTAATTTCATTTCATCATCTATATCATCATCATATAAGTAAAAAAACTTATACATTTCTAATAAATTATTCTGAGGCATTCTTGCATGTATTCCATATACTAGGTCAAATGGTGCACAACCAATTGCCTTCTTCACAGTCACCCTATCAGCCCATAGGGCTAATGGGAATTTTGAATTCCATGCTCTTTTATTCTTTTCAAGAATCCTCTTTAGGATTTTCATGAGGCTCTTATCAGATGATTCTGCCTGTCCATTTCCTTATGGATGATAAGGTGAGGAATTTGACCTCTGAATTCCTAGACCTTTGTAGAATTCCTTGTATTCAGTAGACCTGAAGCACATTGCATTATCACTGACTATTCTCTCAGGGCAACCAAACCTTGTAACAATATTGTTCAGTAGAAAATTAATTACCACCTTACTAGTTGCATTTCTTGTGGGGATAGCCTCTACCCACTTAGTGAAGTAATTAGTGGCAACTAGTATCCATGCATGTCCTCCACTAGACTTGCTTGGTATCTCCCCAATAGAATCTATTCCCCACTATTGGAAAGGAGCTTGTACTTCTACTGGCCTTAAGGGCATATTACCTAAAAATTTAAGCTTACTAGAGAACCTTTGACAAGCATCACACCTCCTTACCAACTGTTTTGCATCTTTGAAGACTGTGGGCCACCAGAAACCTACTCTCAAGATTTTATGAGTAGTTGTTTTACCCATGTAATGCCCTCCACAAACTCCCTCATGCATTTCTTTCAACAACTTGTTAGTCTGATTCTCATCAACACATTTCAAAAGTATGCAATCTATATTCTTTCTATACAATTTACATTTCACAATTACATACTTGATGGCCTGTAATTTCAATGTCCTCTTCTTATTGTCATCCATGTTTGCTAGACATTTCATATTTCTTAAGTAATAGATGATATCTTGATACCAGATACAATCATCCATATCACAAGTATAATCAATCATAGTTTGATTTATCTAATTTGCATCAAGATTGGATTGAGCCATCAGTTTTGCTAATCCTTTTCCTCTAACCAATTTGGTAATTTGGATGTCAATGTTGAATTCTTGGATCCTATTGATCCATCTACATCTTCTCCCAAACACCTCTTGTTGTGAGAAGATATCTTTAATTGATACACTTGGTATAAAGGAAATCAAAATTGCTCCCATAAAATAACATCTAAAAGCTTTTACACCCTTGACCAATGCATATTCTTGTTTTTCATTGATGTCATACTTCAACTTAGTAGCTTGCAAAGATTTACTAAAAAATGCAATAGGCTGCTCATAACCTTCCTTATTTTTCTGCAACAAAACTATACCAATAGTATGAAAAGATGCAAAAGAGAAGATATGCATTAGGATACTATAATTAGGTGCCTTAAGCATAGGTGCATCTTTAATAGCCTGCTTGATATTCTTGAAAGCTTCATCAGGCTCACCTTCCCACATGATGGCAGATCCTTTCTTTAACATCATAGATATAGGTCTAGTAACTTCAGCAAAGTTTGTTACAAATCTTCTCAAGAAGTTTACTTGACCAAAGAAGGACTAAATTCCTTTAACATTTTTTGGTCTTTGAATCTTGTCAATGGCTGCCTGCAATACCCCTCTAACCCTAATATAAGTTTTGTGTTTTTGAAAGAATTAAGATCCTTTGATGTTTTCTTACAGCTTAAGTTGTACATGATACTTGTTTGATCTATTCCTATAGTTGTTTATAATAATTTCATAAGCTAGTACTCAATGATTCTAATATCAGACATACTATCTAAAGGTATCATTTTTGTAGGTATTTATCTCCATGTATGTATTGAGTACCTACAAGACCTTTATGAACATAGTTAGGATGTTATATGATATGTACTTGATAGATATATATAAGTGGTTATTTATATTTTCTTCTATTAAGGTTACCTTGGATGAATCTTGTATCTCACTTGATGATTTGATTATGTTAATTTATTATTAGTATTGATAAGAGACTAACACAATGCTTGAGATTCTAACCTTCATTATGATGATGCTACATGCTTTGAGTGTATATATATACATGATGTGTTTTCATGATTCAGGATGAAGTCGTAGTTACTCACATAGCTGAGGTCCACACGATGTATCGATCCTGGTCATCTGTCTACAATGTTTTCTTTTATATGTATATCCGTGCATATGTATTTCTTCTTTGTGATGCAGGCTTGCAGGTACCGGGCATCGACTTCACCTGGCTTCACAGGTCTGAGCATGCCCTCAAATCCTCGATGGTTGTTGTTATGGAGATAGTACTAAGGCCCCTACATGAGTCTTCCTTTGTCATTATTCCAATTTGGAAATATTAGGGTTCCTTCTTTGTCAGTCAACCTTTGGGTCAAAAACCCAGATCCAACGCACCCGGTTGGGCATGGTTGTAGTTAGTGCCTTGTGACCACTTGAATTCATTTGGTTGTATGATTTGTTTACTCATTTTATTTATTTCTCCTTCTTGGTATGATTCTTAGTTAATCTTTCTATGTTGTGTTTCAGGAGTTTGGCTTGACTTTCCTTGTTGACTTTGGTTGACCTTGTTTGATCTTATGGTTTTCTCGATATGTTTCATAGATGATTTGTATGGCCTCTTTGGATGATTAGATTTATTTTGAGGCATGTGATTTTATTCTACCTCAGTGTTATATCCTATAGCAATTATAAATAGGTAATAATATTGTGATCTATTACTTCATAATCTTATAGATTATAGTGTTTGGTATTTGGCATGTATCTATATAAATATAAATATATATATATATATATATATATATATATATATATATATATATATATATATATATATATATATATATATATATATATATATATGGAAATATATATATGGGTGCACACATATATGTATTTATATATATATAATTTATATGTGATTATATGTTAATTATTGTAGATATTGTTGATGGTGTATATTTTGGGATTAATGTAAAGTATAATATTATTAATAATTAAATATTAAACAATGCGAGGTATATTATTCTCAATTGTTAATTATTAATAATGAGGATAGGTTATATATATAGATATTGATGTAATTAATGATGGCATATGCATATATGTTAGGATAATATTACATATGTGTATGAATGAATACAAATAATCTTTTATTGTATATTTGAGTAATATAGTTGTATGATATTAAGTTATTTTATAATACCCTTTAGTTAAGAGTTAGTTGGGAGTTGGTTACTTTTCCTCTCAACCTTTGGAAATCTATTTATATGCACTACTTTCTCATTTGAAGAGGGGGGGGATTTTGGGGCTGAAGCATTGAGGAGAGGATGGCCTTAATTTTCATGGTGATTTTGGAGAGAAAACTTGGAGATGTGAGGGAGATTTTGTAAGCATATGTCTTTAAGAATTTTTGGTTATCTTTGCTTTTGGGAGAGAGACATTTTTGTGAGAATTTCAATAGTTGAGAGAGGGATTCTTTTCTGTGGAATTATTTCTTTCTTTCATGGAGATTTCTGAAAGTGGATAGGGTTTGAAGGATGCATCTCAAGTTTGGATTTGTTTTCTCTTTTGTTTCCTTCCTTCTTCGATTCAACCTTCGTAGGACATGAGGTATGGATTGAATATGTTAGTTACTTTATGTCTCTGATAGATTATGGATCTATTTATATATTATAATTATTTATTATGTCTGTACTTTTAATTTCTATGGTTATTTTAAAGTTTTGAATTTTTGTTTGTAAGAATTGGCATGTGTTTTCCTAGGGTTTTTAGCAACCCATTTTTGGAGATCTATTATTATAATAATTTAAATTGCATCTAGGGTTTTAATAAATTGATTTTCTAGAAGTAAAATTCACAGATCTCAAATGGTTATCTCTCTGATTTTATTTTTAGGGTCGAATTAATGCCTTATTTTTGACATTTTGGTAGACTATGCCTGTCCATTCTCGATTCCAAATTTTCTGTCAAATGTATTCGTATGCTACAGGCTGATATGATTATATAAAAGTCTAAATTTGATATTAAAGATTCTCCTAAGTCTTATCTTTCATTTCCAATTGGTTTGGAGAATTTTTATTATGTTTTGTGAAAATTACAACCATTTTAGTGAAGGCAGGTCTGAACCCTAACCAGAATTTTCTGTTTTAAACCAGAAGTCATAACTTTCTTTCCCACCGTTGGATCTTCCTAAAAATAAAATTGAGAGTCCATAATTATGTTAGCTAAATCTCCACCAAAGAGATTGCATTTATTATTTGTTTTGTGGAAGATATGGATGACTGTTCTATGATGACTATTCTTTGCATTTAATCCTTGCTTGAAATAATTCAGTTTAAGAACATCATTAAGTTTTAAGGTTTCGTATGGTCACCAAAGGCTATTAGAATGTTTTTTTGGTTAATTGGATCTATGTATACTCTGAACATGTTTATAATATCACTTGGATGTCTTCTTATATGTTTGGAACATTCTATATGCCATATTGGGTTTAGGGTTGTCAAGTGGACTAGGGACAACATATGTTTTCCTAAACTCAATCAAATGTTCTTATGGAATTGATATGAATTCTTGATGATGGATCTATTATGATCTTATGATTTTTATATGTATGTTAGGGAACCTAAGTACACTAGGTGAGTGGCTCATAGTGAGGGGCTGGGGCCCTAAGTGGCTAGTACCAGGATAACCTACTATGAGTTATTTAATCAAGTGATAACCTAAATAAATGAATTGGGAATGGGAGATTATTGGAATGGGAAATTACACACTAATCAAGATTAATTGTGCCTCGCTCATGCCTTTAGTGCTAGTAAAGACTAAGGATGGGAGTGGGAGAAGGTACCTATGCATAAGTACGACTGGATGACCTTGTCTGTATGAGAGGCATTTGGTTCCGCATGTGCCTACTTGGGGGCCGGGGCCAAGAGTGGCTAGTACCAGGACAACCCAAGGGGTGAGGGCTATGTGATGACACTCACCTAGCTTGTAGCTTAGAGTCTCTACTAAATTTTTATTATGCCTCTGGTATTCCTTGTGGTCTTCTTGTCTTTTCTTTTGTGTTGTGACTTTGGGGAAATTTTATCACCACCTTAGGAATTTCCTAGTTGTTACCTCTTGTATGGGCCTTTGGTTATATCTCCTAGCTCGGGGGAGTGGGCCTATTGGTTCCACATGGTTGGGTGGTTAATATTTATATTGAGGTATTGATCGTGATTCTTTGGATGATCCTAGCACATATTCATTTCCAAATCTGCAGTTGAAGATTTCTTATTGGATATTTTAATATGTTGAGATGTACTTATGTATTTGTATTCATGTAATTTTTAATCTCCTAAAAGGAGTCTTGTAGTATTGATGCAATCTCAATTCAAAGCAATGCATAAGGGAATGGGTAGTTCTAGGTAAAAGAAAGGGAAAAGAATGTGGAATATTGGACATGTTACTAGCATTAAAAGAAAGTGTTTATGTTATTTATCCTATATTCTTATGTTGTCCATGTGTAAAGGAAATAATCTTAAATGTAATTATATATAATGATGTATCACAACAATAATTTATTCTCTCTTGATGAAAGAATTCAAAGAGATTATTGAGAAATGATAGATTAGTGATTGGAATTATTAACAATGAATGGTTATGAAACAATGCAATAGAATAGTAATTTGATTTTAATGTTAATACTTGGTTCATGTTAATGAAGTACCTAGGATGATGCCTACCTTAATGAATATTAATATCTTACCTAAATTATTAGAGAAAAGTGATATAAAGGATAGTAGATGTAGATGAAATCAATATGAATTTATGGAATGAGTTGATAAAAGGAATAATGATGTTGGATGATTAACCTATGTTTAATAAAAGAAATAAGTTAGGGACATTTAACTTGGTGCATTAAAATGAATGTAGATCTTTTAAGCTCATGATTCCGTGAATATCTTATGCATGTAAATGGTTTATATGATGTTGCTTTAGTAGCGACGTTAGGGAACCTGGGAGGACTTAAGTTGTATAAATCTTACATTCAAGTAGTAGAAAATTATTTCTTCTTTTAGAAATATGAAATGTAATGATGAATATTATTCTAGTTAAAATAAATAAATAAAATAAAATAAAAATTCATTACTTGCATTTTATAGAGGTTTTATGTCTTGTCCTCTTGGGTTGCCTGACGGGGCGTTACACTGCCACCCTTTCAGGATCAATTCTAACTCCTTGCTTGCCAACCAAGTGGCCAAGCAACTTACCCTCAGTGACACCAAAAGCACATTTCCTTGGGTTTAATGAAATGCCATATTCCAAAGCCCTCACAAATATTTTCTCTAAATGAGTACAATGGTATTCTTCCTTCTTGGAATAAGTAGTTAAATCATCTTGATAAACAACAAGAAAATCATTAATAAAATCTACAAAAGCAACATCCATTTCCCTCTGAAAAGTTGCACTAGCATTTGTGAGACCAAAAGGCATTCTCACATAGACATATGCCCCCCAAGGTGTTGTGAAAGCTATCTTGAATTGTTTTGATTCTTTTATAATCACCTGATTATAACTAGAGAAACCATCCATCATAGACATCAATTCTAATCTGGTCACTCTCTACAACATAGCTTCCATATTGGGCAGACAATAGTTATCATTTAACGAGTTGATATTTAAATTTTTGAAGTCCACACAAAGTTTGATGTCACCATTTTTCTTCCTGACAGGGACCAAGTTTGATACCCAAGAAGAATGCCTAATAGGCTTGATAATTCCAACATCTCTTAGCTTCATTAATTCTTCTTGCATCTTAGGTTCCAAACTAGGATTTATAGGCCTTTGTTTCTACCTAAAAGGTTAGGCATATTCTTTCAAAGGAATAACATGCTGGAACAAGTCTTCCCTATAAACCTTTAGGTCATCATATGACCATGCAAAAACATGCCTAAATTTTCTCAACAATTCAATCAAATATTTCTTAACTTTATGAGACATATCCCTACCAATGTACACCTTCTTAGGTGCTTCTTATGTTCCAAGATTTATCTCTTCCACTTCCATGTGATCCTACTTTTTAATATCCCTCTGAACTCTGTCCTGGTTATCAAACATAGTCTCAAGAACAACAAGTCCCTTAGGAACCTTGTTAGTTTTAAGCTGAATAACTTCATTACCAAGGACAACCTCTTTTCCTTCTATAGTCTCAATCAGTGCTAAACAATCTAATTCTTGACCCTGATACTCATCTTCACAACTCATAAATTTCAAAATATCTTGGTCATCCTCAAAGACTTGCCGATTCTCAACATTGTCCGGTATACTAGGCCTAGTCTGAACTTCAACTTTAGAGAGACCAGAAAAAGTAATATCATTGGGATTGATTGCTATATTGGATAAAAAATCAGCCATCTTATTATTACTCCTATCCTTCCATTCAATCAAATCCCACACAACATTTCTATATTGTTTCAACCTCTTGTTCTTGGAAGCATACACTGACCTAACTTGAGATACCACTAATTCAGAATCCCCAATAACCTTTATACATTTAATCCCATGATTTTGTGCCAATTTCAGTCCTAACAACAATGTTTCATATTTTGCTATATTATTGGTACAAAAGAAATTCAATGTGAAAGAGAACTTGTAGGTGTTACCATTGGGAGAAATGAGAAAAATACCTACCCCTGCACCATCCTTGCAACTGGCACCATCAAAGTACATCACCCACAAATCACCCTTCACAAACTTAGCATTCACCTCAATAGAGATAAGTGGCAATACAAATTCCTTTTCAAGCATAGGGATTTCTGCCCTAAAAGCATTAATGTTAGTATCCACAAAGCATGTAGTTTCATTGTCAATATTCCTTTCAATCATGTGGCATACTCTTGGCTCTTGATCAATCTTGACAAACTAGTCATTAATCTTGAAAGTTGCATAGGACAAGTCACATTGTAAACATCCACCCATGGCAGCACTCCATCTCCTAGACAATAGCATCCCATAATGAGGAGGGATGTCCACCACCAAAACACTCGGTCAATTCTTTCTCTGGATAGGCTGCCAATCTATAAGGCATTTCATTTATAGTGCCAATGATTGGCACTTCTCTCTAATCCATTGCACAACATTTGCCTTGAACTGTATCAACTTTAAGGCCCAATTTATCCATGATTTTGAAAGGCATGATAGTGTTGGAGGCACCTGAATCAATCATACAATTTCTTAATTTCATTCCATTCACAAGGACACTCAAAAATAATGGATCTATGTTCTCAAGGCTAGCATTGATAGAACTATCCAAATAAATAGGTGGAATTTGAGATTCCAATCCCTGAGCCTCTACTCTTTTCAAAACCTTAGCTTGAGATTCATTGCATGCAACATCATTGTTATGAACATTATCTCCCCATGCAATAGCTCTATCCTTATGTTTAGGGATCCTCAACAATTCTAACACAGGAACCTTAACTATGATCTGAGACAATAAAGCTAACATATCAATAGGAGCAGAGGGAGGGACCTCAATCTGCACTGCTTTAGTGTCCTTTTTCTTATCTGATACATTAGTTGTATTGGTGACTTTCATCTTTTCATCTTTAGCCATTGTGTTAATTGGCTTCTCTATCTCATTAGAAATTTTTTCAACTCCAACTCCCTTAGGTTCCCATCTCTTACCTTTTACATTCTTGAACCTTACCATATGATCATTTTTTTATTTACTCTCACCTGTTTCTCTGGAGTTGGTATTTTTTATAAACATTCCTGCAGCTTTCCCACTTGCATCCCTTGCTACCATGCCTCTAGTTTGCACTTGAGAAATCATTTCTATAGTAATTCTATCCATCTCTTCCCTTGAAGGTCTTCTTAAATTCATTGGCTCAGAGGAAGAGTTCATGTTACATGTCTTTTCATCAATGTCATCATTATCAAAAAAAACCTCCTGATGGAAAAGTGTCTAATTGTGTCTCTTTGAGCATACATCTACTTCTTCACCAATATCAAAATCATCTTCATATCCCAAATACGAAGTTTCCATATTTCACCCAATATCATCATGAGTTTCTTCTTGATCTAACTCTCCATTACTATCATCTTGATATGCTGACATGGATTGTGCAACCACATAATGTTCTACAGAATGAGGGGACTTGCATGTTGTGCACCATGGTGTATCCTCTATAACATTTATAGAAGATTTTTGTAAAGGATTAGGGAAAACTCTGTCATTATTATTTCTTGCAGCAGGGACAATAGGCTTTCCATCCTTCTATTGGGTGTTGTAGGGATAATTCTGCAATCTATTCTACCTACTAAAATTGTTGTTGAATTGAGGCTTTTCATTAACAAGAACATTACTATTCCTATTGGAAGTGCTTTCAAATCCTTTAATGCATTCAACACCTTATCCAATTTATCTTCTTCTTGCTTCTTATTTCCAACACTTCTCTCATTATCCTTTTTATACTTTATATCTCCAAACAACTTTGGATCATCTCTTTTCCCACCCAATTTTCCTGATATCTTCATATTGTTTTCAATATTGACAGCAATCCTAAAAGCATCTCTAAGAGTTCTTGGTTCCTTAGCCCTTAATAAATATCCCATATTTCCATCAAATGCATTGAAGTATGTGGTTAAACAAACATTTTCATCTAACCTCATAACTTGAAACAACTTATGCATGCCCTTCTAAAATCTCATATTAAATTTAGCTGTAGACTCATTTTGATTTTTCCTTATGGTGTTAAATTCATTTAGCATAAAGCTAGCATTAGGCTTATCACCATATTGCTCTTTGAAAACCTTCTCAAAAGAATCCCATGTATCAATACATCTGTCAAGGAGTCTCTTGAACCAATCCCTAGCTTCTTCCATCAGGGATTGCACAAATAATTTCATGACTACATCCTCATGCTCAACCTCATAATCATTCAGTACATCCACAAATAACCTAAGGTGTTCCTCACAACTAATGGCATTGTTACCAGAAAGCCTAGCTATCTTATCTCTTATATCAGTTGGAAAAGCATTTGGGTAGCCAGGTATTCCATCAAAACTAATTTTCCTATAGCCTTCTAATTGCATAGGTCTTCTTTGAAAACTTGAACTAGTGATAACCCTAGGATCAGCATTTACATTTCCATTTATTTGTGCATTTAACTACTGCCTAGGATCAATATTTATCTTAGTAGATGAAGAAGGAAATGAACTAGTAGTGGCATTACTAAGAGGAATAGTAGTAGTCATAGATGGCATACCTAGTTCAGTATCAGACGGGCCAAGAGCATTGGTAAATGAAGCCTTCAAAAATTGGATCTTTCTTCTTTTTTCTACAATGGAGGCTTCAACTTTAGCTCTTTCCAATTCTCTTGCAAGGTCCTCATCTTCTTTTCTTCTTCTCTCCATCTCTGTATCTTTATTTGAATTGGGTGGTGGGACCCCTGGTATTGTCAATGATTTTCTTTCTTGATGTCCCACCATCTTTTGCTTTCCTTTTTCACTAGCAGCAATAGCAGGCCTAGTGATCTCATGCCCATCTTTATCTTTAGGGAGGGGAGCATAACTTTGAACCTATCTAACCATAGGACCCTCCTTATCAAACTCATGGTCTTGTAGCAAGCACTCCTACTCACTTCTCAAAGCATCAAGATCACCAAAGACATCATGTTGCAAATTTTTAGGAGCAGAAGCAAGCATCTTATTTCTCTCCTTCAACTCATTAATTTTTCTAAGAAGAGACTCTCTTTCTATTAGAGCATTCACCTTTTTAGCTTCTCTCTCCTTTTGTAACCTCTTATGTATGGCATCTTGCTCCACCAACTGTAATCTTAGTGCATTCAAATCATGTGGGTCTATCATAATATCATCAGAACCTGATGACACATCCATATCAGTGAGACTTTGATATGGGAAATGGACTTGACTTGGTCTCATGGGTTCCCTTATGAACATATCTTCATCAAGATCTAAATTAGTTTCAAAACCCATTTCTCTGGCTTGTTCATCTTGACCTGCAAGTAATGGACCCTTATCTTGAAATACTACCTCTTGGGTATCATAAAATTTATCTTCAGAGAAGCCACTATCTGATCTAGAACTCTTGTGTTTTGAATCACCCTCATGAGAGGATACAAGTGGTGCTCTACTTCTTGTATCTCTTTGTTCTCTCATGGGAGCACTAGTAGACTCACCATTTCTTCTAATCCAACTCTTCTTTTCTTGTCTAGGTAATTGTTCCAGAGCAACCTCTAGATTTTTCTTGACAAAGGACCTAGTATTCCTTCTTTTGCCCATGATTCGTAGTCTCTAACACTGGTTCTAACCTTTGAGTCACCACCCACTTGAATGGGAAATCCTTTAACTGAATACAATAGGGAAACAAGAGTCCACTTAATAAATTTTATCTCTAGATTCTCCCCAGTAGAGTCACCATTTTGTTGGTTCCCCTCTTCATTTCTATTTGCAGGTTTACACTATGATTGAAAACTAAATGTCACTGACTCTATCACCACTCCAAAGTTTGCAAGGAAAAGGGTAAAATTAACAAGGATCAAGGAGATCCTCCTACACTTTGAGCCAAGATGCTCAAGTGGGTGTACCCCTGATTCACTTCTTGAAAGGAATCACAAAATGTTATGTATTTATACCCCTTTACAAATTCATTGAAAAAATTTATCATTTATATTATTTGTGTGATTGATGATGATGAACTGCTTCCAGAGAATGGATCAGTACCTTAATCTAGGGCAAAGAGTCACCCAATAACATAAAAATAACTGAGAACCCTAACTCAAACACCCTTGAACTCAGGATAAGTGCTTTTCCTATTATCCCTTTCACTCCCAAACCTGATTATAAAGATCATTATCCAACCATGGACTCACTAAAATTACCCTAAAGACATTAATCCTAACTTTGTTAGGAACTCCAAGATAATCTCACAATACTCTTTGTTTACCATATGCTAACTCACTTTGTGACTTTGAGATATATGAATCCAAAATCAAGACAAGAAGACAATCATAAATTTGAGATAGGAATTCAAGTGTATTCTCATTAAAACTTTCAGAAACAATACATTACCAAGATGACAAGTGCTAGGAACAAGACCCAAAATATAGGCTCCCCTTGTTCAGTCTTTTACATTGACTTTCAATATATCATCAACCCACCACAAAATTCAAAATTCAACAATATATACCCCCTAGTCATCTTGGAATCCCAAGACAAGATGCAACAAGCTACGGATGACTAGGGTTAGGGTTTAACCCACCAAACCAACCAAAATACAGTCACAATTTATTACAATTGGGGAAAAAACCAAGTAGCTTGGAGAAAGAAGATCTAGGAATGATCCTCAATCATGATGATTCCCTGATTTGTACTAAGGACCATTAATTCACCATACCCTATTAGTCTGATTTTCCACCTGCAACATTCCTTGAGTAAATCCATCACAGTACAAAAACCCCCATAATTAATTAATAGACACCCAGGACCACTCTACAATAGTCAGCAAAACCAATTTCACCAAATCTGGCTGCTGAAACATTCAATTTTAGTCCTTCCTATCATTGAAAGCCCTCAAAACATTCAAATTTGAATTACAATGGTTATTTCCATGGCACTAGCAGTGAATCGACAGTCAACATTCAAATCTTGGTCAACTTTATATCATGACCGTTGGATCCTGTTCCTTTCGCGGGCTTCATGACTTAACTCAACAGATATCTTTGGGTTAACTTTAGCGACTACATGACAAGGCTTTTCCTCATTCGTGAAGTGAAAAACTTAACTGGAATTTAACCCAATGACTTAGTGAATAAAAGAAATGAAACTCACCGTAGTCACATTTAGCGAATCAGTGACTGAAGGGAATCGCCCATTCACAAAACACATTATGTCTCCTCCATTTTATTTAGCGAATGAATGAACCCCTTAAACTTTGTCAGAGCCGCTAACCTTTTTTTCCACACTGCTAGACTTTAGACCCCTACTTGGGCCCACTTTGTGCCACTTGTCATTATACCATTCACTGCTTACCACCCAGTCACTTCTTACATAGGATCCACTGACCCATCAGCATCAAAATGGATGGTTGGCATATGATCTCATGGAGCAAGAATATTCCATAAGATAATGCGCCAACCATTGATTAATCTTTCTAACTTAGGTCCCACTAACAAACACCACATTATCCCTCCTCAACCAATCAGTGACTGCCAAATGAGTACATGTAGCAGTGGACCTGCTTCACTTTATCACCTCTAAGAAAGGTAAAATCAATGGCTAGCATAAGATCTCAAACCTCTGACACATCCCATGAGAACTTACGCCCATCGTTGTTTTTTTGTAGATCTCAGGACCCTCTGACAAGTCAAAAACTAGGTCCCACTGACAACTGCCAACATATTGCTTCGTGGACCAATCAAAAACTACCAACTGTGCTCACATGTCACTCTGGACCCACCATTTATTACTAACCCCAACACCTGGATAATTGGATGAATGGCACATGATCTGAAGGGCTTAAAAGATTCTATGCACTTATATGCCAACCATTGGATCAAGATGCTATCAGAAGACCGGGCCTAGGAAATATTAAGGCTGAAACATTACGAAAACATAAGGTGCAGGACTTAGGAAAATTTCTTTTGCCAAGCACTTAGACTTAGAAAATATTAAAGGCCATCGGGGGCTTAGAAACTTAGGAAAAATTAAAAAGAAAACCTAGCAGAGAAACCAAAAATATAAAGCATGTGCGTTATAGGAGATTTAAGTGGCCCCAAAAAGTAACTTGAAATTAGAATAGAGCTGGGGTAGATTTAGGGTTTTTTCACTATAACGGCTAGATTTTTCAAAATTTGACAAGGGTTTAAAGCCAGAGACATAAAAATAATTGCAAGGACCAAAAGAAAAGTGCTACAACCATGAAATTTTTTATAGGTACTAACACAATGCTTTTATGCTTTCCTCATCTTTACTCATGAAACCCAAAGCATGCTTTAGACCCAAAGTAGCCAAGGTTTTGCTACCTTCTCTAGTTGGTTCTCCCAAGTCCACTTCTTCTAACACATAGTCCTCTGGAGTGATCTCCTTCACACTAATATCCATTGTGGGGAAAGCCACCTGTGCCTTCCACCTTCCTGTCTGATCTTGCATTACATAGGACATTCTCCTTGCCTAGGGAATTGGTGCCATTTGGTGGAAGGCGTGCCCTAGCATGGTCATATCAACCTGTTCATCAGTATATACCCTAACCCTTGGTTACACTTCTTTGGTAAACCAAGTGGGCTTTGAGGATTCATTCAATGGCTCATAGGGAGAAGCTAATGTAGTAGAAGTCCCCACATGTTCTATCCTTATCTCCACTGTAACTTCTTCTTCTTCTATCTCCTACTCATTCCCAATACCTTGTTCTGGCTCTCCCTCACCAGTCGTCTATTGCTCATCAGCTATTTTCTCCTCAGTATCCATTTGAGGCCTATCTTATTTTGTATGTAGCTCTTCTTCTATCTATGATTCTCCCTTATCACCCTCTTCCTCAGATCCAATATGAATTTCTTCTCCCTCTTCTCTGTTGATGACTTCAACTTCTTTCTCTAGTTCTTGTGAGCCTGGGGTATTGACTCCATATGAACTTGGGGAGGAATGTTGAGTGGGGAAGGTGTAGAAGATGTGAGGAGAGTGGTAGAATGGGCTAGTGGAGTTGGATATGGGAAAGGAACATGGGAAGAAGAAGGTTGTTGAGATAGCAGAGCATTCTGTACAGGAGTGGAAAGCGGGATAATACGAAGCTCTTGAAGTGGAATGGTGGGAAGTGTGGAAGGGTGAGATGGGGGTGAAGGTGAAATAGATGCATCCAAAGGTACTTGTGTACTTGTTTCCTCCTCTGAGGTGATCTTAATAGATGATTCCTTCTTGGGTCCTGCAATTCCCTCCTCATCTTTGGCTATTTCAACCTCACTTTTCCCTTGAGGTGCCTGTGGTAACTCTTCTCCTATGCCACTAAAAAGACTAGTGAACTGCATAGGAGCCTATTGTTCAACCTATTTGAACCCATACAAACCTACAAAATTAGAGATGTTGAATTCATCATCACCTAAGGCATCCAAATTCATTGGCTCTACTTGAGCAGCTCCCCTATCATCCTTAGGGTCATCTTCCATTATTCTCCTTTTCTTCAAGAATCCCACTGACCGTGTCCTCCTATTGAGGATAATTTCATCCAACACATCTTCATCTTCTTCTTCTAGGGTATCCATCTATGTAGTGGTTGAGCCTGCTTTCCTTTTGTAAACATGACCCTTAGTTACTCCAACTAGCTTAGGTCCTACTATTTTGAACTTAGTTCTCTTTTTCGAGCTAGGAGAACTATGGTCACCTGATGAAGGTGCCTTTGGTGGAGTAATGCTCCCAATCATCCTAGTTTTCACCAGTTTGGAGTGTGTGACTGGACCATATGCAGTGGGGCATTCATGGTGATATACAGTCTTGGGTTTTAGAGGAGCAGCCCCTTTAAACTAAGGTTCCAGTATCTTTTCCCTCTTCTTCTTTCCTCGAGATGTCTTCTCAGGGAGTTGCTTCATAGGAAGTGGCTGCATAGGAAATGGATGAGAAACCCAAGACTTTGTCAGCTTGACCACATGTTAGGATCTAAAGTCCATTTTGTCATTCTCATCCTGATCTACCTCTACATTCAGAATGGCCCTAGTGTATACCTTATCCATGTTATATATTGAATCCATGATTTTATTAGAGTCTGCATGTAATGCCTTCTATGGAATCTTCAAGGAAAGGGCACCTTGCACCAACTCTAACCTCATCTGGAAATAGTAAGAGATTCTCACCTCATAATCATCCACATAATTAGCCCAATGATCTTCAACATGCGGCTCATGGACGTAGTATCTTCCCATTATGTGGCTATAGGTACCAATGGGGTCAAAATGTGGCCTCACTAGGCTATAGGTTGCCAGTGGGAATTCATCCCATTCTCCAACCAATGACTTGCAAACTTTCATTTCAGGAACACAATGAGGACCAGCTAAAATAGGGAAGTTCTAGCAGTGTTTCTTCTTATGCTTGATGTGCTCGTGAGCATCGGACAATTTCCTTGCTATCTCTAGTAAAGCTACCCTATCAGGGGGTACCTTGGGAGCTTCTTGGGTGCTAAGGTTCTTCCTACCACCTGAATGTATGTGAAAGTTCTTAATTGAATGTAAAATGCCCCAATGGCCTATACTTTGGCCACTGCTTCTGTTGACAACCTTTTAGCAAAATCACCCTCAATGGTGCAGATGATTGCAAAAATGAAAGCATCATTAACTATCCTAAATTATGGGCTATTGTGTGCGAGGAAGTCCTTTCACACCAACTAAGGATACAAAGTGAAAGGCCATGTGCTTTGTTCCCCAATGTTTCCAACCCTGGTCAACCTTGGATATATTGCCCTAGCAGCTAGTAAGTACACAACATAGGATGTCATGTAAAAGTGGGGATCTGTCTTTACCCAAATCAATTGTTCATCCAATTGGTCGCTTAGAATAGAGGCCCAATCGAACCATGCTTGTCTTTCTTTTATTTTCTGGATAAGGAAGATCATCCAGGGCTCTAATTGATGAGATTTGGGCAAGCCATACACTCTACTTATCATTGTTATGGCAGCCTAGATGTCCTCTTTCATGTAACCCCTCTGCATGTCAATTATGTCCAGCCTATTCTTGGGTAAGGGCTGCATTAGATACTCATTATTAACAATATTGTGAGCTCTTTATGTATCTTTGTTATAGAATTCCATCCCTTTGTTTTCATTGAAGTTGAAGAACTTATCTACCCCCTTGGGTAAATGGAAAACATCCTCGATATTGTTAGGTCTCAAGTCTAGGACCACTTCCCCCATGCTATTTTTGACCATGCGCTCATCTGGCACATAGTTGTTGGCTAGTGTGTTAATCAATTTTGTCGACTGGATTGAGACAGGGTGTGCTGCTGCCTTCACTAGGGAGCAATGAACCAATGAGGTGCAGTCCTCTGAATAGCCCACCGGTTGAGCACACTTGTTTAGATATTTGTTCCAACTCACATTCCCAATATCAGTATCAGTTATCCCAGCATGTGAGTCTATCACTTTAGATGGTGGGTGGTACCCTTTAAATTGATATTTCATTACTGGTGATGCCAATATCTTCTCATCCATATCTACAAAGGAGCACCATGCCTGAATCAGTAACATAGTGAGAGAAAAGAAACTGGAAAGCACCACTACTTGCTGAAATCATGTTATTAAAGCAAACACCAAACATTTCAGCCTTTTTAGCCTTTCACACATATCAGACATCCTAAGTGCCAAAAGGACCAAAAAGGTTGAAAGGTCATAGGGCTTGAGGGAAAAAAGGACAAGGGCTCTGACGGGGGAAGAGACTTCTTGGAGTTATCGAACCTCTGAAAATCCAATAAGTCATGAAGTTTGAAAAGGATAAAAGGGCCGCAAATTGAAGAACGAAAAAAAAACAAAAACGTAAGAGCACTTCCTTTGGGGGTTTCAGGGGGATGTTATGTTTCGGTGTGCGAAAACACCAAAATGTCGACAACACACAGACTTAGATGATTTCTGATTTGGTGAACGCTCTGCGAGTTTCAGACCCTGAAAGTCCCAAACTAGGGTTTTGGGCCAGACTCAAAAAATGAGTCTGATGGTGAGTTTGACCACAAACTCACCTAGGGATGTGAGGTGACTACCTTGATAATCCCTAAGGCTAAAAAGGGCAACCATAAAAAAAAATCTACACCTAACACGCAAGCTGAAAAGACTTAAAACACAAACCCTAGACCTAAAACAAGAAATGAGAAACAAAAGACAACGCAAAAAAACAAAAAGAAAAAGAGACAACCAGGAGGACAAGACCCCCTACCCAAAAGATGAAGAGCCTGATGAAGACCAATGAGGAAAAGGGAGAAAAATGAAGCAAAAGCAACTAGCGGTGAAAATTAGAGCGAGCAGACGATGGAGGAATGAATGTGAAAAGTGAGGGTTTAAAATGACCTCCATGCCTTTTATAGGCTATTATGAGACTGGTGACATCATCACCTATGTGGTGGCCTTTCAACCTTTCCGAATGTCTTAAACATTTGATAGGTTGAAAACACCAAAAGGCTGACCCTTGCAAGAGTCGATCTTCCAGGATCGGCACCCATCAAAAAGTTGAGGACACCTGATCGAAAATTGTTCCTTCACATCTTTCATGCTTTGCAAACCACTAAAATCATGAAAAGTTGACAAGGTCGAAAGGCCGAAGACCATTGAAAGTAGTTGTCACTCCACTGGGGCCTTTCACACCTTTCGGACCTCTGAAAGGACTAGAGGCTAACAAGGCCGACAAGACCGGAAAGGCCAAAAAACTAAAATAAACTAATGACACCAACCCTAAAGATGACAAAATGAGGCAAGCAAAAAGTAGAAGGGAGCCCCTTGAGGTCGTAAGGGCCAAGAAAGGGGAGCATGGTTGTGGGACCACAACAAATAGCCCAAACAAAGAAAGGAAAAACAATGAAAATTCCTTATAGCCAGTTGATTTGGAGATAGTCCCTAATGTGCAATGAGCCAAGTACAAAGAATCATCTGATAGAGTATGCCCTTTAACATCACCAAGGTTGAGAAAACCATGATGTTTGCACCCAGTGTGTGAAAGTGTGAGTTTTATTTCCCTGGGAAACTCTCATTGTGAGCTCCCCTCGATGATCCACCTCTTATTGCTAGATCAATGCCCATCAATCAAAAGTTGACCATAAGTCAATTTGACCTTGCTCTATTACCAGGCAGGCATTGATAGCCCCGATAGAGGTTGTCAAAGTCACCCTTTCCTGACTACAAATGAGCTTTAGTAGAAGTGCTTAAACTTCATAGGAGGGCTCTTAGACTCGATTTACTTTAATCTTTAGGAAAATTCCTTTGAGAGCACTCATCTGTCAACAAATTTTATTCTGTGTGAACTACTTTGATTCTCCTTGTGGCTTTAGAAAATGCCTTCTATAGCTCTTTCTTTCTTTTTTTGGAAAACCGGGGCAACGCTTAGACTGTGCTATCCTGGTTTTGAGCATCTCTTTGTTTATCTCATCTTTATGCATTCCTCCCTTTCATTTTCTTTCTCTTTTTTTTTTAGCCTGTATTCCAGTCTGGGAAGGGTTCTAACTTTTAGGTTTTCTTTGTGATTGTGGGCACCTCCTGGCACAAATTGGAATCTCACCCAGAGAAGCTCATGGCTTAGAATTTTTCTTTTAAAATGTGTTTCAATGTTGAGGATGCTGCAATCCGGCCTATGCTCCCAAGGATTCTGAAAAGGAGCCATCTTTCCTCCTATCCCTATCCTTGGCTCACTACAAGATAGAACTATCTCCATAGTTCAAGCTGTGGGAAGCTTAACTTGAAGCCTGGGTTACCTAAAAGGATCACTTAAAAAGGAAAATGCAGACCCCCCTGTGAACAAAGAAAAGACACGGATGACAAGACTGACTCCAATCCAACAAAACAAATGAAAACAATATAATACAAGAATTATAGTAAAGTACAAGGGACCAATCAAGTCCCGAAATAGTGCTTCAGAAATTGGCCATTGATTGGTAATGGGACCAATTCTCCATCAAGAGAACTAATCCAAAAGGTATTTTCTCCTAGGATCTCAGCTATTTGGAATGGGCCTATCCACAGATGTTGGAATTTTGTGTGGCAACCTGGGTTTTCTTTTTCTTTGTCCCACATTAGGACCAGATCAAAAATTTGGAAAGCTTTCACAATTGCTCTTTTGTCAAACCATCGCTTGACAACAGCCTGGTGTTTGGCAACATGTTTTAGGGCCATGGTTCATTTTTCTTCAAGGTTTAACAAATTTATAAGATCAATCTGCACTCAATCCTCACCCTCAATGTATTGATCCATGAATCTCAAGATTGGTATTTTTAGGTTCATTAGAAAGATGGGTTACAAACCATATACTAATTGGTAGGAAGAAGTCCCCAGGGCATTCTTGATTTTGACCTGATCTGTCCATAGAGCATATTTCAACTAGGTGTGCCAATCTTTGGGATTATCATCTAACAGACATTTGATTACCATTGTCAGGTTCTTTTTGGTGGACTCAGTGACTTCGTTCCCTTGCGGGTAGTAATTAGAGGAGAATTTAAGAATTACTTGTTTCTTGAAAGCCCATTGAATGAGAGTCATGGATGAAAAGTAAGGAGCATTATCGCATACTAGGAAAAAGGGCATGTCGAACCTTATGATGATGAACTCTTCCAGGAACTTGGTGATCACTTCTATGGTACAATTTTTCATAACATGTGCCTCCGTGCAACATGTACAGTAATTAGTTGTAGTTAAGATGTATTGGTGGCCTACTGAGGATAGGGGATTGATCATCCCCATGAAATCCAACCCCCATTAGGTGAATGGATGCACCTCATCTACTGGTTGTAAGGGCATCACTGGGTGTCTCTCTCTAATGGTGCTAGTTTGGCAAATACAGCAAGAGTGCACATGTTCATGGGCATCTTTGAACAAATTTGGCCATTAATAACCAGATCTTAGTATCTAATGAGTTGTAGCTTCTGTTGATCCATGTCTCATACCATACTTGTCATGAAATTTTGTGAGAACTAGCTCCACTTCTATTCGGTCCAAACATCGTAGATATAATCTATCATAATTATGTTTGTAGAGCTTCCCATTTTTTAGCATGTATGAACTACTCTTATTCTTTAGTGCTCTTTATTGGGAACCATTGAATCCATCTGGACAATAGTTTTGCAGCAAGTAGTAGACTATGTCTTAATACCATACATCAGTGATTATTCCTTCACTGGTGTACACCTAGCACACCAATCCTTGTTTTGTTTCAGCTATCATCTTAGTGAGACCTTGACCCCTCACCATGTATGAACTACTCTTATTCTTTAGTGCTCTTTATTGGGAACCATTGAATCCATCTAGACAATATTTTTGTAGCAAGTAGTAGACTATGTCTTGATACCATACATCAGTGATTATTCCTTCACTAGTGTACACCTAGCACACCAATCCTTGTTTTGTTTCAGCTATCATCTTAGTGAGACCTTGACCCCTCACCAATTTTAGTAGTTGTATCTCAATATCAAACTCTTGCAATATTGCCATCCATTTGCCTCTTCATTCCCCAAGTTGATTTTGCATTAATAAAGATTTGACTGCTGGATCTAGAACAATAGCAATGACCTTACTTCGTAGTATGTAATGTCTAAATTTCTTGATAGCCTTGACCAAAGTGAAAGACTATTTGTCAAAACTAGGATATTTGAGCTCTACATTCTTCAGTGGGTAGCTCATGAAAGTAATTGGCCTTTCATCTTTCCCTTCTTTCTTCTGCATGAGGATCCCTGCACATGAATGTTCTGAAGCAAAAGAGTAGACTTTAAATGGTAGCAGATAATCAGGACTGACCAAGACTAGAGCCATGGCAATGAACATCTTGATTTCCTTGAATGCCCCTTTAGCCAGAGCATTCCATTTTATTTTAGCATCCTTTTTTAACATATCATTCAAGGGGCACACTATCTCTGCAAAACCACTGATAAATTTTTGGAAAAAGTTGATTTTTTTGAAAAAAGACTTCAATTCCTTCCTGCTATTTGGTGGGACCAATTTAAGGATAGCCTCGACCCTTTTGGGGTCAATTGAGATACCTATCTCAGATATAATGTGCTTGAGGAGTTTACCTTGTGTCACCCCAAAAATGTACATCTTAGGGTTCAAGGAAATCCCATAGCATCGACACCTCTTCAAAACTTTTCACAAATCTCTGATGTGGTCTGCCTAGTTCCTAGAGAAAACTATGAGGTCATCCATGTATATAATGATGCACTTGTTGACTAGACCTATGAATGCCCCATCCATAGCCCATTGGAAGGTAGCTCCTGCATTGATTAGACCGAATGGCATGCGGTGGTAGGAAAATGTTCCCCATTTCATAGTGAAGGCCATCTTCAAGTGGTCCTCTTCCTTCACCATGACTTGGTTGTACCCTATGTAGCCATCCAAAAAAGACATCATTTGAGAACCATTGACCACTTGTAACACTTCATCCAGAGAAGGAAAATGATAGTTGTCCTTCTGAGAAGATCTATTTAGATTTCTGAAATCCATGCAAAGTCAAACCTCTCCACTTTTCTTCCTTACGGGGACTAGGTTGGCTACCTAAGTTGAATGCCTAATAGGAAAAATTATCTTAGCATTAAGCAATTTTTGGACCTCCTTTTAGATTACTGGTTTGATCACGGGGTTGACCAATCTTTTCCTTTGGTGGAAAGGTTTAGTATCTAGGTTCAGCGGGATGTTGTGGGCTATGACACTAGGGTCATAGGTCTTTAGATCTTTATAACACCATGCTATGATGTCTTTGTACTCAGTGAGTATCTCGACCATCTATTTTTTCTCTTCTAGTGTGCCAACCTTGCCTATACAGACCTCCCTAGGTTTGAGTTGTGTGCCCAAGTTGTAAAGCTTGTAGTCATCTCCATTTACTACTAGGGTTTTCCCTCTTTCTCAAGTGTGCTCATCTTTATCAAAGATCCTTTCTAAAGCTACCATGCCTTTCAGAATGGAATTTGTTTTCAAGTTCAAAATCCCCAAGTCATCAGGCTCCTTTGTTTCATCTTCTTCTTCGTCAATGCTCTATTTTTCAAAGATCTCGATGTTCATAATGAATTCTAGGATTTGTTGATCATCATGAAATACTTGGAAATTTTTTATGTTATTACAGACAACGAGCACAACCATGAGTTCTACAAAGAATTTTTTCAACTTGGACTTCTCTAGCGGTTGCAAGGAACTTGTAGACACTGCCAAAGCATCGGCAATAGTATTCCTTCTCCTTGGGATGCTTCAAATGCTGAAAGCTTCAAAGTCTTTGATTAAATCCCAAACATGATTACGGTATGAGATCAATCATTTATCTATATAGGAGTATTGGCTTTTGATCTACTGTATGATCAATTATGAATCACCTTCCACGACAATTGCTTTTACCTACCTCTCATGCGTGAGGAGACCCTGAACTAGAGCCTTGTACTCAGCAACATTATTAGTGTAAAGGAACTACAACTGATAGCCAGTGTAATATGAGCCCCCGTGAGGGTTGATTTACTCAATCCCTACTCCTGCTCCTAGCTCACACTTGGATCCATCAAAACAAAGTTTCTAGATTGAGTGATTCTTATTAAGGGATTTCTTGATTTGGGGTTCTGGAACCACTTCTGATGGGGGTATCTTATCTTGGGGTTCACCAAAATATAGGGGGGGAGATAGGTATTTTGGTTCTAGGGTCCCTGATGTCTCTTCATTAGGGTGTACCCTTCTTGACAAAGGGACCCATTTCATTTTTTTCTTCACCTGGGCCTCATGCCATATCTCATCGCATAGGGGCAAGCATCCATCATCAAAGGAACTCCATTATTCTTGTAAAAAACCCTCTACTGGAGGGACCTCAGGTTGTTCATGAAGGGGGAGACCCTCCTCCTTTGAGCCCTTTGTTGTGTCTCCAATAAGCTAGGGTGCATCTGACATCTAGCTGACTAACTAAATAACCACCTACTGACAGTCTTGGTAGGTAAATTTTGAATGATTGGTCTGATGGAGGTGACAGTAACCTAGTAACATAAGTATATTTGGGTTGGCATCTCTACCGAGGTGTCTCATGTTCTTTGTCATGCCTATTATGAATTTTGCAAAGACTTCGTCTAAAATCTGAGCATCTATCAATCCTTGCACTGGGCTGTTATCAGAGTCCTCTTCACCTTTGAGGCTGAATGTGAAGGCTTTATCAAAATGATATACTCTTAAATCATCCTATGAGAATAAAAATTCATTTGGGGCATTATACTCAGTTATCATCTACTTGGGTTTAGGTTCTGCATCAATCTTAATTTGATTGTTGAGCCCCTTCCATGGTAGCCAAAGTTGGGTAAAATTAGTAGAGAACCAGCCCCTCAAAGATCATGTCCATTCCTGGCTGAGCAGCATGCCATAGGTTTTTGGGATGTCCACCACATGAAGATCGATGCAATCCTAGATTCTAGGGTCAGTCGTTAGTTGAATCTATCTATCCTTTAAAACCCCAATGACTTTGACTTCCATTTTATCAAGTTGGATCACCACACGATCAGTTGGCTGAGGATTCATTCCTAATCTCCAGCATATAGATAGTGGTGTCACATTACATGAAGCACCTAAGTCAATCAAATAGTTGTGTAGATTTTGACACTGAGAAAGAACGGAGGCACTTCAACCCTATCTTTGAACATGGTCGGCATTGCCTTTGTTGCATTCACATTAGACACATTGTTGGCATTATTGCTTGGGGAAGCTGGCTTGGAATGATCCAAGGTCTTTAGGAGGGCTTCCCTTTGAGTGGGACAACTTTGCAACATATCATACATTGACATGTTCATTCTAACCCTTTTTAGTTCCTCTACTACACTATACCTTTCATTGGCTCCAACTAGGCCTTTAGATGCAGTCGGTTGATATGATGTTGTCTAGGCAGCCATGGTGTTGGGTCCCCTTGGTGGTATAGGTTTATTGCTGGCCCTTAGATCAGGTGGAGTGGGCTGCATACTTGGAGGAATTCCATCCATTAGGGGCTCCTTTCTGCTTCTCAAATTGTGGGTATTTCTATTGTTGTTTTGGAAATCATGAGCCACAGATTATTCTGGTTGGCTTTCTTGGTTGAATGGGAAAATGAACTCTTCCTCTAAAGTGCTATTGACTGGAGTTCCATCCAAACTTGGATCATATGACTCAAATGCCATGGTGCTGAAATGAGCCTGGTAGCTCTTAGGATCCTAGGTTTGATTATCATAGTCCCCCCTATACTCAAAATCTGGCTGATGCATATTGGGACCTTGGGTGTCGCTGGTTTCTGATGAACTGAAGAAATTAGCATTATCCATGGGGATACTACCATTGTTCAAGTGTGTATTCCAAGTCCTATTCATCCTTTTTTGTCTAAATTTTTTGTATTGAGAGCTATTCCCATAACCTCCCCCACTATTGTTATTGTTGTTGTTATAATTGCCATAGCTACAATTCTGATTCTGAGAGTAATTATTCAGGGCAGTAGCTGGTCGTGGGAGATTTCCTTGATTTGCAATTGGGTTGAGCTTCATCTATGTGATCTCCCCAGTTAATTGGGATAAAATCTTCTTCATGGAATCCAACTCATTGACTAGGGCTTGGTTTGGTTCATTTGGGACAGTGACATTTTTCTCACCCAAGGCAGCCTTGTGTGTGTCATACCCCGGATATGTGATGGTCAGTGGTGGGGCAGCAACATATGGAGCTGGTACCGGGTTGATCTTTGGGGTTTGGTGCATTGGTGCTTTATTTTTGTTGTGAAAGGACTAGTTGTAACCATGTGTGTTAACGTAGGTGGGACACCATAACTTCCTCTTTCTTGTGGGTCCATTTGTTGAGTGAACAAGATGGCTTCATTACACACTTTCTCTAGAGTGTCAATGTCTCAAGGAGGTAATCTCTTCAGGAATATGGATGTTAGTGGGTCTAAGGCATGTAAGTATACTTGTATGGCGGTGCTGACCGGCATCATGTGTGGAGCCTCAAGCTTCTGATACATCTTGTGAAAATGGTGGTTGAACATGGTGATAGATTCATTAAGGTATTTTCTTACCAAAATGAACTGGTGATGGAGAGTTGTTGGATCCACATATAGTTTGAATTGATTAAGGAATTTTGTTTCAAACTCCTACCAAGTAGTAATGGATCCTTGTGGTAAGTTCAGATACTAGTTATATGTGAACTCTCCCAGTGTGTATGGAAAGAGGTGGCACATGATGTCTTGATGAGAAATCTTTTTCCAATTGCACAATTCTTTGAATGCATGGACATGTTCTTCCGCTATCCTAGATTCTCCATAGATGAATTATGGGTAGAAATTTTCAGGATTTTTGGGTAGCTGATGGAGCTATCCCTGCAAGTCCACTGGTGAACTTTGGGCATCTACAAAAAATTTCATTGGAGCTGGTGGTGGTGGAGCAGTAGGTAGAGCAACAATGGTGGGAATTGGAGGAAGATCTGGATGATCTGAGGTATCTTCTCCATGCTTTGTTCTGCTTCTACGAGGCTTGCAAAACTCTATAAGTTCAAGGAACTCCCCTTTGTTGGGTGAAGATCTAAGGACTCATTGAAATATCTTGGAAGAGAATGATCCAATATTTTGGGGTGTCCCTTTTGAGGGCCCTCCTTCTATTGAGTGTCATTTTTACATGAAGACAATGGCTAGGAATTGGGCAAGCAACTTCCCCTCTTGTAAAACTAACGGAATCAATCTCAAGGTTCCTTTTGGCTAGGTCTCAGCCACTTCGATAGCTCAATAGAAGACAAATATGAATCTATTTAACAAGGAGGCCTTTGCTAGTTCTTTTCTCAAGGGAAACTATAAAACAAACTTTAGGAAACCAAGATATCTCTTTTTTGATATGATTTTCAGATTTAAGAATGAAAGCAATGCTAATTTAATTGATCTACTAAAATAACTTGCAAGGAGGGATAGAAGATGTAAGGTAACAAGAGATTTGAAAGAAATTACTAAAACAAAACCTATTGGACATATGCTAGCATAACACCATCATGCGAATTAAATAACCAAGAAGATGAGAAAACCCACACAACAGAGATCAAATCATGTCACAATCTTCAGTTGAATAGATGCAATCATCGACACAAGTTGAACCAATGTAGATGTATGATAATTCAAAACTCATCAGTTCATGAAGCCACTCCAGATGCACACACATGTGAGACAAGTTAATCTTTAGGCACCAAAGAATAATCTTCTCATAAATTCATCACAACACAGTAATGTAATACCAGCAAACACCGAACTAAAAGATCATAGACTTAAAATCACTAAACAACCAATTGGCTCTTTGAAACAAAGAATGACAAAATCACACATTCACAAATTTTGCATAAACAATAGAAAAATCACACCATGAATGAAGCACCAATTGTATATCTTGTATTAATGATCAAGTCGACCCTAATTACATCATTTTATTACAATTTATAGAGCTCTACTCTTATTTTCGCAGCTAGGGTTTTGCTGCAACTAAACTTCAAAGTAAAACTAAACTAAAGCTTTGCATTAAATAAACTACTCTTAAAGCCTAGCTAAACTATCCTAGCATGGAGTTAGACCTTGTGAATTACAAAGATTTGATCAAAACAAGCATTAGATATCTCAAAAATGGGCTAGAACTGGTTCGTGCATGTAGTGATCTTCATGTTTGTCCCCTAGATCATTGGCTTTAGTTTATCCACGTAGTCCTAACTGAAAGAGATCCCACAATCATGCCCAAATGATCCCAAGAAAGAAGCCCAGAAGACTGAGAAGTGATCTCTGAGAAAACTGGATTTAACTCTCGGACATGCCCAAAAAATGCCCACAACCCAACACTTGGTCTGAAAATGCAACACCGAAAATTGGCTAAGTGCTAACCTTATCTCTACTACTATGGAGTTGTCAGACTTGTCAGTGACTGAAAACTACCCATGGCCGAAATGGCTAAAAATCTTGCACTGAAAAAATGACTAAGTACCAAACTACATTTTTTGTACATGGGAGCTGACAGATCTCAAGCTGGAGGTCCACTAGCTAGAAGGTACTTCTGGATGTGCCTTCTTGAATCTATCCACCACCTCCAACACCTCATTGAAGTCTGGCATCTTAATGCCTTGGGGAATCTCTTTCTATCTATCTCCATACTCTTTCAATCCCCTGGCAAAAGCCTTTATTTCTTCTTCAGAAGGTAGCATTTTCTGAATCTCCTCCCTTTGATAAAACATTTTCTGAAGATCCTCCTTTGACTTTACCCATTGGAATATATTCAAGTACTGATTGACAATATCACTCACCGAGTGCATATTCTTATCATCATCATCATCAAATAGATCTAAATCTAACCCCTCAAAGAACTCTTGTAACTCATTTACAAATAGCATGCCCTGATCCCTTTTCTTATCCAACCTTTTGAGCACCTTCTCAAGTATGGCCAATGCCATTGTTATCTCTTGGATCCATTCTTCAAATTTATCTAATTCTGCTCCTTCATAAATCTTCATTAGCACCTAGAATCCCTACTTCCTTATCATTGTCAACTCGTCCAATACCTTTTTCCAATTTAGGATGGTTTCTTCTACCCCATTCTCCTCACTCATGATCTCTACCAAAGAAACTATCCCTACCAAAACACCTCAAAAAGGTCTTAAAATATGCCTAAGAGATAAGCTAGTGAATTGCTCAAAATCTAGCTTCCAATCCGTACAAGCCTATACAAAATAATGTGGAATGTTAGTGTCTATATCCCCCCTCTTTTCCAAAATTGCCCGTAATGAGGCTTCGGGGTTATTTGGGTCAATTGGACCCACCATCTTCAAAATGAATTTCTTCATTGCTTCATTTTGTTCTTCCAATGCTTTTATTCTTTACTCATCTTTACTCATGAAACCCAAAGCATGCTTCAGACCCAAAGTAGCCAAGGTTTTGCTACCTTCTCTAGTTGGTTCTCCCAAGTCCACTTCTTCTAACACATAGTCCTCTGGAGTGATCTCCTTCATGCTAATATCCATTATGGGGATAGTGACCTATGCCTTCCACCTTCCTGCCTAATCTTGCATTACATAGGACATTCTCCTTACCTGGGGAACTGGTGCCATTTGGTGGAAGGCATGCCCTAGCACAATCATATCAACCTCTTCATTAGTATATACCCTAACCCTTGGTTTCACTTCTTTGGTAAGCCAAGTGGGCTTTGAGGATGCATTCAATGGCTCATAGGGAGTAGGCAATGTAGTAGAAGTCCCCACATGTTTTATCTTTATCTCCACTATAACTTCTTCTTCTTCTATCTCTTGCTCATTCCCAATACCTTGTTCTGGCTCTCCCTCACTAGCCGTCTATTGCTCATTAGCTATTTTCTCCTTAGTATCCATTTGAGGCATATCTTTTTCTATATGTATGTCTTCTTCTATCTGTGATTCTCCCTTATCACCCTCTTCCTTAGATCCAATATGAATTTCTTCTCCCCCTTCTCTGTTGATGACTTCAACTTCTTTCTCTAGTTCCTGTGAGCTCTAGGGTATTGACTCCATATGAACTTGGGAAGGAATGTTGAGTGGGGGAGGTGTAGAAGATGTGAGGGGAGTGGTAGAATGGGCTGGTGGAGTTGGAGTTGGGAAAGGAACATGGGTAGAAGAAGGTTACTGAGATTGCAGAGCATTCTATACGGGAGTGGAAAGCGAGGTAGTAGGAAGCTCTTGAGTGGAATGGTGGGAAGTGTGGAAGGGTGAGATGGGGGTGGAGGAAAAATAGACACATCCAAAGGTACTTGTGTACTTGTTTCCTCCACTGAGGTGATCTTAATAGATGATTCCTTCTCAGGTCCTACAATTCCCTCCTGGTCTTTGGCTATTTCAACCTCACTTTTCCCTTGAGGTGCCTATGATAACTCTTCTCCTATGCCACTAAAAAGACTAGTGAACTACATAGAAGCCTGTTGTTCAACCTCTTTGAACCCATGCAAACCTAAAAAATCAGAGATGTTGAATTCATCATCACCTAAGGCATCCAAATTCATTGGCTCTACCTGAGCAACTCCCCTATCATTCTTAGGGTCATCTTCCATTATTCTCCTTTTCTTCAGGAATCCCACTGACCATGTCCTCCTATTTAGGGAAATTTCATCCAACACATCTTCTTCTTCTTCCAAGGTATGCATCTATGTATGGGTTGAGCCCACTTTCCTTTTGTAAACATGACCCTTAGTTACTCCAACTGGCTTAGGTCCTACTATTTTGAACTAAGTTCTCTTTTCGGAGCTGGGAGAACTATGGTTGCCTGATGAAGGTGCCTCTGGTGGAGCAATGCTCCTAGTCATCCTAGTTTTCACTGGTTTGGAGTGTGTGACCAAACCATATGTGGTGGGGTGTTCATGGTGATATACAGTCTCAGGTTTTAGAGGAGCACCCCCTTTAAACTGAGGTTCTAGTATCTTTTCCCCCTTCTTCTTTCCTCAAGTTGTCTTCTCAGGGAGTTGCTTCATAGGAAGTGGTTGCATAGGAAATGGATGAGCAATTGAAGAATTTGTCAACTTGACCACATGTCGGGCTCTAAAGTCCATTTTTTCATTCTCATCCCGATCTGCCTCTGCATTCAAAATGGCCCTACTATATACCTTATCCATGTTATATGGAATCCATGATTTTATCAGAGTCTGCATCTAATGCCTTTTGTGGAATCTTCAGGGAAAGGGCACCTTGCACCAACTTTAAGCTCATCTGGCAATAGTCATGGATTCTCATCTCATAATCATCCACACAATTAGCCCAATGATCTTCAACATGCGGCTCATGGACATAGTGTCTTCCCATTATGTGGCTATAGGTACCAATGGGGTCAAAATGTGGCCTCACCAGGCTATAGGTTACCAATTGGAATTCATCCCATTCTCCAACCAATGACTTGCAAACTTTCATGTCCGGAACACAATGAGGACCAACTAAAATAGGGAAGTTCTTGCAGTGTTTCTTCTTATGCTTGATGTGCTCATGAGCATCGGACAATTGCCTTCCTATCTCTAGTAAAACTACCCTATCAGGGGGGTACCTTGGGAGCTTCTTGGGTGCTAAGATGCTTCCTGCCACCTGAATGTATGTGAAAGTTCTAAATTGAATGTAAAATGCCCCAATGGCCTGTACTTTGGTCGCTACTTCTTTTTACAACCTTTTAGCAAAATCACCCTCGATGGAGCGGATGCTTGTTGTAGTGAGAGAGGTAACTTGGATCAGTCAATTTATTTTGAGAATAAATCAATATAGATAGATCCCAATCACTTTTTTTTTGTTATAGTAGGTCTTCCACTCTACCATAAGCATACATCAATTGTAAGAATGAGGAACCAATACTCAACCAAGGACTTTCCTAACTTAGGCTGACTTATATTGTGACTCAAAATGATAGTGTACTGAGACAATGTTATTTGGAACTATCAAGACACAAAGAAGCATGATCAATCCAAAGGAAAATTACCCCTATTACTTATGGATACTAAACACTTAAAATTATATATTAAATCACACAAAATACATGCAAGTTACAATAGAGAAATGAGTATGTTAGATTATTTTTTACTATCATCCAACTTGTCATTGAAAATTTTCCATGATAGTCTAATATTTTTACTTATTTTGTATCAACAACATCTAGCCAGAATCTCATGATAGAGAAGTTGGTTGTAAATAGTTTCAATGTGCTTAAATACCCTCTTTGGGTCAAGGGGTAAGGAGTGTGTATTTTTTGAAGAACCAAAAATCAATAAAATTCTATTATGAAATGCCTATAAATCCCTATCATTTTACTAATCAAATGTTCAAATCTCAAAGGAATGGATAGTTATTAGTTTGAGACTCATAGGTTTACCTTATTGCACTTTACTATGGCTTTACAACTTTAACGAAAACTATAAACTTACAATGTTGATTGAATTTTACCAGTGTTAGAGCATGTCATATATATTTTTATTCCAAGGGAAGTGCATCATATGGGTGTTAGAATAATAGTGTCCCAATCAACTAAAAGGGGGGTAGCATACTTAAACTTTAAATTCAAACTTGTTTCTTAAAACAAAACACTGAACTGAAAAAGTTAATGAAGCATTAACACACATACACATGAAAACCAATATTTATTCTTGAGGAAAACCCTCTTAAGGGAAAAAACCTAGTGGGGATCAACCCACAAATATCTCCACTATAGGTATAATAACCTTGTTAAGAGTTATGGCCCTGTTAGGAGCTGAGTATTACAATAGGCAGGTCTTGATTAAAGGAAAGACCCTATTAGGAGTCTTTACAATGAGATCCCAATTAAAGAATCAACCCTTCTAGGAGTCCATCCCTATTAAAGGAAATTACCCTATCAAGGGTGTGCAATATATCAACCTGGTCAAGAGATTGGAGAGTTAAAGCCACCCTTAGGTTCTCTAAACCTTGCAACTTCAAGTTTGAGATAATTTTGTTCTGAAACTTCTTCCAACCTTTAATCACTGCCAAGAAAGATCCACCGTGTGCCTTAGTGCACAACCACTATTCTTTAGATAGTATCCAATGCATCCTTAATCTTGCATTCAACTTTGTATCTCATATATGCAGTTCCACACATATTTTCCAGGGAATTCAATCCTTAAGTACAAGTTACAACAATTATATCCAAGTCGGCCTTCATAGGATGAATCCTATTTAAAAACTACAAATGGACCCATGTGAAGATGCACACAACATCTCTTACAATGTTAAAACACATTAGTTACATCAATTAATCATTTAGATCCATTTATTAAGATCTCATATCATATTAATTGAAACATGTTCCAAGTCAGCCTTCAAATAGGTTTTCGTCAATGCACACATCATAGCTGATGCCACCTGTACAATCATGATGTCATATGATCAAAATAAGATCTCAAGATAGTTTCCAACATGAACCTATATTCACACATCATAACTCAAACAACCATGAGTACTATCCACAAAGTTCTGCAATCAACTTTGTCAAAATACTATTTTTGTCTTCTAAAGAGTAGTTGCTAGTAAAAATTTTGTCATAGCTCTATCCAATCAACTCATAAGAGTGTGAAATCATGGAGGGTGACCCAAGACATCATTAGGAGTCTCCCTTTAAGTGCACACATGTTGATTCTTTGTATTGTGTCTGTACAATTCTCTGCAACCTCTTATGTAGGCTCTTGAACAATCTAGTCAATAGCATATGTTGCCATCAAATACAAACTTTGTCATGAATGAAACACAAAACCAATGTAGCATGCATCTATCATTACTATGATACTCCCCCATAGGAATACCATCAGCAATCATGATAACAATCTCCCCCTTTGGCATTGATGGCAACATAAATGAAAAACATCTAATTTCCATAAATACCAAAACATGTTTGTACTATATCAGCATCTTTTCAAATCCTCTTCATCAATCATCAAATCCTCCAAAGGATGATCCTTTCATACTATTTTTCATGTGTCATTCTCTCCCTCATTGAAATCAATGTCAAAGGTGTTATTGTGTCTTTGTGAGACACCTCAAACAAATATAGTTTTACTACTTTCTTTCTATGCTTTCAGTGTATTACATGGACATACTTTGAGTATTGAAACACTTATGTATTTGAGGATTTTTTGAATCCTATGTTATATGTTCAGTACCTAGTTATGTAATTAGGGTACACTTGAGATACCTTATATTTTGATTTAGTTTCAGTTTATGATGATGTCATATATGGGAATAAAATGTGTTGGATGTAATTGTGATGAAAATTGATATAGGAAACCGATGATATGTTTATTTAATTCAATCATAGATATAGTTTATATACCATGGAATATTGATGATGTATTAAATTTCTATATCATGTTATTTTGGACCTACTGATGTGTGCAATGAGTGTGCAGGGATAGTTGACCATGGATCTAAATCAGGGACCTAGAATTAGAACCTATGTTATTTCATGAATCCAAGGTCCTGTTTGCATAAAGAAACATGGACCTCATTGTATAGTTGTTTATTCATAAATGTGGTTTGTATGTGTGTGTTTAATTTAGTTAAAGTGAATTTGATTAAGCCACATCATTTGTTTAATTTAATTGTGTCAATTTTGGCAATTGTTCCAATTAAGTGTTGGCATGACTAGTTAATTGTATTATGTTTAAGTGTAGGGTTATCTATGGGTTAACCTTAGTATAGTAACCAAGCCTACCATGGGTTAGGAAGTTTCTAGTTGATCAACCATGACTTTTAAATCTGTGGGTTAACTTTAGGTGGGGTTTAAGTGGGCCTTTTGGGCTCCCATAAGGTAACTAGGGTCAATTTTAGCTACCAAAGTTGGTACCCTAATGGTTAGGAGTCATTTTCAACCCATTAAGAGTCTTTAATCACATTTATTACACCCCTAAAATCTCTCTTTTGAATTTGTACGAATTTGAGAGTTGTGCAATTTTGGTTAACCTCTCTTTTCTTCCCAAATTTGTATTTAAATTCATTTATGGAGAAGGCAAGTGGGAAGAAGGGGATGGAAGGCTCTTCCTCACCTTTGATTGGTTCCTAGGTTGTTGTAGGTTTTCCTATATAGGGAAGGTTTTAGGAAGAGCTTGAGTGTTCACTCACTTAACTCTTGAGTGGTCATACAATAAGGAGCCTTGGAGATGGATTCGACACCTGGCACCAACTCTATGCAAAAATCAATGTCTCTTTTGGGAGGCATTCATGGTATCTCATCTAGATAGACATCTGCAAATACTTGAAGTAAAGGGTTCTCAAGTGTTATTTCTCTATCTTCCTTGTCAACCAAGTCATTAACTAAGACTGCAAGAAGACCATTTTTCAGAATTGGAAGGAGCTTAGAAAGGAATTGCTTGGAAGGATAGCTCATTCAAGAATTCAGATTCAAACCTTAGGCTTGGAGTAAGGTTGGATTATTTTAGTTTAAAATGTTTTTCTTGGCATGTATGTAAGCTTGGAGCTCCATTAATGGAGTCCTTGCCATGATTTTATGGTTTTTTTCTTTAAATGTATGGAATGTTTATTTGTGGTTTTTCTTTCATAATTTCATTTGTGAATGAGATTATTCAAGGCACACCCACCCTTGCGAGGGTAGATTAACTTTGAAGGAGATGGTAAGAAGTGACTCTAGGATTGTGCAGAGTCTTCCATGTGTGGAGGGATAAACATGGGGTTCTTGATACCCATGATGCCAAGTATGGCCTATGGGCACCTAGGGGGCATAAGGAGGAATTTTAGATTGCATCTTGTGTAGATGGTCTCTCCAAGTCCATGTGTGGTGTATGAAATCTACTTTATACTATGGATTCTCCTCTTGCTATTCCACCACTACCCCTGACAAGAGGAAGGCCTCTTGGAGACCTTCCTCTTGTTTAACCATGTTGGGAATTTTTGGTGTTTTATGTTTGGATGAGGTTTTGTAAGTTGTTTTGATACCCGTTTGTATCTCGTTCTGTTCTGGATCCCCTATCTCGGGGGTGGCCTTGAAAAGGCCTAGGTTGGGAGGTGAGCCTCTGTGGTCAACCACTTTCTATCAAGTAACTAGCTTGATATAAGACCTAGTAGTTTTGTATATGTTCATAATTCAAAATTTGTGAATTTCATTGTAACCTTGCATTTCAAGTTTATCTTGAGATTTAGAAATTACGGATTTCCTTGTAAATCATACATTTTGAATTTATAAATTTTATTGTTATTTAATGTACTGAAAAGGAAATTTATGGATTAATTTTTAAAGGTATGAGTTATTTGAATTTTAGTAATTTATGAGCAATATGATGATTTAAATGTTATTTTAAATTGGATAAATACCATGGATGTTTATGGCATCAAATTCGTAAATAAATGACTTGAAGAAATGCAAAGTTCTTTTAAAATTTTCAATAGAATGAATTAAACCATTTCTCTATTGATTAAATTACATTTAGCATACCCTTGTATATGCCTATATAGAAATTTAATTTGCAAAAGTATTGATTAAGATTTTGAGTATTTTATTCATTTATACTTTGAAATATTTCAAAAATATTTGCAAAAAAAAATATGCTTAAATCAAAATTTTGTTTCCTACATTATGTTTAGCCATTAAATTTAAATGCATACGTGTATTTGAAATTTGAAAAAAAAAATACTCTATATACCTGTTTGAATTTTCAGTGCTTAAATTTTACATCGGTTATTAAAAAAATAAAATAAAATATCCTTTTGATTATATATATATATATATATATATATATATATATATATATATATATATATATATATATATATATATATATATATATATATATATATATATATATATATATATATATATATATATATATATATATATATATATATATATATAGACACACACACACACATGCACTTACAAATGGCTTCGTTAATTAATTAAATATTTATTATTTAATTAATAATTATTCCTCTATTTGTTAAATAAATTATTCAATTTATTTACTTAATTCACTATAGTCTATTCCTCTATCCTAAGTCTTCTAATTAGTCTTATTAAAGTGATTTAATTAAATACACAATCACCCAAATATGACTAAGTCCCCTAGTCCACCTCACCTACCTAGTCACCTGACACATCACTTTGGCTAAAATAAATAATTATTATTAATTATTTATTAGTAATTATCCTCACCCACAACATGTCCTATTCTTAAGGGCTATGTGGCCTCATAGGACTTAGTCTCGTGACCACATGTCCTCTCAATAACCAAGTCAAGAGACAATCCCTATTCCTAAGGGGCTTCTCAAGCCACCTCTAAGGGTCAAAGATGACTCATAGGACACTTGTGCAAAGAGTCCTCATGAGGAAAAGGTCTCTCCCTATTTCTCTCTTGGGTCTTTGTGAGACATTTGAAATGTGTCTTTCCTTTCCACCTTCTTCTTCTCCATGTCAATGTGAGAGAAACATCATCCCTATTCTCCCTCTCACATTCCAACTACATCTCCCTTTTCTCTCAACTCCTTCAACCAAGTCAATCCTAGCCCTAGGATCTTCCACCTTTCATTCTCAACTGTAGGATTGTGCCACCTAGGCCTAGATCCTCCAAAAATATATAAAAGGAGCCTCATTTCCCCTTTGTGAGCTAATAGGTATTTTGTAATAGGTATTCAAGCATTCAAGCATTCAAACAATCAAGCATCTAAGCATTCTAAGAGCAATCAATCCATATTATCATCATTTCATTTTCGTTCCATCCATTAGATTGCATAAGCTATTGTGCACTCATTTCATAAAATCTCCACACTTTGGTAGCATCTTGGGAGAAGGCTTCATTTGGAAATTTGAGAGCTCAACCTCTTCAAGAAATCAAGGCTAGGAGGACAATGGAGACAAGCTCCATGGTAGGTGAAGGTAATTGATTTAGTTTCATCATTTTATAGTTACTTTGTATTCTTCATTGTGTTGCATTAGATTGATTTATTAGCTTTTAATAGTTAATTTATCATCTCTAGTTATTAGACATCTAATTTGGATACATTTTTAGCACTAGAAGGAGGGCCCAACCAGGTTTTTCACTTTCAATTTTTAGTTTTCCATGTGCATATTTTTCTATAGGATATTTTGGCGCATTCATACATGATTCCTGTGCATCCATTCATTTCTGTTGCAAATCAATTTTCTGACACCATAGTCACTATTTCTTTTTCTGCATTTTCACTTTCTGTCATATTTCTATGCATTCATTAAACTATTTTGCGCATACGTATTTTTCTACTCTGCATCGATAATAGTTGTGCATATACATCATCTCACTGCACATTCATATCTCTGTGCTACGCTTCCCTATTTTTTGTGCATTTATCAAACATTTCTATGCATTTACTTAATTGTTCTATGCATTTGTCATTTGTTGTGGTAGACTTCAGTTTTATAGTTATTTAGATTTTTAGCTAACATTTTAATAAGTGTCTGTTCATTCTAGTAGTATTTAGGCTATTTTTGCAGGACGTAATCTTGAAGACCCCATTGCTAAACAAATTTTCTAATAGTTTGATTGCAGATTGCCAAGGGTTTTGCAAAATAAACTATAATCTCATTTGGGCTTAAAATAAGACACGTTTTTGCTTTGTGTGTCTTCTTTAGCATAGATTCAAGTGTCTATTGTGTTTTTCTTAATAAGCTATTTGTAATCCCAAAATTATAACAATGTATCATCTCCCCTCGCCATTCATGGATCGTGGGTGTAAGAGAAATTATTATAATTTTTAGAGGGTGGTCTTTGGTGGGAAAAGAGGTACTCACCCCAAGGAACGACCCAACCAGTAATAGGCTAAAGCCAAGCCCTTCCAAACTGGTATATAAAAAATTCTAGTGTGATTAGTCTCAAATTAAATAGGTGTGAATTCATTGTGGCAACCAAAATCTCCTCCAGCACCCCAGTGGTGCGTTAAAGTCCTACTTAGTAGAGGTGAAAGCCTTGCTTTGAAAGGATTGGGAGAGCTCCCTTAATTGGGAAAATGACTTGATCAAAACCACTTGAATGGATGTCCTTACTAAAAGCTTTTGTTTAGTGGCCAAAAACCTTCTATTTGCTGGCTCAAGGGGTCACCCAAGCCCGTGAAGACACCCCACATTACTCATGGTTCATAGTAGAGATAGCAGTTCTTTGGGAAGTAATGACCCATTGAATTTAGAACTTGGTGTGCCTGAGAAGTGAGTGCACTGTAAGGAGGAGCTCATGCCTCCAAGTTCCTAGGCTATCTGTTGTGAATTTGCATGGTTGGATTTTATTATCCTAGTGGGGATTCAGGAGATATCATCTATGCCAACCATAGGATTGTAAGTGTGTTTGTGCATTCATATTAGCATAGTTAGAGTAAAATCATTTCTATCTTGCGTGTGTGTGTTTATGCATTTTTCATTTGCCAAAAACTAGAAAACATCAGAAAATCAGACAAAATTTCCAAATCTTGCAGTCCAAAATAATCAGAAACAAAAACTTGGGCATTCATACCAATTTGTTGCACATACATTAAACTATTCTGTGCATTTGATGATTTTTCCATGCATCGGTTACAATTTGCAGCACATCAATCTCATTTTGTTGCACATTGATCAATCTGGCCTACGCATTTGTTGTTGCGCATTTACAACAATGAGCATTTCCACAAACTTTGCAATTTTCAAAATCACTTTTTCAGCTACCCATTTTCATCCTTAGTAAGATTCTGGAAAAATAGTCAAGTTACACAGACCTCTGATCTTTCATTTGACCATTTTCATCACTTTTCATCAATTTTCATCAACCTTCCTTCATCAAGACTCATCAAATCATTTTCTTCCAATCTTTGAAATTCTCAATTTAGTGTTGAAACATTACCTTATCTATCAGATTTTGATCTTTGTGAGTTTACCATATCAGGATATATCATCCTTAACCACCAAACTTACTTAGGTTTTTATCTCTTGATTTCCCTTTGTCATATCATAGTGAGATCTATACCTCCTATTGACTTAGAGTTTATCAAGTTGTCTTATCACTTTTCAACACGTTTCAATATCTTTCCTATTAATCACTTTCCATATCTTATCATTGAAAATCTTTCATCCCGCAATCAATTCTCCCATTTTATGGTTCAAACTTGATCTCAGAAACTAAAACAACCCATTGATTCAGAATCCCTAGACAAAATGGATGGAAACAAAAGTAATGAAGAAAACCCTTGGCCTGACGCTCCTAAGAAAACTTCACTTTTTACATCCAATGACAAACCCACCAATGACAAACTTAGAGAAGCTTCACAAGATCCTCAATTTTATCATGTCATGGAAAGACTCTTAGGCATGGATAGAGAGATGTATTTCCTCATGCTTGCTCAACAAGGAGTTAAGTTACCAAGAGATTTTGATGTTTCCCATCTTAGAGAACCAGTTCATGCAAACAATCAAGAAATCCCTAAGGGTTCTCAAGATACTCATAGAGAAAAGGAAACCAATCAGCAATCCAATGCTTCTCATAGTCATGAACAACACACTACTTCTCAAAATTATCAGCAAAACCATGCTTCCCAAAATCGTGCTTCACAAAACAATGCTTCCCACAACAATGTTTCCCAAAACACTCAAGGAAACAAGTTATCTTTGGATCCCATTCTACAACAAATCCAGATGCTTCAACAACAAATCCATGACATCCAAATTGGATCATCAACTAGGAAGTATTCTTTGGATGATATATGTCCTTATCCTTTTGATAAGAACTTAGCAATGATTCCATTCCCTCCTCATTTTGAGGTACCAAAATTTGACAAATACAAAGGGAATTCGGATCCACAAGACCACATTCATGATTTTTGTGCTGCTTGTATTGAAGTCGCTCACAATGACACTTATCTTATGTGACTATTTCCATGAAGTTTAGGAGGACAAGCCATGGAATGGTTCTCCAAACTACCCCCAGGCATCAAATCTTTCAATGAGCTTCTTGAAAAATTTGTGACTCATTATTCATATAACATCAAACATGAAGTCACTATGGTTGATCTTTGTAATGCACATCAAAAGAATGGAGAACCCTTCCTTACTTTTTTGCAAAGATGGCATCAATTGTTTGCCAAATATCCATGAATGATTCCTGAATAAGAAAAGATGGATATCTTTGTGCATAACCTTACACCAGAAATGAGTTATGGGTTACAATTGCAATGTCCACAAAACTTCAATAAGCTCATAGAAAATGGTATCAAGATTGAGGAAGCCATGGTTAGAAAAGGTGAGATAAAACTTTATTCCAAGGACAATGTTGGGTCCTCAAATTCCAATCCCAACAACTATAACAATGACAAATCAAAATTCTAGAATAAAAACAAAAACATTGTCAATGATGGGATTGTTGATAATCATAATGTCAAACCAACACAACCCCTTCTCAATCTCACCATTCAAGCCAATGCTACTCAAGGAACCTACAACAATCAATCATCAAATCAAAACACCAACACAAATTCATCTAAACCATAGTTTCCTTTCATGTCACCTCGAAGAAACTTTACTCATTTAGGGGAATCTCTCGAATCAACATTACAGAAGTTAATCACAAAGAAACTCATTACGCTTCCTGACATGAAAGATTTTGAACCTAGAGTGAAGCCTTCTTGGTGGGATGAGAATGATTATTGTGAATTTCACAGAGGCAAAGGACATAAAACCAATGATTTCAAAAGGCTCAAAAATTTAATTCAAGACTTAATTGAAAGTGGTGAAATTATTGTTGATGGACATACCTCAAATGAATCACATACGGCTTTCAAAGATCCACTTCCTAAGCATGAAAAAGGAGGTTCTTCCATCACTAAGAGTGACAATCAAGCCAATTATAATTCTACTCCATATCGATATGTTGGTAACATTTCTGAATGTCATCCTTCTTAATATTATGCCAATGTCATTACCATCAAAGGAAAATTAGAGAGTCAACCAGTCCATGTTACTACTTGTGCCCAATCCAAAGTTACTCTCCAAGGAGTCCAGTCTAAACCAAATGCACCTCACAACAAGTTTGTTTATGTCCCAAAGTCTACAATGAATATTTCCAACCAATACAACCTTTTGGAACAACTCAAGAAAACACCTGCCCAAATATCCATCTTAGAGCTTTTGTGTCTGTCCCCATCTCATAAAGATATCCTTGAAAAAGCTCTTTTAGAAACCCAAGTCCCCACAAATCTAGATCATGATCAATTTCAAGCTATGGTGGGTCATTTAACAACCCCGCATTACCTATCCTTCACTGAGAATGATGACTTAGCTATTACCCAACCTCATAATGCTCCCCTACATATTGAAGTCCTTGTCCAGAGTCACAAAATCAAATGAGTACTAATAGATGGAGGAGCTAGCTTAAATATCTATACATTGAAACTAGTCCTTGCATTGGGATTCTCTAAAAATGCTATTGATCCCAAGAAGAAAATCATGATAAAAGCTTATGATGGGGAAGAGCAGTCATCCAAAGGGTTTTTTGTTTTACCAATTAGAGTAGATCCTATAATCAAAGATGTACCTTGCCAAGTTCTAGACATGGATCTTTCTTATAACATTCTCTTGGGAAGACCATGGATTCATTCTATGCAAGCTGTACCATCAACCTATCATCAATGCTTGAAATTCCCTCATAATGGTCAAGAGGTCACTATCAAAGGAGACACTAATCATTTTCAATATTGTAGCAATGTGAAGACCTTTGATTCTTTGGTTCCTTATAATCATACTAGATCTTTTGCAACTACACCCATTGATCCTAGTAATATAGCATCAACTTCAAAATCAAATGGGATCAAGATAGACATAAAAGAAAGAAGTATGAGAGAATACACTTTAGGTAAAGCTCTTTGCATCACAGAGTTAGCTTTATCTCCTAGATCATATGGTAGATCTTTGATCACTAAACAACAATCAAAACCCCCTTCAACACTTGTTTATGACACATTTATAAGTGGGGGCACAATATCCAAAGAGGCAGCTAAGCGTAATGCTGATCATTTGCTTAAGTCACTATAGAAGGAAGAGGATATCAAACATGAATATATATCACCTGATGTCTATGGTAAAGGGTATACTTTGCTACAAAAGATGGGATACCAAGGTGTTGGACCTATAGGGTTACAAAGAGAAGGTGTTATCAAACTAATTTTGCAAAATCCAAACTATCAAAGAGACACTACAGAATTAGGATACAAAGGAGAAGGACCAAAAGAACCAAAAGGAAAATAAAAGATCACACCTTTTCATGAGATATCTAAAGCTCCTGCCTTACAATTCAAAAAGAATGGTATGTATGTAGATCCATAGAAACAAAGGATAGCACTAGAAATCATTGATAGACTTGGGGATAATGATGATTCTGACTGAAATGATTATGAATGGGATTCATTATCTAATTGTACTGTAGAAATAGGAGTTGATGTTATCCATCACCATAGTAACAATTACCATGAGGGAGAGAGTTCAAAGACTGACTCACTAGGATTAGTCCCACGTGATACTTCTTTTGTTGATTATGAGGAAAGTGACCTTTATCTTGCGATAGATGAATTGGATGAGAGTGTGGAAATAGACCTCATTGATACCATCATAAACCTTGACAACTTTTCCATCAATACCATCTCTACCTTTGAAACTGACCTGAATGATCCAATGCCCCTTGTATATCCCAAGCTTATTGATTGGGATTCTCCCGATCATCCAGAACTTGATGTATTCCATAATGATGATGCAATCATTGACTATCTTGGAATCAAAGATCATTTACCACCAGGGGATCACAAGTTAGGATTTCTAATAGAACTCAATGACATGGCCTACTTTGGTGAGAGTGCCAATCCTTTTAGTCATAAAAATATAAAAATAATCAATAGATCTAATGGTGAAAACCACTCAGTGGCAGTATTAGATCCAAAAATAGTAAAAATAAATGACACATCTAAGGGTGAAAACCTCTCTGAGGCACCTGATGATGGAAGGATTGACCTCTTCCCAACTATTTATATTGAGAGCAATCTACTATTCTTATAGAACCAACAATACCTCTTAACATTGGAACAGAAGAGTCTCCACGCATCCTCAAAGTAGTAGCATCCTTGACAGAATCAAAGAAAGAAGCTTTTGCAAAAATTTTCAAAGACAAATCAACTTTGCCTGGTCCTATGCTGATATGTTTGGCCTAGATCCAAATCTCATTATGCATCATTTGTCTATCAGACCAGGTGTAAAACCAGTTAAGCAGAAACTCCACAAGATGCACCCCCACATTACACTAATGGTTAAAGTAGAATTGAAGAAGCTCCTAGATGTTGGATTCATTTGAGCTATTGATTATGCTGAGTGGATTTCAAATATTGTCCTCTGCCAAATATTGACGTTATTGTTGACCTAACAGCTGGGCATGAGATGTTATCATTAATGGATGGATTTTCTAGCTATAACCAAATCAAGATTGCGCTAGAAGACTAAGAGAAGATTTCTTTTACTTGTCCATGGGGTACATACTACTGGAATGTGATGCCTTTTGGCCTCAAAAATGTTGGAGCAACTTACCAAAGAGCAATGACCACAATCTTTCATGATATGATGTACACCATTATGGAAGATTATGTTGACAACATTTTAGCAAAATCCAAAGATAGAGCTGGTCATTTGAGAGTGTTGGATAGAATATTCACCCGGATGGAAAAGTATCAGATTCGACTCAATCCAAAGAAATGTGCATTTGGAGTTACATCTAGTAAATTGTTAGGGTACACTGTCTCAGCCAAAGGAATCAAAGTAGATCCAAAAAAAGTTAAAGCAATAATGGAGATGGCTTCCCCCACTAACATCAGTCAATTAAGATCCTTGCAAAGACATCTCCAATCCATTCGAAGATTTGTTTTTCAACTAGAAAATCAAAGTCATCCCTTTCAACATTTGTTGCATAAAAATATCTTATTCCAATGGGATGATCAGTGTGAAGCAACCTTCAATAAAATCAAGCAATATCTGGTGAATCCTCCAACTCTGATGTCACCAATTTCAAGCAAGCCACTCTTGCTCTACATTTCAGCTATGGCAGTTTCACTAGGTGCTCTACTGGCTTAGCAAGATCATGAAGGAAAAGAAAAAGTCATCTATTATATCAATCGCACCCCAGTAGGATATGAGATAAATTATTCTCCTATAGAAAGAGCATGTTTGGTCATTGTTTTTGCATCATAGAAGTGGCAAAATTACATGTTGTCACATTCAATTCAGCTCATTGCAAAGATTGATCCTTTAAAGTGTCTATTAAGAAAAATAGCATTGACAGGAAGATTGGCTAAGTGGGTAATGCTACTTAGTGAATTTGATATTGAATATGTAGATAGGAAGGCTATCAAAGGTCAAGTGATAGTAGATCAACTAGTAGATGCTCCATCAACAGATGACCAACCTATATACACAAAGTTTCTTGATACACACATCTTGGCTCTATCTACACAAACCTGGCAACTATATTTTGATGGATCATATACTCAACAAGGTTTAGGAGCTGGTATTCTTTTTGTCACACCACAAGGATACACAATTCTGAAATCTTACAAAATACTCTTTCCTTGCACCAACAATGTAGCAGAATATGAAGCCTTTTTGATTGGGTTAAAGATGGCTTTACAATGGAAAGTAACTGAAATAAATGTCTATGGGGACTCTCAGTTGATTATAAACCAGGTTAGTGATGATTATTAGACTAAAGATGATAATTAATTACCATATAAACATATGGTTGATGACTTCAAATAATATTTCTCAGTCATCACTTTTGAACAGATTCCTTGGCATGATAACAAGGCTGTTGATGCAATGGCAATGATTGCTTCTTTGTTTGATACAGAAGATACCAAGGTCTGTTTTGAGTTCTTGGTGGAATCCCTGACTTGTCCTGCATATGATGATCCTGATACAAGTATTATATGTCATCTAATTGAACATGACTCCCCAATCTATGGAAAAATCTATTCTTATTTGAAAAATGACATCCTACCCCCTAACCTATCCCAAAATAAAAAATGAACTTTTCTCCGCCAAGCCTCCCACTATGTCCTAATATCTGATACCCTTTATCGGTGAGGTCTTGACAGTACTCTCTTACAATGTCTCGAGCATGATGAAGCTCAAACTGCCTTGCAAGACATACATGAGGGTATTTTTGGGACACATTTGAGTGGTCCCTCTTTGGCTAAGAAACTCATGCGTATGGGTTATTATTGGCCTACCATGGAAATAGATTCCTTTCATTTTGCTAGGGCATGTAAGAAATGTCAGATACATGGGAACATTATTCATGCTCCAGTGCAAGAGTTACATCCTTTTATAACTACCTTTCCATTCAGTCAATGGGGGCTCAACCTCATGGGTGCTATCAACCCTCCATCTTCCAATGGTCACAAATGGATTCTCACTGCAACAGAATATTTTACTAAATGGATTGAGGCCGTTCCATTAATTACCACCATAGGGAAACAAATATCCGTGTTTATCTTAAACTATATCATTTGTAAATATGGTATACCTATGTATCTCATTACTGATCATGGGAAACAATTTCAAAATCAGGACATGGATGAACTATGTGCAAAATTCCATATCACCCATAACTATTCCACCATATACTATCCCCAAGGAAATGGCCAAGCTGAGGCGTCAAATAAAACTATTGTTAAAATCCTACAAAAGACTGTCAATGATGCTGGTTGTGACTAGCATATCCAACCAAATCCAGCCTTATGGGCTTACCAAACCTCCATCTGTACTCCTACTAGAGCCACCCCATACTCCCTTGTCTATGGATCCGAAGCAGTCCTGCCCCTTGAGGTTGAGTTGCCTTCACTTCGTGTCACTCTCAAAGATTTGATTCCTGATGAAGACTATAGAGTTGCATGGTTGACTAAACTAGAATTGCTAGATGAATGCCGTCAAAGAGCTTATGATCATTTGAAAGTCTATCAGTAGCGTATGTCTCATCAGTATAATAGCAAGGTAAAGATCAAAGACTTTTAGCTGGGTGACTTAGTCCTTCGCAAAAATCCAAAGAATCAATTGCATCATGAAAAGAAGGGCAAGTTCGAACCCAATTGGTTAGGTCCTTTTGTAGTTACAAAAGTTTATAGTTCTGGGGCTTATCAATTGTCCACACCAGAGGGAGATCCTTTGGATGAACCTCTTAACAGTATCCATCTCAAGAAGTTCTATCCTTGAAATCCCAATGCAATGACTATGTATATATTTTGTAAACACAAAAAATCATAAAAATAAAAAAAAATAAAAAAATCAAATGAAAAGAAAATTGCAATAAAAGCATGTGGTGAAAACCTAGAAATAGGCACCATGTGTATCAAGTTAGCTCCTCTATCTATTAGGATTCTTCTAGTGTGTCTGTTCATTGAATATATCTGCAATAAAATGGCTAGTCAGTCACTGTCCCCACCATGTACATATCATAATAAAATGGCCAGTTCATACACCATCCATTGTATCTACCCATAATAAAACCCCATCATAGCTTGATCATTTTTCATGGTCTTCATCCTAGTTTTTTTGAGTCTTTCTTCATCCATAATAAGTCAGTCCATCACCTAGCTGGGGGCATGTCCTCGACCTAGTTCAGGAAGTAGATCTATGATAGTCATGACTCTTAGAGGACATAATGGAGTATTTTCACTAGACAAAGCAAACACAATCAAATGTTCTTTCACAATGATATTTTTATGATGAATCAGAATCTATGATCTATCCTTCAAAACATGATTGTTTATCTATCGAATCTTGACTATACATCATCACTTCAACTGATCACTATATCTTACACTATCTTTTGGCAAAAAGAAATGTATATTCATGACAAGCATGTTAAGAATGATTTGTTGTAAATTATGCATTCATATCTGGATTTCATTGTTATCATGTTTCCTATGCTATTCCATGATATCTTTGACATGAGTTTGAAACTCTAAAATGTCATTGATTAGGATAGCCATGACGGGGCATGGTATTTTCTTTGATTGTTGTTTGTGGGATATTTTCTGATGAAATCGAAGGAAAAAATAATTGGGGTGTCTACGCATAAGTGCCTTCATCCATTTAATAGTATTGACAACATCCAAATCATTTTGCTCTACATATTTCTATTTATGGTGATATGCCAACACATACCTTGACTCCAAATATTTGTTCCCCGATGGAGGGGGGAAATATTCCTTGTCTGTTACACAAACCAAACTTAGGTCATCTCAGTTCAATTATACCTAGATGCTTGTCAAGTTTTCTATATTAAACTCCATGCAAGAAGTGCTCAGGTCATCCTGGTTTAATTATACCATGATGCTTGCATTTTCTTGCAACATAATGATCTCAATGATGAAAATCAAGTTCCAATTATTATGAAGTTCTAAGATGTTACCTAATGTTGTGGAGATACATTCATTTCATATTGCATTTCATTTAAACAGTTCATGACTTGCATATTAGTGCTCCTTTTGTAGATATTTGTAGGTTACCTTTCTTATTAGGTTATTTGTTCTCCTAGTCTATTCTTCTTGTGTCAGGTACATTATTATTTCAGTTGAGGACATTTGGACAACAAAAACATTAAGTTTTATTTTGCATTTTACAAACATCAAATTCATTAAGGCCATGCATTATCTTTATTTGTTATGTTCATTTGTATATTATCCATCTCTATTACATGCATGTTTCATGTGTTGTTATAGTTTTTATTCATATCTCATTGTCCTTTCATTAGGGTGAACATTGTATATTTTAGTTATCTTACAAACATTTTCATTTATTATCCATTATACACATTATATATCATTCATTTCTTATCCATTATATGCATTTTATGTCATTTATTTATTATTCATAACATGTGTTTCCAAATCATCATTTATATCATTCATTTACATCACTTATTTATTATCCATTATCCACATTGTTCATTACATCATTTCATTTTTCATCACATAAGCATTTGTATAGTGTAAACTCATTTAAGACATGCATTTATATCCATATCATATGATTAACCATTAAGCATCAAATAGAATATAAAGCATTTAGCATACATTCTATGCATATTAAAGAAAATCATCACATCCTACATATGTCAGTATGCACATGTATATAAAACACTCAAAGCAAATCATGATAGAATTGCATCACTATAAATATAGAATCAATCATATAGAGTCCATCATATAAAGTCCATAACACAAACAAACTATCCAAATGTCCAATGATATATAATCAATAACAATGTGTCCAAAGTCAGTGTCCATCAAGTCAAAAATATAATGATACAATGATAAAATGGACAATAGTGTATACAATGATCTCTCAAATCTATGAGCCACTACCTCCAGACTCTGTCTGCTGTTGTCTACGAGATGCAATGTGGCCTTGTGTTGCTGAACTACCTGATGCTGAGGATCCACCCTAATCTCTTGAACCTGTTGGTGCTCTAGGAGGGTGTGATGATACACCCCCTCCACCAACTGGTGCCTCTCTATCATGAACTACTATCCTGATAGCCACTGAGCTCTCCCTGTAGCTCCCAATCCACTGATCCCTTGAGACCACCTATCTGTATGCCTCTCGCCAGTAGGATATCTCCTTCCCAACATGTATCATGGCTCTAATACTATCTCCATGAGGACCCAAATCCTCTGTGCATTGTAGCTCATCTAGTAACATCTCCAACTCCCTGAGTCTCTCAAGCGCTGCATCCCACTCAGCTCTCAGCACTCCCATCTGCCTATCCATCCTCTTAATCTATCACTCTAGCCTAGGAACATGGTTTGCCTACACCTGTTTCATTGCTAGATAGACTAGCAATGAGTCTATATCTAGATCCTCCTCTTCTATAGCATCTCTCTGTAAGTAGGGATCCTGTCCCCCGATATCCATCTTTGTTGCCTGCTCCTGAGCATCCACATCCTCCATTGGGGCATCCTACTCATCTAATCCATCACCAAGGATCTGTCCACCCTGTACTACTCTACCCTAAGCTAATAGTATGTCTACCTCATCCTATGCCAGTACAGCTAGTCCCTATACTGGGGCAGCTAGTATCTATGCCTGCACTACTGGAACCTATAGTGGAGCTCCTCACTAGTAGATTTGAGGTCAAATTTTGACCAAATTTATCGACCAAATTGGAAATGGTCTTAAAATTTTCTTTTTTCTTCCTTTTATCCCCTTGTTGGTCAAAATTTTGACCAATACGGGGATAAAATGTAAAAAAAGAAAAGAAAGAGCATTTCATTTTTACTTTACCCCTTTCTTTTTCGGCGCGGGCGATAGCGGGCGGGAGCGGGTGAGAAGGTGGGGATAACTATGTATGAATTTCCTGACAACTATTTTCTCTGTGTTTCAAAAATTCAAATTCCTTTATACAAGTTATCTTTTGAAACAGAGTATTTTACCAATTCAATCTCAGGCTTTTGACTGTTGATGATTCACTGAATTTGGTTTTTGAAATGAGACACAAACCAAATTTAGTAAGTGATTGGACGTGCATGCCCATACTTCATTTCATTAAGTCCCGAGGTTTCTTTCGCCCCTGAAATGTGGGGCCCCTCTATCTATATGGCCTCTTATTGGATTGTTCGGATCTTAACAGTTTTATCCTCTATGAATGGTCATAAGAATGAAAACCCTAGTTGATCAGGCTAGGATTGATTCAACTAGAAGTACTCGGTAGAGTTAATGAGACTGTTGGTTGCCACAAATGTTCTTCATTCCACAATAATAGGTTACTATTCATTATCCATCTTTCTTTTTGTATCATTTCAACATATGTTATTGTTTAGGTTGCATATAGTTGCATGCCTGATTTTAGGGCTTCGTTAGTGTTCACAAACCTGAGCTTAACAAGATCCAAGCATTTCCAACTAATATTGTGATGTTCATCTTCTTCACTGTTTCTTTATATTGCATTTACCCAATTTGAGCAATGACTAAGAAGCAAGTTTTAACAGTTTCTACAAGTCCAAGTGTTGATTATATTACAACATACTACCCTAAATTGTTTTTCAACCATCGGCATTGGAACTCCATGGTGAAGTTGAAGTTAGGGTCAGAATTCCATGACAGACCAAGAACAATAGATTTTATTCCGGTTTGTTGAATAATTCCTTATTTGAGAACACAAAACAAATAATAGAAAAACTAATTGCCTAAGATGTGTGATTATATTTACATGCTTGGACTCACTGCAACAGTTAATTTAGTTGGACTTTCATAACCGACTGTGTTAGAAAGAATAGTTAATCTATTGAATTACACAAAGCCATGAATACATGAATAGATATTCTTGAAATGACAAATCTATTTGTACTTTACATGTTTGACAGCATATAGAAGAAACAAAGATAAAAAACATACTAAAAAATGTCAACTATTTTCTTATTTCCCAATTTTCTTCAAAAGTCCTCTATTCCAATCCCTTGATTGGACACAATATATAGATTGCCATTGCTTCCTAATAGGTCCAACTGATGCCACACTAGTGGTGCCTGTTGGAGAACTGAATGGTCAATCTGTTACAATAATAACTGTGCTATTGCAAAAGCGCGGCAACATCATAATGTAACTTTTTATAACAGCTGAAAATAAGAAAGCTTTTAAAACTAAGAAACCAAAACATAAAAATGGAAATGATCCTCATGGACTAAGGGCTCTTAGGCTTATAATCACGCCTTAAAACCTAAAAGACCTTATTTGATGTTTTAGACTTTCAAACACTCTTAAAACACCTAAAGACACCTAGATAACAAAATTTCATCCAAGGGATCAATCGATACCCAAGGTTTATTAGAGTGACTGTCCTCATTTGTTGAAGGAAAAAAGCATTAATGTGGTTCAATAGCAATGCATTCAAGTGGCAATTACACAAGGGACAGTCACTGTGAGATGTCCTCATTTGTGACAAGGACAGTCACACATGAGGACATCTCACAGTGATTCTCCCTTGTGTAATTGCCAATTGAATGTATTGCTATTGAACCACATTAATCCTTTTCTTCTTCAAAAAATGAGGACAGTCACTCTAAAGACAACATGATAATGTACACTCACTATAAGGACAGTCACAAATGAGGACATCTCACAGTGACTATCCCTTGTGTAATTGCCACTTGAATGCATTGCTATTGAACCACATTAATGCTTTTTTCCTTCAACAAATGAGGATAGTCACTGTAAAGACAACATGATAATGTACACTCACTATAAGGACAGTCACAAATGAGGACATCTCACAGTGACTGTCCCTTGTGTAAATGCCACTTGAATGCATTGCTATTGAACCACATTAATGCTTTTTTCCTTCAACAAATGAGGACAGTCACTATAAAGACAACATGATAATGTACACTGACTGTAAGGATAGTCACAAATGAGGACATCTCATAGTGACTTTCCCTTGTGTAATTTCCACTTGAATGTATTTCTATTCAGCCACATTAATGCTTTTCTTCTTCAACAAATGAGGATAGTCACTCTAAAGACAACATGATAATGTACACTCACTGTAAGTGTACATTATCATGTTGTCATGATAATGTACACTCACTATAAGTGTACATTATCATGTTGTCTTTATAGTGACAGTCCTCATTGAAGTGGCAATTACACAAGGGATAGTCACTGTGAGAACTTCTCATTTTGTGAAATTACACAAGGGACAGTCACTGTGAGATGTCCTCATTTGTGACAAGGACAATCACACATGAGGACATCTCATAGTGATTCTCCCTTGTGTAATTGCCACTTGATCGAATGTATTGCTATTGAACCACATTAATGCTTTTCTTCTTCAACAAATGATGACAGTCACTCTAAAGACAACATGATAATGTACACTCACTATAAGGATAGTCACAAATGAGGACATCTCACAGTGACTATCCCTTGTGTAATTGCCACTTGAATGCATTTCTATTGAACCACATTAATGCTTTTTTCCTTCAACAAATGAGGATAGTCACTGTAAAGAAAACATGATAATGTGCACTCACTGTAAGGACAGTCACAAATGAGGACATCTCACAGTGACTGTCCCTTGTGTAATTGCCACTTGAATGTATTGCTATTCAGCCACATTAATGCTTTTCTTCTTCAACAAATGAGGATAGTCACTCTAAAGACAACATGATAATGTACACTCACTATAAGTGTACATTATCATGTTGTCATGATAATGTACACTCACTATAAGTGTACATTATCATGTTGTCTTTATAGTGACAGTCCTCATTGAAGTGACAATTACACAAGGGATAGTCACTGTGAGAACTTCTCATTTTGTGAAATTACACAAGGGACAGTCACTGTGAGATGTCCTCATTTGTGACAAGGACAATCACACATGAGGACATCTCACAGTGATTCTCCCTTGTGTAATTGCCACTTGATCGAATGTATTGCTATTGAACCACATTAATGCTTTTCTTCTTCAACAAATGATGACAGTCACTCTAAAGACAACATGATAATGTACACTCACTATAAGGATAGTCACAAATGAGGACATCTCACAGTGACTATCCCTTGTGTAATTGCCACTTGAATGCATTGCTATTGAACCACATTAATGCTTTTTTCCTTCAACAAATGAGGATAGTCACTGTAAAGACAACATGATAATGTACACTCACTGTAAGGACAGTCACAAATGAGGACATCTCACAGTGACTGTCCCTTGTGTAATTTGCACTTGAATGCATTTCTATTGAACCACATTAACACTTTTTTCCTTCAACAAATGAGGATAGTCACTGTAAAGACAACATGATAATGTACACTCATTGTAAGGACAGTCACAAATGAGGACATCTCATAGTGACTGTCCCTTGTGTAATTTCCACTTGAATGTATTGCTATTCAGCCACATTAATGCTTTTCTTCTTCAAAAAATGAGGATAGTCACTCTAAAGACAACATGATAATGTACACTCACTGTAAGTGTACATTATCATGTTGTCTTTACAGTGACTGTCCTCATTCAAGTGGCAATTACACAAGGGACAGTCACTGTGAGAACTTCTTATTTTGTGAAATTACACAAGGTCACAAAAATTACAAAACAAAAATAATATTACAATTCACAAAAATAATTTTGTGAACTTCTAATATTATGACACATGAGGACAGTCACTGTGAAGACAACATGATAATGTACACTCACTATAAGATCGATGTCCTCATTTGTGACTGTCCTTAAAGTGAGTGTACATTATCATGTTGTCTTTAGAGTGACTGTCCTCATTTGTGACTGTCCTTACAGTGAGTGTACATTATCATGTTGTCTTTAGAGTGACTGTCCTCATTTGTGATTGTCCTTACAGTGAGTGTACATTATCATGTTGTCTTTACAGTGACTGTCCTCATTTGTGACTATCCTTACAGTGAGTGTACATTATCATGTTGTCTTTAGAGAGACTGTCCTCATTTCACTGGGCATGATGAGAAAGGAAGATATACCTATCAAATAATAGAGGCAAGAATCTTTGATTACAGACATATTTATAAGAACCTTGCTTAGTATTTGTTAGCATATGTGCAATGACTATATTTATGATCTTTACAGGCATATCAATGTCCTCATTTGAAGAGCTAGCACAAAGTATATGTGTGAAAATTTATTTCTAATTATTAATATATTGATGGAGGTGACTAGAGCTCTATTACAAATGAAAGATAAAATATTAAATTATTTAATTAGTTTCAAGTTGAAAATATTTTAACAATTAATGTATCTATGAATTGATGGAAGGATTCATGTGTTTGCATCCATTTATCCTGCTTAGTCTAGTAGAGTAGTCACTTACTCCCTACTTAGAAATTTCCAAATTGTGGGGTGAGAATGCTAAAGTCCTCATTTTCATTTAAATGAGAAAATAAAAATGGAGATGATGTAGGTTTTTCTTCTCTTTTTTTTAACCTTCTTGGTCTTTGGATTTAAAAAGAAGAGAGGCATGAGGAACCAAAAAATCAGCAAGATACTTATCCAAAAAAGCTAAGAGTAAATTGTCCCATATTTGAAAAAAAATTATAATTTGTATTTGGTTATTATTTGGGATATGTGATGTTTTATAGATTTGAGATTAAAAGATCTATTATTTTTTTTAACATTTGACAAATAGATTGCATACTCGATATGCTTCAATATTTTGCATCCATCTTTGCATAGGTATACGACAAAGATAAAATCTTTGAAGACATTCATTTTCAATATTTCTAATTATTATGACTATATGTCAACATCCACTAAAATAGGTATGTTTATTTATATCACATTTTTATTGTGCACACATTTACATGTGTAGTTAGCTTAAACAACTCCTCCAAAAGTATTTAATATATATCTAGGTTCAAAGTGCTTCTAATTTTTATACTTGAGTTTTTTGTGTGAATTTTTTGTAGGAGATATTTTGTAGTCATTGCAGAAGATGGAAACATACAAGATGTTAGAAGCTTGTTAGTGATTGTTTATTATGTTTCACAGAAGAGAAGATGGGGTTAACAAAGGAAGAATTAAGTAACAAAATGTTGCTTATTGTAGACTTAGTGATATATTGATGATCTATCATGTTGATTTATATAAATTTGAATATATTTTTTAATTTAATTTAAATACATCTTGGGTTTAAATTGATTCAATGTGCAATATATTTTTAAAAATTTGTTATGTAGGAGCTGCCAAGAATTTATTTACTTGTGAATTAGACCTTCTAAATTATAGTATGAATTTTTTTACTTGTGAATTAGAGTTTACTCAATTATAGAATCATCGTACATAGAAGGGAGATGGTCACTTTATTGCAAGTGGCATCTTGTTTTTTAGAATATTGAACTTAGATGATTATCTTGTTTTTCATAAGGGGGGTGATTATCGTTTATTGCATACTATTTCATTCTCTAAAATTGATTATATATAAAAGAGATAAGAATCAACATAGATAAGAAGGAGATGATTATCATTTATTGGTTATTTTTTATTGTGTAGTATGTTATTTTCTAAGAATCAATGTACATAAGATGGAGATGATTATCTTTTCTTATAGGGTATCTTGTTTTATTTTATTTTGTTTAGACAAAAGTGGAAGAACCACTATATATATTTATATTTATAAAAACTGATTCAAAAAGAGCTCAATCAGGAAAGAACCAGGAAGAAAACTCGACATCATCGCTTTATATAAAAAGGTTTAAAAAAAACCTTAACGCTATTTGATTAGTTTGTTACATTCGAAAGGTCGTGGCCACCTTTAAAGAATGCAAGTGGTCAAAGACCCATACATTTCAAATTTTGAACTGCTAGTGGCTAAATTCAAAAATCAAATAGGATGCATCTCTAAACCAATCCCATAGGATGCATCTCTAAATCAAACTCTTGCAAAATAGCCTTCTATTTCTCGTGGCGCTCTCCCAAATCTGACTACATAACCAATCTCTTGACCACTTGGTCAGGCATAATGGCATATATATTGCTTCTCAAGATATATTGTCTAAACTTCTTGAATTATCTAACCAAGCTGAAAGCTCATTTCTCGAGGGCCCAATACCTCACTTCACCATTATTGAAAGGTGAACTCATAAAATTGATGCAGAGGCTTAGGGTGTCCAATCTAACACCTTTTTAAGCTTACAAAAATTAACACAGATCTCCTCTTGCTTCTTCTGTACATGCACCAAATTTTCCACCCAAGTGGAGTGGCGGATAGGAAAAATTATCGTTGTAGCAAGTAACTTTTGAACTTCCTTGAAGATTAAGGGTTCTATCAACAAATTAACAGGTTGCTACTTTTGTATGAATGACTTTATGTTAGGCTTGAGAGTTATGTCATGGGTGATGATGGAAGTATCAAATATCTTTAGATCTTCATATCAAGTTGTGTTAACTTACTGATGACTTGATGCTTAACTCTCAGTAAAATGGTGATATAGGGTCCTTATATTACACATAATTTTGATTAAAAGTTAAAATATAGCATTAAAATCTAAATGATAAAGATATTTCATATGATGTTTTCGATATTAAAATGGTTGAGAAAATAGTTGTTCACTAAAAAATTTTATCAGCAGGTTGCAAACAAATCATCCTTCTTCCACCAACAAGTCATTCCATTCAAGAAAGACCATGTCTAACGATATCAACACACAAACAAATAGGGAGACAATTGCTAGACTATGGTCTAACTTAAAAAGAAAGGGTGATGGAAAATGTTATTGTCCTTGCAAACTTTGTAAGGGCTTAAAGACTCGAAGATATCTAATCAAAATAGTTGAGGAACATTGTAGGCAACATGGTCACATTGAAGGGGGAAACAAATTTCATCCATTGGTATGTATTTTAATATTTTATAAAATACATAAGACATGATTTGATGATGACAACATGATCATGGTTAATATAAGGTCATCATTTTCATATAGGTCAATGTCCCTCAATTTCATGTTATGGACCATGACAATCTGGAGAATGTGGATTTCCAAACGAGGGAACATGGAGGTGTGAACATAGAAGTAGAAGGTAATGATATCATGGAAGAAGACCACGATGATGAAGAATATCAATATGATCATGATGATGATGTTGATGCAGAGCTTGATGTACCTTTACTTGAGAAGGCACACGAGCCCCTATATGAAGGCTCCGAAACAACTCTTCTTGCCGCTATATTGTTGTTGGTGAACCTGAAGGTTATGAATGGTTTATCCAACGTAGCAATGACACGTATGTTAAGGTATGTCATCTTTTTTAATTATTTTAGTCATAATTCCCTTGCAATTAATATTCGATGAATCCTATAGCAATTAATATTCTTTAAATTAACAAATTATATTTTTGGTCGTAGGTTGGTAGGTGAGTGTTTGTTACCACCATCAAACATCCTACCTCACTCGTACCGAGAATTATCTGCCATTATGAAAGATATTGGAATGGAATATCAAACAATACATGCATGTCCGAATGATCATATTATATATTATAAATAGCATGAATTTGCAACAGAATGCCCTATTTGTCATATTAGTAGATATCAATCAAATCGAATAACAAAAAAGGTGCCTCGCAAGGTTCTTCGACATATTCCCATTATTCCACGTCTGCAATGATTATTCAAGTGCAATAGCTTGGCACAATTTATGGATTACCATGCACGCAATAGAAGTCAAGATGGCATTATGAGAATGTCTGCAGATGGCTTGGTATTTAAGGAAATAGAAGAAAAATGGCCACACTTTAAAGAAGAACCTCGTAATCTCAAGCTTTCATTGGCAGCAGACGGTGTCAATCCATTTGGAGAGATGAGATCTACTTACTCGGTGTGGCCTATTTTTGTTATCAACAATAACATTCCTCCTTGGTTGTCCATAAAGAGGGAGCACATAATGTTGTCACTGATTGTTCTAGGTATTTTTTGATTTAATGGTCATCTAAATTAATTTATTATTAATAATCCATCAAAATGGTTATAATAATTATGTAATGTTTTTGTTCATTCAACTAGGTAAGTACCAAGTTAAAGATATCAATGTATATATTGAGCCCCTTATCAACGAGTTGATGGTGTTATGGAATGGGGTCACTATGTATGACATCTCTAGACCAATAGGACAAAGACAATTTCAATTCCATGCAATGCTTGTATGGACAATACATGATGCCCCTGGGCTAACACATTTTTGTGGTATGTTCTCTTCATAACGCCTCTTTTTTGGTATGTTATAGTGCTAACACAAAGTTAACACATTTAATCCAATTAGACATGATCTTGTAGGTCTTCAGACAAAGGGAAAATTTGCATGTCCAGTTTGTGGTCCAAAGACAAAATCTCGTCATTCAAAAAGTTTGAGAAAGCAGGTGTTCGATGAGAATAGACACTTTCTCCACAGAAATCATAAGTACCAAATTACTGAAAAATATCTTTTCAATGGGAAAGAAGAGACTACATCAAAGCCATGGAGAATGACACCTCACCTATGGAAGTTGGCATACAATAAAATAAATCATCAAGGTAATGTCATTCCATCTGATGGGTTTTGTTCCAAATTTATCTTTTGATATTGTGTTTTGTTTACTGATGATGTAATTGATGCTTGTGAAGGTCGTCAAGGCATCAATGAACAACTTCCAAAAGGACTCAAAAGTTATCCTACGCAATTTACTAGGTTGCCGTACTACGAGCAACTCCCAATCATGCATTTGTTTGATCCTATGCATATTGGAAAGAATGTAATAGAGACATTATGGAAAATATTGGATGGAAGGCGTGACAAAGACCAAATCATCAAAATTTGTAGTGACATTGAAGAATCCAACCATGCAATGAAAAATTTTATTCAATCCAATCAAAATGGAGACCAGATTGATACAAGTGCTCTTCCATGGTTATTGTCGGAGCAGCAGAGCAATGCTATAAAAGAAATTATAAAGAAAATACGATTTCCTACAGGATTTGCTGCGAACATAAATGATCTCATATCAAAGAAAAGTGAATTTGGGCCAGGGATGAAAACACACAATTGGCATATATTTATTAAGGTAATTCATATTACTTTGTATTCACTATATATTTGTATACTATATATTTATTGTGTTCAATTCTAATGATTACATATTTATGTTTTGCTTTAAATTGTAATGGTTACATATTTATTCTGTTCAATTCTAATGATTACTACATATGTGATTTATAATTACCAATTTTTTGTTTACGATGCTCAATTAATTGTTGTTGATACATGTATATTTGTGTTTGATTATCACCCTTTTAGCAAACAGGCAATTGACTACAGACATTGTCACCCCGGCCTTCGATTGACGATCTTGCATTCCATACATAAGGTAAATTTGTTCATGTTTACGATGTTGCATATTGTTCATGTTATCTTCTAAGTTATTTGTAGCATACGTATCATGTAACATTTAGCTAACTTAAGATAAATGATTAACATATGCAGTAAATTTGACCCCTTTGGCATGGATCGTGCACAGTGACATGGATCGGCAGGTATAAGTCAATAAATAGACATAATTTTCTTATATTCTTCTTGTTTATCACTGAGCATGTATGTTATAAATAGACATATTATATAATCATATAATGTATATATAGACAAAGAAGCGTTTAGAAATATAATATATAATCACTTTCAACCTAGTAAATTTTATATCTCTCATGTATAGACAAAGAAGAACTGTACGTATGGGTCACGACTTGATTATTCTATATATATTGACATGGCAATATCTCATTTGATGGATTGCAGCACCCACCAAATAGGTACTTGTCAAATCTATCTACATCGAATGAGGGAAATGAGGGAATGCTAGATGAAAGTTCTATATGTAGTATGGCTAAAACAAGGAGATCAACTAGAGGTCAAAAGATTAGAAAAAAATTTGACAAACGCATGCAATATTTCCTTGCTAATGGGGGGTCATGTTCTTATGATGATGAGACCAAAGGTGACATCAAGGTGCCCTTTCAGTACACACACATTGAGAAAGAATGGGTACCCAATGAGCTACCTCCAATTAATACTAATTTTTGTGTTAATGAGAGGATATATCGCATTGCTCCATCCTCATTACATGGTTTGGGCCTATTTTCCATGGATGGGATAAAGGTATATTACAATAGAGTTGTTGAATTGTTTGAGTATGTCAGTTCGTGTTACAATTACAATGATTGGATGCGGATTGTTCAATATAAAAAAAGTATGCGTAGGTATGCACTATCAGCTAATTATATACAAAGGAAAGAAAATGATCAAAGTAAAAGATTTGCAATGTACATTGATGGGAGACCAAAAGCAATAGGTAATATTGTGGGTTTTATAAATAGTACGTGACCTTCATCAACTAATAAGCAACCCAATTGCATATTTGAGGTGCGCGAGGGGAATCAAGTTTTTGTATGTGCAATAAAATCAATAAGTGCAGGGGAAGAACTGCTAATAGATTATCATTTAAATCACATAGATACAAACAAAGTTACTATCATGAGGGTGGTAAGTACTATATACTATTTTATTAATAAGTTTTTTTTTGCTAAGTCTATTGCTTTTAGTTCGCTAAAGTTTTTATATTTAATCTTTGTCACAGGATGATATGGATCCCGCACATGATAGAGGCCACGAGGATGCTCCTCCCACTTGTTCTTCAGCAAAGGTAAACCTTATTAAAATTGTACAAATTAGATAGTTGAAAAATGTTATATTATTACATTATTTTATTTATGGTTTTGGAGTTTTTATGATAGTTTTACTGATATTCCTATCACAATTTGATGTTTAGGATAAGGGAAAAGCACCCTCAACAGTAGAGGCAATAGCTACCCCTGATGATGATGATCTTTTTGCAGATTCGCCTAATGTTATAATCATGGTAAAGAAAAAAATGAAACAAATCAATAAAGATATAATTAACATTTTGTATGAAAGAAATCCAAGTGAGGAGATGCTTAGGAGGCTAACTGAATTGAAAGCACTCGGACATCGGTATCAAGTAAGCAGTAATGAATCTTTAGTTATAACAAAATTTCAATAAAGGTTAATATTTTATACTCTTTTACGGTGTGAAGTAAAATATATGTAATATGTATTCTTGTTGTAGGATTTTATGGAATCTCTAGTACCTGATCAAGGACAATGTGCGGATGAGGCCGGTACTAGTAGACCTCCGGCTGCCTCAGGTAAAATAATCCTTTAGTTGACAAGTTACAAGGAATTTTTTCTTTGGAACATTCAAAAACTTCTCAAGTTAACTCTTACTTTTATTATTTGAAAATTTCTTTGCTAACAATGTATTGTTCAGGTCCTCAATTGCAGGAGACTCCTACTAGCCAAGTTGCCCATAGAAGATTGTCGAGTGCAATGTCGACCACAAGGGCCATGCAAACATCAACGCCTTCAAGGGCTATGGCATCTAGTAAATCATTGTTTTACTACATTTGGTTTTGTGCTAATTATGATTTCATAATTTGTACTTTAATCTTGGGTGCATCACATAGTGGATTATTTTTTTGGAGCAGGAGATACCCCGGTGGCACCACTTGGTACACCTGGTACCAATCAATCTGCATGTATTGGTGAAAATTCACCACCATTTCCTGGATCTACCCATGTTACTAGCACGGGTGCGACGTAGACGTCATTATTGATTGACAATAATGAATCAATGCCTATAAAATGTCCTCAGATTCCAGGTACTTTAAATAATTATTTTTTATATTGTAATATGCATTTTCCTATTCATAACAAGTTTTGGATTGATTATCCCATGACATTTTTTGCAGGAAATGATATGTTTTATAAGAAACTTTATGACCTAACATTGCATATATTCGGGCCCACCATACGTAAAAGGTGGAACATCATAAGTGAACTAAGTTTATCCCACTATTTTTTTTTCATATCATTAATTGGTACAATATTTTTCCTTTCATTCTGGTCTTTTCTTTTAGTGGCTATATCTAACAATTTTGTGTTTTTCCTTAAAAGGTGGAATTTGCAAGAAAAAAGTTTAAAAGATCAGCTCATCAAAGATTTATAGCATGAGTTTGGCAATAATATTTTTGATGAGAAGAAAATTTTGGAAAGAGCTTGCAAACATCTTAAGACTGTGAGGGACCAATATAGAAAGAGTCTCGTCCAGAACCCAAAGTATGAGTGTCCTCCCTTTATTTCAGCGATGGATTGGAGTGAATTTATTTTAGATGCAAAGGAGAAAGCAGACGCTCAAAAAGGAGTTTCACCAACAAATGTGAGAAGGTATGCAATAGTATTAACTACTAGTGATAAGGTGTTTGGCATGGACTTTTGAGATGATAATTAAATTTTGAATGCAATCATTATTTTTCAATATAATATCTTGGTATGATGTTTTAGACATTTTCACCATTGAAGGCAATGTGTTCAGCATTTCAAAGTTTCATTTGTTATTCCATATACATGTTTTTATAACCATTTTTTCAAACTTTTCATAGGTTTCAGGACACTTCAAAGGCAACAAAGGCCAGGCTAGAAAAGATTGGGCAACACAGACTTGGCGCTGGCGGATATTCAAAAATTAAAGCTCGCATTGTAAGTAGCAGTAAATGAATTGCAGAGAAAAATTATTTATAAAATGCAAATAATTTTGTTTAATCAAAAAATGCAGGGCTCTAATTTTAATTTAGAGGCCACAGAAGAACACAGAAAAATTGCCTTCAAGGAAGGCTATCAAGGCGTGGCTGAACGCCTATGGCAAGCTTCCACTGGCCCAACCGAAGAGTCTCCTACATCATGTGCACAGGTAAATATGCCAAAAAATATATTAGAAATTGAATACTTGAGCAACAATCAATTTGATAATAATGTCCATTACATTGCAATGCAGTCTACAGTGCCGCATCATGAAGCCGCTGATGTGGATCATACTGTCCAAGGAGGTGCTCATCTGCTATTTAAAACTAATTATGTAATTATTAATATAATTTAACATCTTAAATTGAACTTGGTGTAACATTTTTGTGTATATTTTAGAGGATACAGAATCAGGTCATGCTGAACGAGTGCCGGAGGATGTTCAGACTGATCACCATGTAGATCATGTGGCACATTCAGGTAAAGAAAATCTATGTTTTGTTCTTTTAAATTAATTTTTTGATTTATAGTTCTTTTACTTACATAAATACTTGTAATTCAATAATATAAAAGTGTGAATTTAACTCATGAAGTAGTTATTGCAGCAGACCCCCCTTCAGCGCAGCGGCCTCCTATTCTTGAACAGATGAGGAGGAGACACACATTGGGATTAGACTCAATAGATGAGCTTAAGGGGCTTTCTAATCGATGGTTCATAAGGCACAACACTTGGTGAAGGTTTTGCAAATGAGAATGCAAGCAGAGTGGGTTTAACCATGGAGGAAACTTCGTAGTTAAGTGCACTCGAGTTGGAATAGTACTGGGATGGGTGACCTCTCGGGAAGTCCCGGTGCTTCACCTTTGTGAGCATCAGCTAGAGCCAATGAGTGCTAAGTGTTCCATTCATTCTCATGAGAGATGGGTTCATGTGAACCACTACTCATGAATCACGGGTCAATGAGTTTGACTCAAAAAACTACACAGTTGAATCTTGATAGCAATATCACAATTTGACTTGCTGTGGAAAATATCTCCTACTTATTAATTGACAAGCTTAAGGGGCTTTCTAATGAATGGTTCATAAGGCATAACACTTGGTGAAGGTTTTTCAAATGAGGATGCAAGCAGAGTGGGTTTAACCATGGAGGAAACTCCGTAGTTAAGCGTGCTCGAGATGGAGTGGTACTGGGATGGATGACCTCCCAGGAAGTCCCGGTGCTTCACCTCCATAAGCATCACCTAGAGCCAATGAGTGCTAACTGTTCCATTCATTCTCATGAGAGATCCATTTGATAAAGCTTGGTGAAAGAACTTCAAACATTTTGAAGCATCTATTGGATTCTGTCACCCAAATAGAAGATGGATTTCCCAATTCAAAAATTCAGAGTTCTTTTCATTAACCTGTGATTCATGAGTATTGGTTTACATGAACCCATCTCTCATGAGAATGAATGGAATAGTTACCAGTCATTGGCTCTAGGTGATGCTTATGGAGGTGAAGCACCGGGACTTCCCAGGAGGTCATCCATCCTAGTACCACTCCAGCTCGAGCACGCTTAACTACGGAGTTTCCTCCATGGTTAAACCCACTCTTCTTGCATCCTCATTTGCAAAACCTTCACCAAGTGTTATGCCTTATGAACCATTCATTAGAAAGCCCCTTAAGCTCATCAATTAATAAGTAGGAGATATTTTCCATAGCAAGTCAAATTGTGATATTGCTATCAAGATTCAATTGTGTAGTTTTTTGAGTCAAACTCATTGACCCGTGATTCATGAGTAGTGGTTCACACCAAAGAATGAAAACTCAGACTCGGCAAGGCCGACTCAACCCATGACTCGCCGATGACTCGGCAACGACTCGGCTATGACTCAACAAAAAAAAAATAGAGATTTCTTAAAATTTAAAACTTGTTTCAGGCACCCATTATTGAATAAAGCTTAAAAACACATCACATCACATCTAAAGGTCAAATAACATCTAAAGGATATGGTTAAGAGAACAAAGTATAATCGATAATGAAGGGAATGAATGGTAATTGTTATGAATAGTCATGTCACTTCATTATGAACTAACATGTCATTTCTAATGTGAACAGTCACGTCTTTTCTTATTTGCTAGTTCAATATATATAGATATTCAAATGTGTAGATTCAATCAATAACCAAGGCAATTTGATCACTATTTTTTCCATTACATTCATTGTCTTCATTCCATCTCTCCAATTTGAATCTTGTGGATCATTGATTCTTAGCATTTCAATCTTCATTGTCCCAAGGCGTTTGTCCTACTATTCCCTTTAACAACTCATGAATGCTCATTGATGAATCATGGCTGTTCTAACTGATATTCTTGTGATTCATTGGCTAACTTTTTTGACATTCCTTGGACTGCTCTTCATGACCTATCATTTACTTACTGTTCTGATCCTTATTGTGACTGCTCTAACAGTGAATGTCACTGTTTCTAACAGTATATGTCATTGTTTCATCATGTAATCACTGCGATACATCACTGCTCTGATCAATTTTCTTTTCACTGCTATCACATTGCAAAACACTGCTTTTAATCATCTTTTATCAGTGACTTTTCATGACTAATGACTGCTTTAGGATTCATTCTTCTGTTTGCTATCTTCTTTCTTTGAACACTATCCTTGAACACTCACTGAAGACTACTGTCATCAGAAATTCATGAAGCCTACTGTCATTAGAGATTCATGAAGATGATCAATGTCCTTAGACATTGATGTGACTATTTGTTAATTATCATGTCCTCTCATAACAGTCATGATTTTCACCAATATTCTTCTGCATTTCTCCATTTCTGATCACTATCATAAAAATGAAAGCCACTGTCCTCCAGCATACTATCTTCTACATCCTTTTGTTTTCTGCTCTCATTCGTGGATTATTGCTCATATCATTGTTATTATGACTGCATCATTGGCACAGTCTTCCTTCTTGAAACAGCAGATTATTGTCTTGTTCTAAGTGATTGTCACAATTTTTCTCATCCTTCAACAACATGTATATCACTGTTGTTGACAAGTCTATGGCTCGGGCCTACCGTGGCGCGGGTCATGAGGCACAGACCCACGAGTTATGGCCATGACCCACTGACTTGGTGAGTCACGCAGGTCATGCCCCATAACTCAGCCCATGACTCGGCCAGGTCACCAAAACCTGAGAGCCATGGCTTGACCCGCGAGTCAGGATAACTCGCCTGACTCACCGCGGGTTTTGATACTCTGGTTCACACAAACCCATCTCTCATGAGAATGAATGGAACACTTAGCACTCATTGGCTCTAGGTGATGCTCATAGAGGTGAAGCACCGAGACTTCCTGAGAGGTCACCCATTCCAGTACTACTCCAACTCGAGCACACTTAACTACGGAGTTTCCTCCCTGGTTAAACCCACTCTGCTTGCATTCTCATTTGCAAAACCTTCACCAAGTGTTGCACCTTACGAACCAGTTGATGAGCTTAAGGGGCTTTCTAATCGATGGTTCATAAGGCACAACACTTGGTGAAGGTTTTGCAAATGAGAATGCAAGCAGAGTGGGTTTAACCATGGAGGAAACTCCATAGTTAAGTGCGCTCAAGTTGGAGTAGTACTGGGATGGGTGACCTCTCGGGAAGTCTTGGTGCTTCACCTTTGTGAGCATCAGCTAGAACCAATGAGTGCTAAGTGTTCCATTCATTCTCATGAGAGATGGGTTCATGTGAACCACTACTCATGAATCACGGGTCAATGAGTTTGACTCAAAAAACTACACAGTTGAATCTTGATAGCAATATCACAATTTGACTTGCTGTGGAAAATATCTCCTACTTATTAATTGACGAGCTTAAGGGGCTTTCTAATGAATGGTTCATAAGGCATAACACTTGGTGAAGGTTTTGCAAATGAGGATGCAAGTAGAGTGGGTTTAACCATGGAGGAAACTCCATAGTTAAGCATGCTCAAGCTGGAGTGGTACTGGGATGGATGACCTCCCGGGAAGTCTCAGTGCTTCACCTCTGTAAGCATCACCTAGAGCCAATGAGTGCTAATTGCTCCATTCATTCTCATGAGAGATGGGTTCATGTAAACCACTACTCATGAATCACAGGTTAATGAAAAGAACTCTAAATGCACCTTACGTATGTAACATTTTTTTTATAAAAAAAAATAGCATTGGTCAAAATTTTGACCAATGCCACCAAAAACTTCCACCAAAGGATGGTCAAAATTTTGACCAAAACAACAAAATTTCCACCAATTGAATGGTCGAAATTTTGACCATCTCATCCGTCGAATGTATAGCATCTCGGTCGAACATTTGATGTTTTCATCGAAATTTTGACCAACATTTGGTGGAAATTTTTGCTGCCACTGGTCAAAATTTTGATCAATCCTAGGTGGAAATTTGTTCGACAATTGGTCAAAATTTTGACCATTATAAAAAAAATGACGACAATTTTGGAGCATGGACTCGCTCGAATTTTTGACCTATGTTTTAGTCAAAATTTTGACTGATTATAAGTACATCAAAAATTCGACAAAAAAAGACCGACGATAATGTTGGTCATAAATTCGACTAATTTCGGTCGAAATTTCGACCAATTCTTGGTCGAAATTTGAGGCCAAATTTACTAGTGCTATAAAGTTATTATTCTTAATAACTTGTATAAATGTAAGAAGTATGTGATGCAAAGATATATGCATGATGTAATAAGATAGAGTAATGATATGATGTGAAGATATATGTTGTAAAGAAAAGAAAAAATACTTTGTATATGAAAGCGAAGAAGCTAGAAAGCTAAATCAGAATAGGAAAGCTATTCAGAAGTAGTGAAAGGTTATGTACTTTACCTTTTGTAATCAGATATCATTGTATATTACATGTTTACGAAGTGAGCTGATGCAAGAGCATCTGAGGATCAAGGCTATTGACTCATATGTGGGTTTTGGTCAAGATTTACTTCTGAGGGTCATAACTTTTGACTCAGATGTGGGTTTTTTTCTAGTTTTTTAGAAAGTTGTTTTTGTAATAAATCTAAAATCATATTCTTGATCTCGTAGATTAGTTGGCAATTCATCTTGCCTTAGTTGGGGGCTTTTCTTGGGAAAAATCAGGATTCGTAGGATGGGTTTTGAAAATTACCAAAAATGGAAAAATCTATTTTTCCCAAAAATCTGCCAAATATGGTAATTTTCAAAATTGTAATAAGTAGTTGTTTTTCTTGCATTGTAGAGGCAGAGTAGAGTTGGAGAAGTTTAATGAAGAATTTGACATTCTAAAACTTTTGTGTTGTGTATTTTTTTGAGTTATTATTTTGAAGGGTTTGGGCTACATCATGAGCTTATCTTGTAATCATTCTATTGTGTAATACCAACTCTTAGCAGGGTTGAGGATTCTAACAAGGCCTAGAGTTCTTTAATCAAGACAGAGACACTATATGTATGCAATAGACTCCTAGCAGGGTCAACATCCTTAACATGATACGTTTGATTAGTGGATCAGTTGTGGGTATCATCCCCACTGGGGTTTTCACTTGGCCAAGGTTTCCTTGAGAACAAACATGGTGTTATGAACTCATTTTATTTATTGATTTGCATGTTATTTAGTCTACTTTATTTTGAAAGCATCAAGTTAATTTTTTATATCCATAATTGGGCAAAAGAAAAAGTTTGTAGAATACTGATTCACCCCCCTTCTCAGTATTCTCTATTTCTAACACATTGCTCCATGAATATCAATAAAGAGGGAGCACATAATGTTGGAAATTATTGTTACAGGTAATTTTTTCATTCAGTAGTCATGTACATTAAATTTTATATATTTTAGTAAAATGGTTTTAATAATTGCGTATTATTTCTGTTCATTCAACTAGGTAAGTACCAAATTAAAGATATGATTGTATATATCGAGCCTCTTATTGACGAGTTACTAGAGTTATGGAATGGTGTCACTGTGTATGAGATCTCTAGATCAATAGGACAAAGACAATTTTAATTCCATACAATGCTTATATGGATAATTCATGATGTCCCAGGGCTATCAAATTTTTGTGGTCCAAAGATGAAATCTCTTCATTCAACAAGTTTAGGAAAATAGGTGTTTGATGAGTATAAGCACTTCCTCCACAAAAATAGTAAGTATCAAACTACTGAAAAAAATCTTATCAATTGGAAAGAAGAGACTACATCAAAACCACAAATAATGACACCTCACCTATGGAAGTTGGAATTTAATAGAATTAATCATCGAGGTAATGTAATTCAATCAAATTATTTATCTATCATATATGTTTGGAATTTATATTTTTATATTGTATTTTTTTTACTCATGTTGTAATTTATTATGATTGTTGTTGTTAACTTTTTAAACTTATATGCTTCATGAAGGTCATCAAGGCATTAATGACCAGCTTCCAAAGGGGATAAAAAGTTATTCTAGACAATTTAGTAGGTTTTCCTACCATGAGAAGCTACAAATTGTGCACTTGTTTGATACTATGCATATCGGAAAGAATATAACTGAGAAATTATGGAAAATATTAGATGAAAGGCATAACAAATGAAAAATTGTCAAAATCTGTAGTGACATTCAAGAATCCAATCATGCAATGAAAAATTTAATTCAATCAAATAGTGATGGAGACCAAACTAATATAAATGGACTTGGTTATTAATGAAGCATAAAGGAAATGCTATAAAATAAGTCATATTTAAAATTTGATTTCCCACAAGATTTGTTGTGAACATAAACAATATCATACAAAGAAAGGTGAATTTGGGTCAAGGATGAAAATACATGATTGTCATACCTTTATTAATGAAATTCACATTCTTATATATTTACTATATATTTATATTATGCATGTACTTTTCATTGTATTATGTTTACTAGTTTTGGGAAAACAATAAAAAGATCATTTTATAATTGTTGTAGTAGGTTCTACCTCTATCTCTCCCAAATCAGTTCAACAAAAATGTCAAGAAAGTTATTGTGATAAGTGAAAACCTAACCTATTCAGAACATGGGTAGACATTCAAACATTAGCCTAAGTAGTATATACCTAACATATCGTAAAAACTATTTGCATGATACTTTAGATAGAGCTTAAATGGGAGCACCCTATCACCGTTTGATTTTCTCTTAGATTAGGGATGTGGGTGTGCTCTCAAAACACTAGGATCTTGTCCCAAATGTAGATTAGGGAGGTTTAGGATAATTTAGGGACCAAGGATACCCCATAGTGGCACAAAATCAAGTATAGTGAACCTTATTTGTCCCTAGAGCCCCAAGGAACCGAATGAAGCCAAAATGTAGATTTGAGCTATGAATGCTTATTGTAAGTTGATTTTAACCAAAGATAAGTGTGATGTGATGAAAATTATATGAAAAGAAATGAAATAAGCTATGTTAATCCATAAATCTAAGCTAGGATGTGAGTTAGAAAGCTTGGAAATGAGTTAAATCTAACAATGCTAAATATTATGCTAAGTCTAGATGGAAATGAGCATGATAACAATGCATGAAATGATAAGAAATAAGATAATAATTTTCCCTTGGAAGGAGTATTTATAGGATTTGGGCCAAGGCCTTGGGTTAGAAAGGGGAGTTAGGGTCAGATTTAGGGTTAGGAGTAGAGTTTGGGGTTGAGTTTGGGGTATAGCCAAAGGGATGAGGGTTAAGGGTTTCTCACACATGTGTGAGAAACACTAGGGAAATGTGCCTAGGGAACCATAATGAAAGGGGAGATACGGGATTCATTAAGAGGCTATAAGAGCCTTAATGAGGGTGTAAGAGGCCATTAATGAGTTTGCAAGGCTCATTGATGATGAGGTTTTACCAAAAGTCAAAGGAGGGTGGTTTAGACTAAGAAGGTTAGGAATCACCCTCTAAGTAGGTTTACAATGGGTTTAGGAAAGGTTAGATAGGTTTAGTGTTCTCTAGAAGATTCTAGGGTTTTAGGCTTTAAATAAATATTTAATTTATTTAAGGTTTGTGACATTATTTATTAACTAATGATTAATAAATAGGGGGGAAAATTATTCAAATTTGATTTAAATGCACTTGGGAGGGATTATTTAATTAAATGTCTTTAATTAAATCTAATGACAATAAAATATAATTAATTAATTAATTAATGATGATGTCATCAGGAGTTTTTGCAAAATAAAATATTTTTGTTTGGCAAAGGCATTTTAGGTTTCTACATTTTGCCCCTCTTTGATGCGATGCCACAAGTGGTGTGGCATCAAAGATAAGAAAATAAGATGCCCAGGCCAGAATGGAAGAGGATAAGGGGTTGTGTTCCCTTGAGAAAATAACGCAAAGAGGAAATGTTGTGGAATTTTCTCAAAAAGAACACAGAAGGGAAAGGAAAGGATGAAGGAAGATGGGAAGGGGGATAAATAGACATCCTTCCAAGAGAAAAGATGCATGATGAAGCTATATGAAGGATGCAAGATGCAATATTTAATCTATATGATGTAGGATGGGGGATTTGGGGAACTCGTTGTTTTGAATTAGTTTTGAGAGAACAACCTAGTTTGATATAGAAATGCTAGAGACCTACCAAGGTTACTAGGAACACAAGGCCTTATCACCAGTGTTGCATAGGACTAACATAAAAAACAAGCATGCAAAGGGTTTCCCTAGAATCACACATCAAACTCAAAGGAGGCATGGTGGGAATGATGCTAGAGAAACCACAAATAGATGACTGACTCATAGGAAGAAGCAAAAGATCAAAAGACCCTGCCCCAGATTTCCCTCATTCACAGTGCACCATGATATAAACGATCATGGTGACTTTGAGGAGAGAAACAATGAGAAGATGTAAAAGATAAACAAGATCCAAAGGAAAAAATCCAAGATCAAAATGATAACTCCAAAAGACATCCTTTTCCAAGGAGAGAAATTGGTTTGATGGATGGGGGGATATTAGGTCTGAACACGGTGAAGGATACATTGTTATGGACCCAGTTTGGTTGATGATGGAAGATTAGGTCAGATTGGAAGAAGGATAAATCCTCAAGGACTCTTTTGATGAGGAGAATGTGTGATACTGATTAGCAAATGATGGATCAAGGATAATCATGAGATCAAGGATAGTCGACAAAAGATGTTACTAAAGGATGAGGCTAGGTGATACAATCTCAAATGATCAAATTTTTTTGCAAGACTAATGAGGATATGTCAAAAGGATAGGGAGATATAGTACAAGGGAAAGCCCAAAAGATAACTAAAAGATCCAAAAGAATAAATGAAATAACAAGTACCTCACAAACCTTTTTCCATAGTTAGGATGATGGATGATTATTGACTAGATGATTCTAGATGATGAGGATGGTGGAGGATTACCAAGTGTTGGGGATGATTTGCCACTTCCTAATGTAGGATCAGATAGGATTATATTCTCAACCTAAGATAAACTATTGATCTTTAGAAGATGAGATTCTTGCAAGTGTATGCCAATCTATTTCTCGAGATGATGAGGCCTAAAAAGATAAGTACAAGATGCCCTAGACAATGCTTAGTCAAAGGGTAGTGCTAGGATGATTTTGATTTAGGATAAGGATTGAGTAACTCAAAGGATATGCCATGAATTGGATGGTGGATAAATGGATAAGGATTCCTATGAGAAGAGATAGGTAAGACACTCAAACCTCAAAAAGGACCAAGGGATGATTGCAAAAGTGCTTAGCTAGATAGCTCAATGATGACAAAAGGGATAAATGAAATAGAGGATGAGACCTAAAGACACATATGTAACAATGATCTTAGGTGGAGATACAACTGATGCTAGGGTACAAGACTCTAGGATAGGATGTACAAGGGATTGGGGATGAAGCCAATGCTACAAAGATATGGAATATGATGCCCTAATTGGATTGGAAAGCCAAGATGGATTGATAGTGGATAGGGTGATGATGGATGATGTGTCATGAAATGACATAAATTTTGGAAGGACATATCCCAATGATGATGATTGGATTAAGATCAAGACTTGCAATAAGACTACGGATGTGATTGGATCAGTTGGCTTGATCTCGGATGTTTGATAGCTAGAGGATATAGATAGGATTTGTAGATGGATGAAGAAGGGTGCCCAAAAGCATGTCTACTAGGTGGTCTCTATTTTGGTATCAAGATCCATAGGAGGATGGATGGAGGAGATGTTGGATAGGATGTGCTAGAAGGAAATTGCCCCCATTTGTAGAGAGGAACTCGATCGAGGGATTACAAATGATGCATGTTTGCTAGGCTTTCATCATGGTACTTGTCCAAGGTGCCTGAATTGCCAAGTTTTCACCATTGGATGAATGTTTTTCTCTTTTCTTTTTCTTTTTTGATATTTTTCTTGATTTTTTTACTTTTTTGACTTTTTCTCTGACTTTTTGATTTGTTGTTGACTTTCTAATTTGTTGCTGACCTTCTAATTTGGCTGGATGTTGGTACAACCTTATTAGGATGGATGCATTATGCAAATGCATATATGAGATAGTGTATATGGGAGATATGCATGGGGTGAGGCATATTATGGTAGAAATAATTTGGATGAAATGATGGAAACTGAGCAGGATAGGGGGATGTTGTCAGGACCAACATTGGCACATGTTGTGAGATGGGAGGATGAACTGGATGGGTGATGAAGGGTAGATGTGGATATGATGGAGGATTCATGATAGGAGATATTGGGATATAAGGACCAAAAATAGATTTAGGAGATAGAGAAGAGGAATGTGTAGCTATGGGATTCACAAATTTGGATGCCATTGTGGTTGTTTCTTTTAGATGCATTGTATCTTTTTGATTTGGGGTCTACATAGTTTTTTCTTTTTCTTTGGTGGGCCTTGGTGGCCATTGGGATGTGTTAGATTTTTATTTTTCTTTGATGGGCCTTTGTGGCCATTGGGAAATAGTGGATCTCTTGATTGGATTTTTCTTTTCTTGAGCATGTCTTTTAGAAAGGACATGACAATTCTTAGATTGTTGCAAAAAGTTACCTTTATGCATTTTGGATATGGCATCCAAATTATGAGGAGCATTGGAAGGAATATGCGTAGGTGTGTGGGATGGATGAGATATGGATAGAGAGATGGAAGGAGATTGACAGATAGGATATTTTGTGATGTGCCTTCGTTGATCCTGACTAGGGATGTTTGGATTTTGGATGAAGGATTGAGTAGGATAAGATGGGGGATGATATATTAGGATGTAAGGCCCCAAACTAGATTTGGTATGTGGATGATATGTGTTGGAGGATCTTGGGATATAGGGACCCAAAATGGATTTGGAGGATGAAGGAGGAATGTGATAGGTTGTTTTGGATTGCAATGATGGAGGAGGGGGAATGGCATTGTATGCTTTGGAGGGATGATGGGAAGATGCAATGATGTTTTTGGAAGGATTCTTGAATATGGCTTTAGCTATACAAAAATTTCTAGAGGAATTATCTTCAGATGTGTGACCAATACCACATGATTTTGGATGTTTCTTGTCCTAGATGGGATCCATATTTCCTTGTTCATGGGCGCCTAGGCATTTACCTTGATAATTCCATTTCTTAAGCATTTTATCCAAAAAAGGATATTTTTGACTTGGGGAATAAGATAAACATCCATTTTTAGGTGTCAAGGTGGAAGGCATGGAATTGATTTCTTCTTCTTCAAGTGGGCTTTCATTGAAAAATTTAAGTGGACCAAGGGGATAGAGTGATGGAAGTGGGGATAGGGGTTATGGGATTGCAAAGCAGAGAGGATGGGATAATGGGATCTTGATGGGGATTGGGAGATGGTAATGGATCTTGAGATGGAGGAACTAGGATGGTAGGATCTTGGATTGGAGGATTTGGGATGATAGGATCTTGGATTGGATGAATTAGGATGATAGGATATTGGATTGGATGAATTGGGATGATAGGATCTTGGATTGGAGGAATTGGGATGATAGGATCTTGGATTGGAGGAATTGGGATGATAGGATCTTGGATTGGAGGAATTGGGATGATAGGATCTTGGATTGGAGGAAGTGAGATGATAGGATCTTGGATTGGAGGAAGTGAAGGGATAGGATTTGGATTGGAGGAAGTGAACAGATAGGATCTTGATTTATGTAGATGGATATTTCAACATGATTTTGGACAAGACCTTGACTTAATAGGATTGTTCTAGATGGTATGATGGGGGATGTATGGATTGATCCTTTAGATGGGGTGGATGGAAGGATGGGAGATTTTGCAATTATTATGGTGAGAAGAAGGATGGACTCATGAGGCTCATTGGATGTTCTTTAGATGATGCTAGGAGATGGAGACATGGATGGGGATTAGATGGAGTCCACAGATGGAAGGGACTCAGTGATGGTAGGAGATGGAAGAATATGAATAATTCTAGGAGATGGATTCCTAGGATCAATAATTATAGGAGATGGAAGAGGATCAATAAGTGTGGTATATGGAAGAAGGATAATAGATGGGGCTGTTAGAGGAGGAATGATGGTGGATGCATGAGGTTGATGGGCCTCATCATTGGTGGCTTCACATGAGGTAATGAGATGGCATGAATCATCAGCTTTAGGAGATGGATTTCTTGATGGCTTCCTTTTGAAACTCCTTGGAGACTTTTGGGATGGAGGTTGAGGTGAAGGATCAGAATGTGTAGAAGATGGGGAGCTAGGATAGTCCACACAGGAAGGTGGGGTGGTGGATGGTGAACTGGTGTGAGGGGATGAATGTGAAAAAGAGGAGTTGGAGGATGGCATGGCTAGATAGTTCACATAAGTAGGCATGGAAGTGGATTGTGAGCTAGATTGGCTAACTAATGGGGTAGGGGTGATGGATTGAGATATGGGATATGAAGTGGATTGAGGGATGATTTCTTCTTGTGAAAGGGTATTTGTGTAATGCAAGTTGGAATGGAAGATGTTGGATTCAGATAGCATGAGGGATCAGGGTAATGGATTGGGAGACTAGGATTTTGGATTTGAAAATGGATTAGAGGATAAGGAGATGGAGGATTTAGATAAGGGATGTAGCTAGGAGTGTTTAAAGATGGTGACTCAGATATGACCATGGAAGAGGATGGAGGTAGGAATTATGTATGCTAGGGATAGGTGGATGTGGCATAGGAAGAAGGTATAGATGAATAGGATAGTAGATTTCCCTTGTCAAAGGTATGATAAGGAGTGCTAGTGGATATGCATTAAGGCATGATAGGATAGTTTGGAGGAATGGTTGGATTATGGAAGGTTTTTGGAGAAAGCTTGATAATATTTTCAAAGTACTCATTGTGATCCACAAAATTATCATCATCATTATTGCTAAAGTTTTCAAAGTACTCATCATGATCAACAAAACTTTCATCATCATCAAGATGTGATGGAGTGGGAAAAATGATGTAATAAAAAAAATCATCATAATAGTTTTGAGACATACTAACTTGCAAATGAGTTGGATAGGGATGAAAGATGAAGATAGACTGGAAGACTAAGGCTCACATTGGTATGACTGACAAGATTAGACTAGGATTGGATTTGGCTTAGGATAGGAGGAAAGACTGACTCTAAAAGAAGATAGAAAGGGGATGAGGGATGATCAAGATGACTTTGCTAACCTAGGATATGGGGAGGAAAGGAGGACAATGCTAGAAAAAGAAGACGTGGGATGAAAGGAAGACCATGATTTTGAACCTAGGATGACAAGATTCTAAAAGCTTGGATGACAGCTAGATTTGGAGGATTTGGAATGATGTGGAAAAATATTTGGTGTGTAGAATTCTTCTCTTGTGTATGTTTGACAGATGTTTTGTACTAAGTCTAAAACTTCAAAAACACATCAAGAAAGAACTACCTAGAAGATAGGATAGTATCAAAATCTTTTCCCATAGCTTGGTATCCCAAAAGGAATACAAATGGTCAGTAGTCTTAAGGCAAGGGAAATCACTTGGATCTATCCTTGCACAAAGATTTTGATACCTTTAGGAGTAGATTGGGAAGCCTCTATTTAATAGGTGTCTGGTTTGATTCATGGTGTCCTCCCAATTATTTTGTACACACATGACTCACTTAGGAGCCTAGTTGACCATGCCAAAATAGTAGGGATATTCACCTACCTCAAGCTACCATCAACACGCATCACCTGAGCTTGAGGGGATGAAGTGAGAATTTTCTAAGCACTTTATTTCTATACCGGGTGGGGAAGTACCAGTTTGAGGTCATTCTCCAAAGAGGAAGCACTTTTCTCTCTGGACAAGCCTCGCTAGAAGTAAGACAAATAAACTTGTCCTAGTTCAATTGTTTTACATCACTTAGACTAAAGGATTTGCAGAAATGTAACTCCTAGAATCACACCATAAAGATTTCTTTGCCAAATTGATTTAGTGATTTTAAAATGAAGACTTGTAAATGATTGTGTGTATGATTGTGATTTATTCATTCCTTTGAAAACAAGAAAGCTTTTTGAAAGAGATGTTGCAAGTTTTTAACCTTTTGCATTCGAGATTGTGTTTTCTCTTTTAGGATACCGATTTGAATTTTGGAATGAAATGGAGAATGCTTTGTTTTCAAATTTTTCACTCAAGATTGTGTTTTCTTTAGAACTCTAAAAAAAATGACTTTTGGTTTGACTTTGATTTCTTTAGAGACATTCAAGATTTGGTGTTTTAAGATTCAGTTTTAGAGTCCAAATAAGATGTTCCTAGATAGCTTTATGAATGCATGGAACTTTGAAATCATTCAAGATTTTGAAAAAGAAGTTTTTTTTAACCAAGAAAAATGCATTAGGATTGATTTAGGAATATTTAGGATAGTTTAGGATTGATTAGGAACTCATTAGGAATGAGATACAATTTTGTTCCTAGATTGCATGAAACTTTGAAAACACTTAAGATATTATAAATGAAGTTCACTTTAGCTAAGAAAAATGCATCATGATTGATTTAGGAACACTTAGGATGGTTTAGGGTTGACTAGGAACCAATTAGGATTGAGATGCATATTTTTAGTTCTTTTTAAGCACCCAAAATTTTAAGTGTTCCTAGCTTGCATAAAAACCCTAAATCACTTAGATTTTGAATGGATGAAGTTATTTTTATAAAAAAAATGAAACATAATGAGTGATTTTTGTTTATTTATAATTTATTAGGGTTATCTTTGATTCATTTAGGAAAGATGCACAAATTTCTTGATTTCTAGGCATTCGGGAGTGAATTAGAGTTCATTTTAAGCCCAAGAATGAAATGTTTTTGGTTCCTAAACATGAAAAATAGTCAATGAGCCTTAGGGATTTTATTTTTTGGTGATATTATTTCTTCCAATGGGTTCCTAAAAATATGGGGTTAGAAAATAAAAATTTGCAGTCTAGAGGCACCAGGAGGGCCCAATAAACCCTAAAAACCAGCTAGACCCATGTTTAAGGCCTTACACATGCCCCCTGTTTCCCATATGAGTAAAAAAGGTAGGGTATTTTTTGGAGTTTAATTTTATGAGTCATGATTAGGGCTCATACGAGTCACCTTGACTCCTGGTACGAGTAAACAGGGCTAGTGGGCTTAAAATAGGCCTAAAATACACATGAAAGTCACATACGAGTAATGGGCACCACCAGTACGAGTATACATAAGTTAAATTATGATAAAAAAAAGTTCCATTAAGTTTACTCATATGATAATTCACCTAGAAGGGATGAGATTTGTCAAAAAAGTTAGTTTTTTTGGCTCAAAAACCCTAAAAAATGCAATTTTGAAGGCTTGTGGATTCCCACCGGGCATGCCAAAATGTGATTAGTTAAAACCTAACCTATTTGGAACATGTTTAGACATTAAAACATTAAACTAAGAATCATATACCTATCATATGGTAAAAACTATTTGCATGATACTTCAAATAGAGCTTAAACGGGAACACCCTGTCACCGTTTGATTACTCTTAGATTAGGAATGTGGGTGTGGTCTTAAAACAAAAGAAGCATGTCCCTAGTGAAGATTAGGAAGGTTTAGGATCATTTATGGACCAATGATACCCCATATTGGCACAAAATCAGGTATAGTGAACCTGATTTGCCCCTAGAGCCCCAAGGAACCGAATGAAGCCAAAATGCAGATTTGGGCTATGAATGCTTATTGTAAGTTGATTTTAACCAAAGATAAGTGTGATGTGATGAAACTGATATGAAAAAAATTAAATAATCTATTTTAATCCATAAAGCTAAGCTATGATGTGAGTTAGAAATCTTGGAAATGAGTTAAATCTAAGAATGCTAAATATTATGCTAGGTCCAGATAGAAATGAGCATGATAAGAATGCATGAAATGATATGAACTAAGATAATACTTTTCTCTTGGAAGGAGAGTATTTATAGGATTTTGGTGAATGCCTTGGGTTAGAAAGGGGAGTTAGGGCCAGAGTTAGGGTTAGGGGTAGGGTTTGGGGTATGGTCAAAGAGATGAGGGTTAAGGGTTTCTCACACATGTCATTTGAGTAACACTAGGGAAGTGTGCCTAGGGAGCCAAGGTGAAAGGGGAGACATGTGCATAATTAAGAGGCTATAAGAGCCTTAATGAGGGTGTAATATGCCATTAATGAGTCTGCAAGGCTCATTAATGAGGGGGTTTGACCAAAAGTCAAAGGAGGGTGTTTTAGACTAAGAAGGTTAGGAATCACCCTCTAAGTAGGTTTAGGATGGGTTTAGGAAAGGTTAGATAGGTTTAGGGTTCTCTAGAAGATATTTTCCATTTTTTTTAGTTTTTATGTAGTATATTGTATATTATTTTGTTAAGTCTAATTAATATATTTGTGTCTTGAAGCACTAGTAGATTGTTTTCATCTAAAGAAATCTATAAACAATATATAAATTATTTTAAGGGAAAAATTCTTTGTCTAATGTGTGCAATGAAAAAGTGTCTACATTAAACATTTTTCAATGCACAAGAATACTATCTCATACACCAAGTTAAGGAGATTGAATTGTGTGGACCTTTACACAATGTACATGTGGATGGTTGAGAGGTACTTGAAATTTTTGAAGGCTTTCATTTGATAAAGAGTACATCCCAAGGGCTCTATGGTGGAGAGATATATGGTATACCAAACTATGGTGTACATTACTAAATATATTCTTAAGTTCATGAAAAAGATCCATGTAGATGGCATTGGGATCCCAACTCCATTAACAAATTTGAAGGGGAGTACCTGATGTGGAAAGGTAGATTGAGGAAAGTGAGAGGTAATTATAAGATGTTCATACACATTAATTTGAATATATTTTACATTTGGTTTTTATATATATTATAGTTAATTTATTCTTAAAATCTTTAATATAAATTAGTTGTAAATTTCTATTTTGTTTAATACATTTAGTCAAGAGTGGGGTGCACTACATTTGTATTTCACAAACAATTTTGATTGGATGATAGTATGGATTGAACAATGTCAATAATATGGTCACGCATTAACATGGGAAGGTGTGGATTCATTGATTAAAGAAGCTCATCGTAATGGATAATCCAATGTTACACCAAGGGAAATTGATTTAGCATATGGTTTAAGAGATAAACAGGTACGTATAAATATATTAATCACCCATATTATTTAATTTTTTCAATTGCATTGATGTATACATATGTTAGTTTTTGCATAAATTTGACCAAGAATAAATATGTTTATCAACTAGTGATGCAATAATTTTTACATGTTTGGTTTATTGAAGGTGAAACACCACAAGGCTATGTGGTGAAATGGTCATAAATTTTGCATCAAAAAGTTGGCCGACATGAAGAAAACTTGTGATTATGGGATAATTGCAGTCTTTTAGGTGACAAATGTTTCATCTAAAAGTGACATACATCCTCAAGTCTTAGAAAATTGATACTATGGGATTTTGGATGATATACTCGAGTGTGACTTTAGGTCCTTCAAGTAAGTTATGTTCATCATCCAATGGTACATGCTATGATTGAATGAAAATAATCATGATAAAACTATTATTGAACATGATAATGGATTTAGAATGATTAATACAAGGTCATTTGAGAGAGATGGAAATGAGCCCTATGTTCTCCCAAGCCAATATGAGTAGACAATTTACTTAGAGGTTCCACATTAACTAGGTTGGTCATTTGTTGTTAGACATGGTCCTAGAGGAAGGCTAGCAAAGTATAATGTAGTGGAAGAAGAAGATAGCGAATAAATATAGGATGATGTAAATGATGACTAGGATCAACAATTAGTTGATGATGTACCTGATAAAGATTTCAAATAAGAGGAATAAGATCACAATGATGTAGGAGTGAATGTTCATGAAGAAGAAGAAGATGATGATATCAATGATGATGACGATGATGTTGATCCTTACAATGTCAATTCTAGATCAGATGATATAGACAAAGAGTTAGATGAAGAAGAAGATCATGAATGATATTATTGAAATGTATGATGTATGGGATTAGTATATATATTATATATTTCATATTTATTTCTTGATAGAATTTTATTTGACTTGTATAGTTACATAATTAATTTATTATGTTTTTTAATTTTAATGCCATTACATAATTAATTCATAGTAATTACTTTCATTTAATGAATGCTAGTGATTTATCTATGAATGATAGTGATTTATCTATAAATGATAATACTTCCTTTTGTGATTATTCAACGTGATGTTATACTTGATAATGATATAACATAATGCTTAATTTCAATTATACTTTTACATTACAAATATTTGCATCATGTTGTGTTCCCTATTGAGACATTTATGGAAAATTCAATGGATGAATCCTTTTAATTATTTTTTATGAAATAAAAAAATGATTCATTCCCATAACCATCTATAACCCTTAAGAAAATTAGATTAACTTAACCATGTATTAGTGATGCAAAGATAGGGGCACTAATTTTGAAAGATTTAGAAAACTTGTTTGATCTTTCTTCACCAATAGGAGGCACAATTAGGACCTCAACCTTATATTCTTTCTTATGAAATTCACAAGGGAAGTCAACACAACTATGACTTGTTGGAACATGAAAAATAAGGTAAATCACTATTGGAAATGGTCACAATGGATTGACTAAGTCTCACGTGTAACTCCATGAATAGTCAATGTTATTAATACTTTTTAAAAAAATTAATATATATTTTTTGTTTTAATTTGATCTTTTAATAAAATGTGCATTTGATTTTGTTAATTTAATCTTTATTTTAAAAATTTAATAAATATTTTGCCTTAATTATAACACTAAACTAAATTGAACACTAACCCTCACCCAAATTGAATTTTGGATGCCATGAACGAATTGGAACCTAAAACTAATATTAATTGAATATTAAACCCAATTAAACTATATTTGGTTCTTTAAAATTCAAATAAGATAGGAGCATGCAAACATATTTACATATATTATTGTTAACGTTGAATTTTCTAACTTAAAAATTACAAACATTGTTAAACACATGCATTTTAATTGGATATTCAATTCTAGTTACAATTAGGTTAAATTATAGTTAGCATTTAAATATAATTCAATTTGAGTTACAATTTAGATTCAATTAGGGTTATAATTAAGGTTTGCTTAGGGTTCAATTAGAGTAAACTATTCCATTAGAGTTAAAATTAGCTAGGTTAAGGTTAATGTTAGGTTAGGGTTATAATTCAATTAGGGAGAAACCTTGAGTTAAGGTTAAGAATAAGGTTCAGTTAGGGTTACATTTAAGGTTCAATAAGGTTTAGATTAAAATTTAGTGTTCAATTTGGGTTAGGGATTAATAAAAATTATGGTCAAAGTTTAATCAAATTTAAGAGCAGATTTGAATTAGCGTCAGGGTCTATTTATAATTACAAGAATGATATATCATCTAGAATTAAGGTTTCATTCTAGTTAGGGTTAATGTTAGGTTAGGGTTAGGGTTCAATTAGGGGGAATCCTTGAGTTGACATTATGGTTAGATTTGAATAAAGGTTAGATTTTAATTAGTGTTAGAGTCATTGTTTAATTAGGTTTATAATGGGAGTTAAGGTTTCCATTAGAATAAGAGCTATACTAAAGTTACCATTCAAGTTTAATTACTGCCAGGGTCATAATTCAATTATGGTAGAGTTAAACTAAACTTACTATTTAAGTAGGGTTAGGTTTGTATTCATCTAGGTGTTTAATTATGGTTAAGGTTAAACTTAAGATTCAATGAAATAGGGTTAAGGATAGAATACAATTAGGATTAATATCATGGATAGGGTTAGGCATAGAATATAATTAAGCTAATGGTTTAATTGAGGTTTAATCAAGATTAGATTCATGTTTGATTAGGATTATGGGATCATGTTTCTTTATCAAGGCACATTTTTGTTTTTTGAAATTCTGACGAATGTCAACCAAATAATTTTTTAATAAACAATATAAAATAAAATGCAGAAAACCTAACCTAAGCCTTTTCTATTTTTTTGTATCAAAATATTATAATTTTTTAATTGATTAATGAATCACTTAATAAATACCTTACTTGTTAAACTTAAATGCAAAAATAAACTAAAGAACAATCTAATTGATTAAAAAGGACTTGGTAGAAAATTAAAATAAAAGAAAAACCTTATGATAAAAAAGACTTGGTAGAAAATAAAAATAAAGGCAATACCTTTAAACACAACACCGTTTTAATTTTACTTTTCTATTTTTACAAGTTCCTTGTTGGATCTCTGTCACCATGGAGAAGAAAAAATGGAGCTCTATCGCCATGGAGATCCCTATATTTTTATTGTTGCCTCTATGTGTAATACCCCAAAAATGGGCTATAAGTTCATTAATCTCCTACATCTTCAATTCGAATGAAATCGACATCAAAGTCCTAACCTAAGGCACATCTAAACATCATCGAATCATAATTGATTATCTTAAATTTTGCATCGAGGAATATTCCTAGTAATATTCCTAATTATCTTAATTATCTTTAATTTAATAATTATTTGGCGATAAATCACATTTATCCTAAGTTTGATTAATTGAATATTTTCATATTTAATTAATTAGATTTAATATTTGCCACTTAATTGTGTAATTAAATTTAATTCTATCTATTATTAATTGTATTATTTAATTTTGACAATAAATCAAAATTCCTATCTTTAATTGATTAAATTCTTATTTAATTAATTAAAGCATGTTGTCATTATTTAATAATATAATTTTTAATAAAAGTTTGGTAAAATAGTTAATTAACCCATAAATTAATTATTTATTTTCAAAAATCAGTTGAGTTGAGGATAAATCACTTTATTATTAAATTAATTCATAAATAAAACATGCACAATCATAAAAGCAGACAACTATCAATTATCAATTAAAGCTAAACTCTATTTTGAGTTAAAACTTAGCTTTTGCATGTTTTTGTGAGTTAATTATCTTTTATTTAAAAATAACTCAAAAATCAAATTGAGTTATTTGAGTGATTTATGGATTTTCCCATGCACCTCCAAAGCCCTGGATTTCTATAAATTAAGGCTTCAGCTCTTCACAAATCATCTCATATTTTGCACAATCACATTGGAGAATTGGAGGCTGAGGAATCAACTTGTGAATTCCAAGCTTTGTGAGATCAATTTCAATTGCATAGTTTTTATATCTTAGCATAGAATTTCATAGTTTTCATATCATTGTTAGAATCTTCATTGTTAGATCATTTAGCATCCATAGCATATTAGTTTATCATTCTTTATTGCATAGAAAATATAAAAAAAATAGCTTAATTGCATTCATATTTCATATCTAGAATTGCATTCAAAATCCTTCATTTAGGTGTCGTCTAGGTCACTGATCTCGATTACAATCTGAGAACATTAATCTCGCACCTACTAGAAGGCAGTAAATCGCTTGGTTAGATTAGATTTCAATTTTGCACGATTTTGATTTTTGCTAACCTCTAATGTTTTACTGAGTGTTGTGTCTACAGATCAGGTACAATTTTCACACACACATTTCTGGTGCCCACCGTGGGGCAACCCACCTTTGCATGCTGGTTTTGATTTTTTTGGGGAGCTAAAACCCCAAAGTTTTAAAGATTTAATTTTATCTCCCAAACGGATTGGAATTTTGGTCTGAAATTTGTTTTTCATGTTGTTGACATGTTAGGAAAGCTACAGTAAAAAATTTAGAATTTTCTGAGATGTTTTGAATTTTTAATAATTTTTTCTTGAAATTTCAGAAAAAATTAATATCTAACGCAAATTAGCATATTTTTTGAAAATTTTTATATTTTCGGAAAGATCTTTAAATTCTACAGGGGTTCCATTCTTTTTGTTTTAAATTTAAACATGATATCATAGCTCAAATAGTCAATTTACAAAAACTAGTCTATTTTGATAAAATGGGTCTCTAGGGCACAAATGAAGAGATTTTTCTAAAATTTTTGCATTTTTAGAAAGCTCTCTATTTTTTAGCAGGGGTCTCTATTCTAAATTTCTATTTTTGTGGCCAAAATCATATCAAAAAAATTAGATCTTGTTGACTAGGTCAAATGCAGCAAAAAAAATAAAGTTTTGTGATGGGTATGCACTTATTTTTTTACATGGTTAAATGAATGATATGAGTTGTCATTTGGGTTGATTGCTGGTTATTATTACTAATAATAATCAATTTTTAGAGCTAACCCTATGGTTTTCATAAGTTGAATATATTTTGCATATCTTGTTTGCTTGTTTGCTTGTTGGAGAGTTCGTCACTTGCTTGCATGGAAAAGCTCAACAAAAATTGCTAAAAATCAAGTAAAATCTACTAAGCACGTTGCAAGGATCCCAGGTATTCTCCTTCATCTAATAATATTTTGATTTGGGACTTAAAATAAATCTCTTATGTGTCAAGCTTGTGTGCATCTTTTCATGCTTTTGATCTATTTCTACACACTTGCATAATTGATACTAGGTTGTGAACCCTTAAGGATTCATTAAGTAGTCTTAGAATACTTGTGATTGATCTTGATTGCTATCTTGGGTTATTGGACTCGCTAATCTTCCAGCCCCTCATTTCCACCCCGTGGTTGCAATCTCAGCGCCATAAAGGGGAGGGGTCAACAGGACAGAAGCGTTAAATGTTCCACTTGGCAACCCTTTTGTGCTTTTAGGAACTCACTTGTTTTCTAAGTTGGGGACTCATTTTTAGCTTGTGTGAGGTGTTAAGTGTTCCACCTTGTGGACTCATCTCATATTCACTTTAAGCGTTAAGTGTTCCTCTTTCTACTTTTTGGGTACTTTTGGTAGATTTACTTTCGGGAATATATCTGTGCTCACATAGTAATTAAGCCCTATGAACACTATTCGTGATTCTTGAAAGATTGGATTCCCAGTGAAATCCTTCTTGATGATAGAATCCTTGTAGGTAGGGAGGATACTTAGTGCGTTTCACATTCAACTTGGTTAGTGCATCCTCTCTTATTGATCGACACATTCTCTCTCCGGAGAGGTTGATAGATCACGTAGGGTTGATATCACGAGCTTTGGTGAATCAAAATTGGTTAGTGTGTCTTCTCTTATTGATTGATACATTCTCTCCCCGGAGAGGTTGATAGATCACATGGAGTTGATATCACAGACCTTGGTGGAACAAAACTTTGTCTTAGCGTGTCGGATTAATCTGCTTGTTTTGTTTGGGTTAAAAGTGAAGAGGTGTCAAAACCTTGAATCTGGAGCCAAGTCCCCTTGTGGTATAAATCTGTGAGTCATCTTTAGAGAGGGTTAACCGTAGCGGACAATCCCTTCACAGGGAAAACTGTGTTGACGGAACCTCAAGCGGTCATAGCCATTTTCACCGTGGTAGTGACAGCCGCTATATAAATGTCCTTGTGGAAGAAATCTCCACGGGTATGGTTCATTGTTGGGTTGTCAGATCTCCCTAGCAGCTCTTGAAGATTAAGTTCTCAGACTGTGTCAAAACCCTGGTGCGCTGGGATTGGAGTTCACCCCTTTGAATCATAAAAGTTGCAGAGTCAAACCATTACTAAAAACCCTAGAGAGGACAATTTTTCATTCTCAGGTATATGTGTGTTATTGCAAAACTTTTCAGAACATACACAATTAGTACTCTCAGGGATTAGCACAATTTGGTCACTTGATTGTTCATGCGCAAGGTTGCTTTTGCCCTTGTTCATTATTTTCAGACGTGCTTGGAATCACTTGCTTGCTATTCTGCGTTCTTATTTATCTTCTTGGCTATTAAAAATGATCAAATCTGGTATAACCTTCAAAAGTTGGATAGTACAATTTGCAAACAATCCAAAACTAAAAACCTTAAATTTTGCAAAAATTGACGTAAAGTTCTTTCTGGAGTCAAAAGTCGTATGAGTTTTGTCAAGTGTCATTTCAGTATTACCCAACTATCGTATGAGTTTAGCAACTATCATTTCATAGACTACCCAGTGTCGTACGAGTCTGCAGAGTGTCGTTTGGAAAAATTTGAGAGAGTTGTCAGAAATTGTCAAATTGCAAGATATCTAATGTTTCCAGCCTAGTTCCAGAATCTGTCAAAAATATCATTGTGTCAGGAACAGAGCAGTAGCTATTGAGCATTCTACCATTTTTTGAGTTTGATCTTTTGAATCTGATCTAGTCTTCTGTTTGATCAATTTGAGTCCTTTTTATCTCGTGTCAAAACCTTGTCATAACTATCAATCTTCAATCAATCAATCTTCAAAAACAAACTAAGTGTTGAGAACTCATGTCCGCTATCTTTTGGGCGATCTATCCCATACATCTAGGGCATAGTTTCCTTCACCCACATCTCATCAGATCTTCAAAACTATCATAATCTTGACAAGGTTGCGTCATCCGATTTTCTCAAATCAAATTGTTCTTCAGTTGTCTTCATCCTTTTCTTTTGTTTCATTCAAAGTTAATGGTGGAGACCAGAGCTTCTTCACACAAGAAATCAGAAGAAACATCTCAGAACTTACTTTTGACCAATACCCCGGGTCCAACTCTTGAACAACTCATCAAGTCAGGTATCTACGAAGATGACGGTCTCGGTAACTTTCGATTAAAAACTGGTTACATACCTCCTCTATCAAATCACAAAGGTAATCAACAAAATCCTCCTCAATCTATTCCAGGGAGCCCAAAAACTCCTACCATGTCTCAAGCAGGGACAAACCATAGTTCTCTAGGAGGAGGATCCCAGGGACACCATTCTCAACATAATGCCGACCAAGACCCTACACCCTCTGAAATCCATCGATGTCAGAATGACGATGAATTCAAAAGAATGATGAGGCATTTCTTGAAAATGGATAGAGAGGCATACTTTTTGCAATTAGCCCAAGAAGGAGCTAAACTTCCTCCTCACTTCAATGTTGAAGATATCATCACGCATGAGGAAGAAACTCTGATGACAGCCATAATGAACCAGCTGCACGCTATGCAGGTCAAAATGAATAAAATTGAGAAAGAGAAGGAACCCAAGGAATTCTCCATGGAGGCCCTTTGTCCTTTCCCTTTTGACAAAGACTTGTATATGCCTCCATTCCCAAAAAGAGTGGAGATACCAAAGTATGACAAATATGACAGACACTCTGATCCTCAAGATCATGTCAGAGAGTTCTGTACGCAATCCATGGAATTCATGCATGAACCGACTTATCTAATGCATCTTTTTCCTAGATCCTTAGGAGGAGCATCCATTCAGTGGTTTTCAAGATTACCTTCTACGATCAAAACTTTTGAGGAATTGATTAAATTGTTTTATCAACAATATTCCTATAATATTCAACATCTGATTACCATGATCGATATCTGTAACCTCAAGCAATATCCAGGGGAATCATTCCTAACTTTTCTCAAGAGGTGGCGAAAGAAGTTTTCTTTATATGCTAGACCAATTCCCGAAATGGAGAAACTTGAAATCTTTATCAATAACCTTGTTCCAGAGCTCAACTATCCATTACAAATGCAAGATCATGTATCTTTTGATAAAATGGTGGATAATGCAATCAAGATTGAGAAAGTACTTGTCAAGAAAGGAGAAATCACACTTCAAAAGGACAAGTCTGAATCGGGATCTAGCTCAAAAGATAAAAACAAGAGCTGGAATAGAAACAAAGGTATCGTCTCTGACGGTGTTGTTGACACTATCCACACCCCATCAAAGGCACCGGCCTACAATCTCACCCTTGCCACCAAAGCCATTGAAGCTTTAGAGCAAAAATCTGCTGAACCATCTCCAAAGAAGCCATTCAAATGATGGGATAATAAATGAAAGTTTACTCCCCTGGGAGAATCTTTGGAATCTGCTCTGAGGACCCTGATAGCTAATAACATGATCTCTTTACCACCAATCTGAAAACCTGATCTGGATCCAAAACCATATTGGTGGAAAGATAATGAATTCTGTGCTTTCCATCAGACTAAAGGCCACAGAACTAATGGATGCTTCCATTTGAAGCATACCATTCAAGACTTGATAGATCAAGGGGACATCACAATCGATAATCCTACCAGCAATAATGATCACATAGCATTTACAGAACCCTTTCCACAAAATGGCAAGGGAGTTTCCACTTCTCAGCCTAACATGGGGGCAAAAGTCAACTATGCCTACCCTGGAAATGATGTTGTCATCAATATGGTGGAACCATGCCTCTCTGAGAGCTGTAATGTCATCACGATTGTACGAAGAGATAGAAATCATTCCTCAGCTAATGCAGTTACTAGATCACAAGCTCAGACGCATCTGAAAGGACAAACACCAAATTCATCTGATGTCCCTAAGATACCTTTCAATCTCACATCTGCTTCTAAACAGAAGGTTGCCTCAAAATCTTCCAATCCAAAGGATACCAGACCTACATCTTACAGCATTGTACAACAACTCCAGCATACCAATGCCAAAATCTCTATGTTTGAGTTACTTCAAATATCTCTAGCTCACAGAGATATCCTAGACAAAGCTTTTCTCGGCTCTAATGTTCCTGATGATCTAGATCTAGATAGGTTCCAGACTATGGTTGGTCATCTAACATCTCCGCAATATATCTCCTTTTCAGAAGAGGATGACAACTCCCTAAGTCACCCACATAATCAGCCCTTGCACATAGAAGTCTTGATCCAGAACTGTCGAGTCAAACGTGTGTTGATAGATGGGGGTGCAGGCCTCAACATTTGTTCTTACAACTTAATCACACAGTTGGGATTCTCAGAGATGGCTATTGATCCTCGAAAGAAGATCACCATAAAAGCCTATGATGAACAAGAAAGAGCTTCTAAAGGCACCATTGTCTTGCCCATCCGGGTGGGTCCAGTCATCAAAGATACCACATGTCAGGTGCTCGATCTACCATTGGCTTACAATATCCTTCTAGGGAGACCCTGGATACATGAAATGTAAGCTATTCCTTCGACATACCATCAATGCTTGAAATTTCCCTATGAAGGAGTGGAGGTTACTATCCCAGTTGATCTGAGTACAACTTGCAATACATTGAAGGAAAGTGCCGATAAACTTGTTCCCAATAACAGAGAATCTTCCATCAAGCAACAAAATGTGGCTTCCACATCTAAGATGGACGACATTGCTAAAGAGATCAATATCAAAGAAAATGGGATGGGAGAATACACTATAGAGCCAGTCTTGTCTCTGACATCTCTCCCAATCTCACCTAAGTCATATGGCCAATCCTTGAAGCAGTCTAAATCAGAACCTAAGGAACCTATGGAAGCATACAAAAGACATTTTGTGGTGGAGCAAGTATCCAAACAACAATTTGAAGAAGATGAAGTTGTGCTTGCATGGCTATACAAAGATGATTCTGAATCCAAAATTGTTCAACCTAGTGAATCTATAGCACCTATAATCCCTTCTAATTCATATGGTCTAGGAAACAAATTGATAGCCAAGATGGGATATTCCGGTCAAGGACCTCTAGGAATTAGGGGAAAGGGTCTTGTGACCCCCATTTCACACATTGGTCGAGCCAAAAAAGATACTGGTGGCATAGGGTTTAAGAAGAAACCCTATCATCTCAAAGGTGGTTGTTCTCATGTCATAGAACAAATTGCACCAGGAGATCCCCTTCTTAAGAAAGAAGACACAGAACCCTCTGATGATGATTCAGATAGCTCTGAGCTTATCCCCTATGAAAAATTGCCTAAAGAGATCAAAGATCTTCTTGATGATACAGATGATCCTATCAGAAGAATTAATGTAGTAGAAACACAAGAACCTATTGTAGCGCAAGAGATGGTTGTACCACAAGAACCAGCCAATCTCGAAGGCAATCAAACTGATCAAGAAGCAGGGGGTAGTTATTCTGACACTGATTCCCATGAATATGAATTCAAGTCAGAGACTGAGGGTAATCCTTCTTGGGGTATTCATCCTGATTTCACGCACTTTCTAAGATTTCCTAGAGATTCTGAATCAGAAGATGAGTCAAATGATTATGAATGGGGTGCCATTTCAAAAGAAGATGAGCTTATAATAGAGAAATCTATTGATGTTATTCACCAATATGTCTCTCAACCCAACGTAAGTCTAGAGCGAAACAATGAACTTAACGTGTCTCAACTCAATTTGGGTACAACAAAGGAACCACAATTGGTACATATAGCACAATCTCTATCAGAAGAAGAGAAACATAAATTCACTACATTCTTATCAGAAAAAAAGATCAAATTTGCATGGAAATATTCAGATATGCCAGGATTGGATCCCAATCTCATTATGCACCATCTATCCATTGCTCCCGGAGTAAAACCAATCAAACAAAAATTGAGAAAGATGCATCCTCATGTTGCACTCTTAGTCAAAGCAGAACTAGAAAAACTCCTAAAAGCTAGATTCATCCGTGTCATAGACTATGCTGAGTGGATTTCCAACATTGTACCTATTTCCAAACCAGATGGTTCAATCAGAGTATGCACGGACTTTAGAGACGTGAACAGAGCATGCCTAAGGATGATTTTCCACTGCCTAACATTGATATGATAGTGGACATGACTACGGGCTATGAAATGTATTCCCTTATGGATGGTTTTTCTGGATACAACCAAATCAAAATTGCTCCAGAAGATCAAGAGAAAAAAGCTTTCACATGTGCGTGGGGAACCTTCTGTTGGAATGTTATGCCATTCAGACTCAAAAATGCTGGAGCTACATATCAAAGAGCAATGACATCTATTTTTCATGATATGATGCATAGAAAAATGGAGGATTACGTGGATGATACCTTGGCAAAATCCATGATTAGAACTGAACATCTAACAAACTTGAGCATGATCCTCGACAGAATGGAAAAATTTAGTCTTCGACTAAATCCTAAAAAGTGTGCTTTTGGAGTCACTTCTGGAAAGCTCCTAGGATACATCGTCTCCAAGAAAGGCATTGAAGTTGATCCAGCTAAGGTCAAGGCTATAATAGAGATGCAACCTCCCACAAATATTAGTCAAATGAGGACGTTGCAAGGTAGAATTCAATCTATTAGAAGATTCATATCACAACTAGCGGACATCTCACAGCCTTTTACAAAAACATTACATAAAGGTGTGACCTTTGCATGGAATGAAGAATGCGAGAACAACTTTAAACATATCAATAAGTATCTATCAAATCCACCTATATTGATGCCTCCTATTCATGGTAAGCCATTAATATTATATGTCTCCGCAACAGATACATCATTGGGGGCATTGCTAGCACAGCATGATGAGAACAAGAAAGAAAGAGCCATCTACTATATCAGCCAAACTTTAGTGGCCTATGAGAAGAACTACTCAATGATTGAGAAGGCATGTCTAGCTATGATCTTTGCATCACAAAAATTGAGACACTACATGTTAGCTCATACCACTCATTTGGTAGCTAAAATTGATCCACTAAAATATCTCCTAAGCAAAGCTGCCCTCACAAGTAGACTAGCTAAATGGGTCATGCTCTTGAGCGAATTTGACATTGAATATGTTGAAAGAAAAGCTATCAAAGGACAGGTCATCGCTGATCAATTAGTTGAAGCACCACTGTTTGATGATACACCCATGCAAATGGAATTTCCCGATTCCTCTATCATGCAACTCTCTTCTCGAGCATGGCAGTTATTCTTTGATGGCTCCTACACACAGAATGGATCCGGAGCAGGCATATTGTTCATTACTCCTCAAGGATACTCGATACCCAAAGCATTCAGATTAAAGTTTCCTTGCACGAATAATATTGTTGAATATGAGGCACTTCTCAATGGTATGAAAATGGCAATACAGTGGAGAGTTACAGAGATGCACATTCATGGAGACTCACAACTGGTCATCCACCAAGTCAATGATGTGTACCAAACCAAAGATGAAAAGCTCATTCCTTACAAGCGAATGGTCGATGATTTAAAGAAATACTTCATCTCTATCACATTTGAGCAAATACCCAGAACAGAGAATAAGGCTGCTGATGCAATGGCAACATTATCTACTCTTTTACAATAGCCTAAACATGAACTACGCTACGAGTTCCTGGTGGAAGCCCTATCCTACCCTGCATATGACTCCCCTGAAACCCGCATGATCTGCACTGTTGTAGGTTATGACTCATCTCGCTACAAAAATTTGTTCTCCTATCTTCACGACCAAATCATCCCTGACTCCTTTAACCGTTTTGAGAAATGAAACCTTATCCGACCCGCATCCCAATATGTCATCATTGGTAATGATCTGTACAAATGAGGTCTAGATGGTACACTGCTTAGATGTTTAGAATGAGAAGAGTCTCAACGTGCATTAGAGGAAGTCCACGAGGGTATATGTGGGTCACACTCGAACGGTTTAACGTTAGCTCAAAAACTTATTAGGGCTGGGTATTACTGGCCTGAAATGGAAAAAGAAGCTATTAAATTTGCTAAAAACTGTCAACAGTGTCAAGTACATGGCAACTTGATTCATGCTCCAGGGAGAGATCTGATTCCCTTTACTACACAATGGCCTTTTCAACAATGGGCATTTGATCTCATAGGTGCTATCCATCCACACTCTTCTAATGGACATACCCATATAATCATAGCTACAGATTATTTTACAAAATGGGTAGAAGCAGTTCCTCTAACACAAGCAACGGGGAAACAGATCTCTATGTTCATAATAAATTACATCATTTGCAGATATGGGATCCCTCACTCTATAATCATAGATAACGGGGGACAATTCAAAAATAAGGATCTAGATGACTTATGTGCCAGGTTCAAAATTACTCAACATTGGTCATCTATCTACTATCCTCAAGGGAACGGACAAGCTGAGGCTTCAAACAAAAATCTCCTGAAGATCTTGCACAGAATAGTGAATAAAACAGGAAGAGACTGGCATCTGATGATCAATCTAGCTCTCTGGGCATACAGAACTAGTATCAGAATGCCTACAGGGGCTACACCTTTTGCTTTAGTTTATGGGTCTGAAGCGGTACTGCCTATTGAGGTTGAAATCCCATCACTCAGAATCAAAATGCATGGACTTGTCACTGATGAAGACTACAGAGTGTTGAGGTTACAAGAACTTGAACTACTAGATGAGCGCAGACAAGCAGCGTATGATCATCTTAGAGTGTATCAGAAAAGAATGTCTAGAGGCTACAACAAGAAAGTCAGATATAGAGAATTTCAAGTTGGCGATCTAGTGTTGAGAGAAAATCCTAAAAATCAATCACATCAAGAACGCAAGGGGAAGTTCGAACCCAATTGGTTGGGTCCCTTTGTAATCACTGCTACTTTTGGCTCTAGTTCCTATCAACTCTCAACAACTGAAGGAGAACAGCTCCGAGAACCAATCAACGTTCTCCATCTGAAGAAATTCTACGCCTAAGGCATTCAGTGCTTGGTAAATGTCCTGAAAAAAAATCTTAAAAATCAGAAAAAGTCCTGAAAAAATGAACATCTTGGTGAAAACCTAGCAATAGGCACCTTGATGATTTGCAAAAAAATCAAAAAAATATCAAAATTACAAAAAAATTAAAAAAAATCAAAAGTACAAAAAAAAATTGAAAAAATGAAAAATACAAAAAAATGAAAAAAGAAAGAAAAAGTGCCTTGGTGAAAACCTGGAAACGGGCACCTCGGTAGAAAAAATAGAATCTCTACCAAGATGGTGAAAACCTGGCAAACAGGCGCCACTTGTTCCAAATGCTCCATCTATCAGCACAATCTTGGTCTTTCCCAGCTTTCAGTCTTGCTTTAGTTTGTACATATCTCCCGGTTTGTTTCTGCATATCCTGGTTTCAATAAGTCAGTCTGTACACCAATCAGCTCAAGCGTCTGTATCCTATCAATGTTCAAATTTGGGGGCAATCAATGTCATATCCTATGGTCTCCCATGTATCTTAGACATTTCCTATCTAGTCAGAGTCCTTTGAAGCTTCCTGTTGAGTCAGTCAGTCAGTCTCGTCTCCAGAAAGGATTTTGCATCTACAACAATCAAACATCAAAACTCAACTGAAAACAATTTGTGCTTTTCATGCTTTTATCTCCTTGTAGGCTTACTGATTCGCATTGAGATTTTTGCATATTGTGTCCCTTCGAGCTCTTCGATGATGTCCTTTATAGGATTTAGAGAGTGATGACTGGGGGCATAATCTTTTCTTTGTCTTCTACTTGTATGTGAAAATCTAACATCTTTGGAACTTCTGGATTGAAATGGTGTCTGACTGTAAGAGCCTCTATCTCGAATTGGATGGCCATGCGTACCTTGACCATTGATACCCAGACAATTCAAGGAAGTTTGATCTAACTATTATCTTTTTGAGTAAGTTCTTTCTCCTACTGTGAACGCAATCTTGCCTAAGGATGTGAACGATAAAGGGTCACTACAGGTAATTCACATTGGATTTAGAATGATCTCTTGACTGTTTGATGTGTTTGCAATGCAAGGCATACTCAGGTCATCACAACGTTTATGTTTTGATGCTTGTACAAATTGCTATATCAAAATGGACATGATATTCAGGTCATCCTAGCACTTGTGCCTTGGTGCTTATAGCTAATCTGACATTTCGAAAACAAAATCAATATTCATATATCCATGGTTGTTTGACCAGCGGGTGTTGTATTGATTCTTGCGCGTACAAATCGATATTCATATGTCTATGGTTTCATGGCTAGTGGGCATTGTATTGATTTATCTGGTTACCTAAAAGTTCAATGATGATAACAAATCGACATATGATCAGTGACTAGGTCCTAGGTCTTAGGTTGCATTTCATTTTGCATGTCTCTTTGCATTTTGCATGTTTGCATGATCTCACAATGATTAAATGAACTTCAATGCTTAAATGATTCTTCAAATCGCATCTTCAAGTCTAACAAGAGCTGAATCTCACACGAAGGTTCCTCCAATGAAATAGCAAGTAGAATCCTTTTTCGGGATCAAAATTCAAATCTGAGATCATTCATATTGTCAACTACTTGCATAATCAACCTTCAATCATAGTAGAAATCCATTTTTTAACTTAACTGATTATCTAACATCAAACTATCAAAATTTCAACTTGGTCAACCATGGTCAACTCATGGTCAAACCTAGTCAAACTTAGTCTTTTAGGACCTCCAAACGATGCAGAATGCATTCTCGGACGTGTATAACCACTTCTCAAATCAATTAACATGCTTCTAAACTATAACGCTGACTTTTCTTGTCAGATTTCAATTTTAATCCCGAAGGGGGCATGGTATTGCACATCATTCAAAATTTGTAATCAAATTTGAAATCAAATCTTTATGGAAATCATATCTTTCATCATTGATCAAGACAAACAATCACGTCTAGTCGCTGATTCATCAAAAGTCCTCATCGCTCGGGGCAAACCTATCATCACTTGGGGCATATCAGATTCATCGATCCATATCAATCTGGTATTCTCCTAATCTTGTAAACTGTATTAGTTTTTGCAACCATCAGATCATAGTGTTCTTTCCTGGTTCTTTGGCAACTGAAGGATTCGGATGTGATACCTGCTAGTTCTGCTAAGACAATCGATTCTAGAACAGGTCACTCACTTCTTATCAATCCTAAGGTTCAGAATCGGGCATTTTAACACTTTTTCGCAATCATAGGTTCATTTTCTGCTATAGTGAACATTATCTTTGGTCATTTAGGACCTATTATCTCCATATCAATTCAATATCAATCAGCTTCTGTCTCATATCAATTATTAATTTCAAACATCAGTTTCATATCTTTATCAAACACAGACTATCTTTGAACCACTGCGCCTCGCACAGTAATTCAAAGAGGGGCAAAATGTAATACCCCAAAAATGGGCTATAAGTTCATTAATCTCCTACATCTTCAATTCGAATGAAATCGACATCAAAGTCCTAACCTAAGGCACATCTAAACATCATCGAATCATAATTGATTATCTTAAATTTTGCATCGGGGAATATTCCTAGTAATATTCCTAATTATCTTAATTATCTTTAATTTAATGATTATTTGGCGATAAATCACATTTATCCTAAGTTTGATTAATTGAATATTTTCATATTTAATTAATTAGATTTAATATTTGCCACTTAATTGTGTAATTAAATTTAATTCTATCTATTATTAATTGTATTATTTAATTTTGACAATAAATCAAAATTCCTATCTTTAATTGATTAAATTCTTATTTAATTAATTAAAGCATGTTGTCATTATTTAATAATATAATTTTTAATAAAAGTTTGGTAAAATAGTTAATTAACCCATAAATTAATTATTTATTTTCAAAAATCAGTTGAGTTGAGGATAAATCACTTTATTATTAAATTAATTCATAAATAAAACATGCACAATCATAAAAGCAGACAACTATCAATTATCAATTAAAGCTAAACTCTATTTTGAGTTAAAACTTAGCTTTTGCATGTTTTTGTGAGTTAATTATCTTTTATTTAAAAATAACTCAAAAATCAAGTTGAGTTATTTGAGTGATTTATGGCTTTTTCCCATGCACCTCCAAAGCCCTGGATTTCTATAAATTAAGGCTTCAGCTCTTCACAAATCATCTCATATTTTGCACAATCACGTTGGAGAATTGGAGGCTGAGGAATCAACTTGCGAATTCCAAGCTTTGTGAGATCAATTTCAATTGCATAGTTTTTATATCTTAGCATAGAATTTCATAGTTTTCATATCATTGTTAGAATCTTCATTGTTAGATCATTTAGCATCCATAGCATATTAGTTTATCATTCTTTATTGCATAGAAAATATCAAAAAAATAGCTTAATTGCATTCATATTTCATATCTAGAATTGCATTCAAAATCCTTCATTTAGGTGTCGTCTAGGTCACTGATCTCGATTACAATCTGAGAACATTAATCTCGCACCTACTAGAAGGCAATAAATCGCTTGGTTAGATTAGATTTCAATTTTGCACGATTTTAATTTTTGCTAACCTCTAATGTTTTACTGAGTGTTGTGTCTACAGATCAGGTACAATTTTCACACACACACTATGTTGTGAGGGGTTAAATTTTTCTATCTCTTTATGCATTTGGGTATGTGTATTTTTATATTCAAAAGAACAAATATCTCTATGTTTGTATATGTTCACTTGGAATTGTAGAAAAACATTTTGTAATCTGGAAATGATATCTGTGTTATTGTACTCTTCTATAAAAGAGGAAATGTGCCACGATAAACAAAACTGCCTCACATTTGGATGATAAATCAAGATTAGAGATTCAAAAAATACCACGATAAAAAAAAATGTCTTACGTTTGGATGACAAAATGCCTTAGTTTTAATTACATTTTTTAATAAATGTAAATTTTGGCTTAAGAAAGCCTTCCAATTCAAACACTATTCAAGAAATAGTTTACTTTTCTTTTCTTATTTGACAAATTCATGTATATCTCATTTTTTAATATTCTCTAGGGGCGAGCTTTGATTGGGTGGCCTAATTTTGATATTGGCACTTGAGATGGTGAAGATAAGCTAACCAATTTATAGGTGAGCAATCACTTAGCTTCATCCTATATGAATTTCAAACACAATCAATTTTTTTTTCTTATTTATATAAATTACCCTATGAAGTTTTCTAGGGGTATTAGCTAATTCTATGAAGTAGATGAGATCAAAATTTATCTAACAATGATCTTCCATGTTCAACACTTCACATTAGACTCATTTCCACCTTCTACATAACTCATGCATTTCTAAAGCTTCACATGCCCCTCCTTTTAGGATTACCCCATAATAACTCTACTATTCTTCCTATCACCAATTATCATAACACAATAACTTTACAAGGGTTCACTCATTCCCTTTCTTCAAAAAAAAAAATCTCTTCCTCATGCTACTCTTAGTCATTTTCCCTAAGAGGCCAAAATTGGTCAAAGTGGGTCAAAGGCTCTTGAATGAGTCAAATGGGTCAAGAATTAATTGACGACAACAAATAGTTTGTAAGTCCATATATACCCTCTTTGGGTTGAGGGTAGAGAGAGAATTGGATTGGAAAGAATTTTTGCAATAAAATATTGATGTTTACTATTATTTTCATGGTATTTTTGAGTATAAACCATGTGGATCTCTTTGATATCCTTGGAGGTTCTAGAAAAGGACTAGTTGGAGGTTCTCCTGTAGTTGAGGCCTTGTGGATAAATGTATCATATAAGAGGGTTCTCATAGACCCAAACAACATTATAGGCTCTCCATTTGATAGGTTTGAGACATCTAACAAGATTATCTCTCCAAGGTTCAAAATATGTTCATAAAAAAATTAAATACAGTAGAGGCGTAATCAGATTACAATCAAATTTCATCTTATCATCATAACTAACTTAAATTCATCTTGTAGGATCCTTGATCCATCAGAAATCCAAAAGACTATCTTCATTGAAGGAAGATCAACATACATTCAACAAATTTATCCTCAAAATTATCCCATTCATTTAATTCAAGGTCACAATCACAACTTTTACAAAAGGTTGCAAAGAGAAACTTTTACAAAAGGTGCATTTTGCAACTTTTAAAAATGTCAAAAGATAGCGAAGTGGAACTTTTTCAAATGTTGCACTTTGCAACCGTTTGACATTTTAAATTTTTTAACACAAATGACTTTAGACCTTTGAATGAACACTTCTAACACATCAAAATAGACTAGAAATGACCATTTAAAAGATTCTTACCCTTCCATGGGAATAGTTTCATGATTTTATCCTATTGACCAATTCAAGACCTTATTGTACAATTGTGACATTTTTTTCTTCATTATACCAAAAGGAGCTAAATTTTCCAAATGTCACATATAATATTTTTCAAAGGTAAAGCATAATAGGTTGGGATTGTAAAGGACCCAAATATTATACCAAGCACCTTGGATTGAGACTCTTCATATTTTTCTAATGACTGATTGCATAATCATATTCATAACAATCTAAATTATGTAACAGTGATAGTGTTATGGTTATTTTTTCATAAAATCAAGTTGTTCGATATCTTACAATCCTTATAATTTTGATATCATTGTTATAGGAATCTCACACTCACTCCCAAGGGTTCTTACCTATGTTCAAAATTCTGATTGCATTGTCAAGTTGGCCTTAACCTATGACAGCTACCCATGTAGGTAATTTTTTTGTACATGTTTGCAACCATAACCAAGGCTTGACCTTTTGATAGTGTTTATTGTTCCTTTAGGGTGTTGTGATAAAAAAAATATTAGATGAAGGAAAAGGTTTCTAAAGTTCTTTTGAAATTATGAAGTTCTTGCCATGGTAAAAGGAGTGGACAAAGACCAAATGAGTGAAAGGATTACCAAGCCATGTGTTTTTGTTGTAATAGGGTGCAATATTGAGTCATAGTGGAATGTCCTCAATGATCAAGGGTATTTTTTTCCTTGAAGAGAATGTTTTCCTTTTCTACTCAAGCCATGTACCCATTGGAGTAACCCAATTAGGAGTTTCATTTGAGTAAGATCCTTGACTTGCAAATGAACCATTGGCCCTATAAGGGAAGGAGATTGAGTTTTCTAATCTGACCATTTCTTCACTTGCATCATTGTACCATCTTCTTTAATCCTTATTCATAATCTATTCTGAAGCCTCCATTTTGACACATGAAGGGAGAATACATGAAAATAATTTGGCTTTATACCTTCCAATTTTATTTTGTATGGTGACATCTCTTTGAGGCATTCTATCAAAGAGTTCACGTGCTTTATTTATGCTTCTACATTTTGTATGCAATTCTACAAGATCATTTTGAAGCTTGGTATCTGACAAAAATACACCTTCCATTTTGTATTGATGGATGTCTATACATATACATATACTATTCCAAGGCTCCCATTTTATCACAACTAGGAAGGATACTTGCAAAGGTTGTTGAATTGGGATTTACACTTGCTTTGTATTTTCTTGAAAGTTTCTAAAGACTTTTCAAAAACCTATTTTATGTATATCCTACAATCATTGCAATCCATGAAACCATTTTCTCTTCAAGGATATTGTCATGGGTTGTTGATTCTTTGATGTATCTCCATACCCTCACATAGCTTGTATGCTTCACTCCATACCCTAGTGTCTATATTAATGAACAAGGATGAGCACAAGACAATAATAGGAATTGAAACATCTTGTACAAATAAATAATAATAACTCATTCAAACCCCCTGAAGAGTTTGAATTTTTTTTTCATCTAGATGATGAGTTCTGTAGTGGCCGAGATTTTTCAACTAGTGAATTTTTCTTCTTTGACTAAAATTTTATTATGTTTTTGGCCACAATTAAATCTGTTAGTGATAAAAACATATTTTTTTACTTGTACAGATTATATCTTTTTCATAGAGATTAAAAATTACATGTAATTTTTTTGAAATTGCATAATTTTTTTTGGGAGGATTAAAAATACGTAAAATATTTAAATTTTCATATCTCCATTTGTTAGCATGAATGTTGATGATATTCCTATGGGGGAGTATCATAGTATTGATAGAGCCATGCTATATTATTTGTGTGTTTCATTCATGACAGAGTTTGTCATTGATGGAAACATATGCTATTGATGAGATTGTTTAGGAGTTTGTAGAAGATGTTGTAGAGAATTGTACAGACACCTTATAGAGAATCAGTACATGCACATTTAAAGGGAGACTCCTAGTGATGTCTTGGGTCACCATCCCTGATCACACAATCTTATGAGTTGATTGGATAGAGTTATGACAAGTTTACTAGCAACTGCTCTTCAGAAGACATAAGCTATATTTTCACAAAGTTGATTACAGAACTTTGTGATGACACTCATGGTTGTTTGAGTTATGACATGAGAACATAGGTTCATGTTGGACATTGGGTTGATATATTATTGTGATCATATGGTGTCATGATCGTATAGGTGACATCAACTATGGCATGTGCATTGGTGAATACCTATTTGAAGGTTGACTTGGAAATTTTTTCAAGTAATATGATATGTGAGCTTAATAAATGGATCTAAATGATTGGTTGACATAACTACTATATTTTAACATTTTAAGAGATTTCATGTACATATTTTTATGGATACATTTTTATTTTGTAAATAGGATTTATCCTATGAAGGCCAAATTGGTGATGTGAGTGTTCCAAGGCTTGCTTGCATTGCATCCAAGAGACCTAGCTAGTCTCTTCTAGGAACCTAGTCTCCTCTAGGTCCTGATTGGTTTAGATTATCAACTAACACCAATCCTAACTCTTTTCTAAGAGTTCTTAAACTTGTGCTTCACCTTAGAAGACTAACACCTTATAGATAGTTCAATCCTCCTCACTCACTTAGAAAGCTCTAAGTGCCACTTCTTCACAAATTCCTATCTTCATTACAGGGGTCTTCATCCTTGTCAAAACATCCATAAATTGATTCATTTGATCCATTTTAGAAGTATTTGAATCATATCCTTATCCACTTCAATATTTCACTCTTTAGAGACCTTAAAAATATGCCTAATCCTTGTAGCCTTTTGCAGAGGCTTTTTCCTATTTCTTGCAAAACTTTTCCAAAGACCCTAAGAATATAAAACCAGATTTGGATACCCATTTTTAAGTTTCAAATGATTCTACAAGTTTTTCCTACCTAGGTCATCCGTACAATGCCTTCCTACAATCTAGGACAACTAGGGCTAATAGGCCTAGTTTTTAGGACTGACTGTAACCTTGTACAAATCTTGCTTAAACCTTGATCTCATGGATTTTCATAGACTCAATCCTCATAGTATATTATGATATGATGATAACCTTCTTGAAAAAGTATTGAATCTATACTGTACTTTCCTACCCTACAAGAAATATCTATTTCTTCACAACCTAGACCTCTAACCGGGCTCTATCTGCCCGCCTAGGGCCTACCATTAAAAATACCTTTCCAAACTTTCATGCCTCCTAATCCTAAAGATATATACACTAATGACTCCCCTTTCATTTCCATCTATCCTTAGGTGTTTCCCATGGCTAGATTTCATGGGGGAGCCATGAAAGCACCGACTGGTCGAAACAGAACCAGTGAGATCTCTAAATCAAGAACAATTTAACTGACATAGTATATCTACTAAAATAAACTAGATTCCTAAATTAACAAGCCTTAAAACTAATCAAAGAACACTATGCAATTACTATTTTTATTTTCTCAATCCATTAACCATGACCATCAACACAAAAGCTCAAGAAATTTTCTGTAACACTATTGCAGAGCTCTATTCAATACTCAAAAACTATTACAATGCATGTGTAACCTCAAGATTTGAGTCTTCAATAATAGTATATGACATCTCCATGATTTTAGGGCTTGTTGCCTGATCATCATCTCCTAAACTCAAGGGAATCCAAGGATAACTGAGTTGCATGCAACATTTGCAATAATTGCAAATGTTGTCATGCCAACTTTTTTAAAACATTTGGCAACTTTCTCTATGCTGTGATCCTATTTCTTAGGATCTATATCCTCACTAGATTTTGAGGAACCAACTCACTTAATGACCCTAAGGCATCTTTACAACATCCATTAACAACATTTATGTTCCTAAGACACATTGAAGACTCTATCCCAAACTATTAACACTAAGAATTAAAACTACTAACATTGGCTATTAGTCTGACCATAGTCCTAGTGTCTATCTCACTTATCCCAAATATAAAATGACCTTCTAAGGTCTTCAAACAAACTAATCTACTCTTCTTAAGTTTGCTAGAGTCAAGTACAAGCCAAAAACTACTAAGCATGGAAGTTAGCCTAGGTGTGCTCCTGCACCATCCTCCCCAAAACAAAAAGATTAATCCACCCTTGGATTGATGATGCTTGGATCAATCCCCATCTTCTTGAACTCTGAATCCTTTATCCATACTACATCAACATCCATTTTCCCATGCTTCTTTATGAGATGTTCCTTATACTCTTTAGTTCTAGTCTTTTTATAGACTCTAGTGTCCAACACACTGTCAGCTCCTGTGACTATAGCAGTAGGTAATTGCAACTCTTCCACATCTTTGATCACTTCATGAAGATTCTAGTCCATATCTTGTTTTGGTCCTCTATAATGGACTAATTCTACAATGTTGAAGATAGGAGACAGTTCACTATCTTTTGACAGTTCAATTTTCAATGCATTATCACCATACTTAGATAAGATATGACATGGACCTATCCTCCTCATCTGCAACTTGTGAGGGACTCCCTTGTGAAGTCTTGACTTGTTAAGATGGACCATAAGAAGGTCACCTACATTGAATTGAACTATCCTTCTACTTTCATCCACCTTGGCTTTATGTTTCATGGTGTTCTCTATCAAAGTCTTCCTCACTATTTCATGTATCTCCTACATAGCATATGCAAAGTCATCAGCATATCCACTTCCTTTCTCTCCATCCTTAAAATCTCTCAACTCATAGACACCTCTAGGATGTAGTCCATACACTATTTCAAATGGAATTTTCCCTGTTGATCTATTGATAGTGTCATTGTAGGCATATTCAGCTTGCCCAATCAACTGATCCCATTGTTGACCATACTCCTTAGTCAAGAACCTTGGTATATTTCCAAGGCTTCTATTGACAACCTTAGTCTGACCATCAGTTTAGGGATGGTAGGCCAATCCAAAGGACAAGTTAGTGCCTAGCCTTTGCCAAAGAGTCTTCCAAAAATGACTCATGAATTTAGTGTCTTTGTCTAACACAATGCTGATAGGTAACCCATGGATTCTCACTATTTCTTTGAAGAAAAGAGAGGCTATTTGACTAGCATCATTAGTGGTCTTGCATGGCACAAAGTGAGCCATCTTACTAAATCTATCCACAACCACATAAACACTGTCCATACCTTGTCTTGTCTTGGGTAACCCAACTACAAAATCCATACTCAAGCATTCCCATGGCCTAGTAGGAATAGGTAGTGGTTGATAATGGCCTACATTTTTAGAAGTTCCCTTGGCCTTTTGACATACAACACAACTTTCCAAATACCTCCTAACATCTAGATTCATCCTTGGCCAATAATAGAACCTTGAAACAAGTTCTTGAGTCTTAGTGATCCCAAAGTGACCACTCATAGCACCATTATGTTTTTCTTGAATCAAATTCTCTCTAATAGAGCCTCTAGGAACACATAATTGATTCCCTTTAAACAAGAGATCACTTTTCAAAGTATACTCAACATACCTACTATGAAAATGATTCTTGTATTCAACACATACCTTATAAATGTCTACAAAATCTTCATCATCACCATATAGATCCTTGAAATGATCTATTCCCATGCTCTTCAATTGAATTTCCTAAATTATGAGAGCTCTTCTTGATAATGCATCTACCACCTTATTGAGGACACCTTTCTTGTGTTTGATATTGAAGGTATAAGCTTGTAGATACTCAACCCACTTCATGTGCTTGTCACTCAACTTCTCTTGTGAATTCAGGAAACTAAGTGCTTGATTTTCTAAATACACAATGAACTCCTTGGGAAGAAAATAGTGCCTCCACTTCCTTAGAGCTTGGACCAATGCATAAATCTCAAGGTCATACGAAGAGTATTTCCTCTTGGCCTCACTCAACTTCTCTAGATGGAAAGCCACTGGTCTTCCTTCTTGGCTTAGAACAACTCTAATAGCCACATTACTAGAATCACATTCAATGGTGAAAAGCTTCTCAAAGCTTGTCAACACTAAAAAAGGTTGGGTAGCTATCTTCTCCTTCAGAAAATCAAAGCTCTTATTAGCATGTTCATTCCATACAAACTTGGTTTTCATTCCTCCCTTGATAGTATCTAACATAGGAGCACAAATTGCACTAAATTGCCTTATGAATTTCCTATAATATTGTGCAAGGCCATGAAAAATCCTTACCTCTATTGCTATCCTTGGAGTAGGCCAATTCATGATAGCCTCCACTTTACTTTTGTCCATTTTCAGATGCCATGTGATAGGGAAAATCCAAGGTACACTAGCTCTATTTTGATGAACTCACACTTCTTCAAGTTGATCATCAACTTCTCATCATGTAGCTTCTTGAAAACAACCTCAAGGTGTTCTAGGTGCTCACTCCTTTTCTTGCTATAGATTAGTATATCATCTAGATATACAACTAAAAAATTTCCTATGTAGTCTTTGATAACTTCATTCATGAGCCTCATGAATGTGGAGGGGGCATTGGATGATCCAAATGGTATAACAAGCCATTCATACAGCCCTTCATTGGTCTTGAAGGCTATTTTCCACTCATCTCCTTCATGTATTCTTATTTGGTGATAGCCACTCTTCAAGTCTATCTTGCTATAGTACTTAGCTTCACCTAGACAATCCATTAAGTATTCAATCCTAAGGATAGGGAACCTATAACTTATAGTTATTCTATTGATAGCCCTTGAATCAATACAAAGCCTCCAAGTTCCTCCTTTCTTAGGTGCAAGTATAGTGGGTACAACACATGGACTAATGCTCTTTCTAATTAGGCCTTGGTTTAGGAGTTATTGTATTTTTCTTTCTATTTCCTCAATTTTTTGAGGGGTCATCTTGTAGGCTTCTTTGTTAGGTAGGGTAGCTCTTGGGATATGGTCTATCCTATGACTTATGGCTCTTTTATGGGGGTAAGGCTGATGGTTATCCATCACGTACAATACCTTGGTAAGTCTGCAACATACCTTGAATCTCCTTTGGTAACTCTATCTTCTTAGTCACCTTTCCTTCATCTCCCTCTTTTGGTCTTAACACCAATGCATAGCCAATACCTTCACTCTCTTCCATAGCTTGTAAAAAATCCTTTTCACCCACCATAAGTACATTTGGACCTACTATCTTCACCTCAGCATCTTCCAATAATGACTATATTTTGAAGGTCACATTGTCCTTCTTGAAAGAATAAGAATTCTTTCCTCCATCATGTATGGCTTGGCAGTCATATTGCCAAGGTCTACCTAGGAGAAAATGACATGCATCCATAGGAAACACATCACATAAAACTTTGTCTTTGTACCTTTTGATGGAGAACTCTACCCATGCTTGGTCATTCACTAACACATGTTGGCCTTTATTGAGCCAAGTGACCTTGTAAGGATTGGTGTTGGGTATCCTTGTCAACTTTAGCTTGCTGATTGCTTCCTCTGACACAATATTGTTAGTAGAGCCTGAGTCAATGATGACCCTACATAATTTCCCCATCATCTTTCACTTTATCCTAAACAAAGACCTCCTTTGGCTTGGCTCCTCCTTCACTGGCTCCTTGATCAAAGTTCTCCTCATCATGAGGTTATCTCCCTCCTCTGAATTCAATGGTACTTCAACATGCCTTTCTACCACATTAGACTCATCTTGGACTAGGTTAGCTCTCTTGTCACCTCCTTGTGTAGAGCCACCTTTCTCTAGACATCTATAGGCAGGGTGCCCCATTTGATTGCAATGGTAGCACTTCATATTGGCAAAGTAGTTGCCTCTTCCTCCTTGTCCACCACTTCTTCCTCTAGAGCTAGAGTTATAAATTATTCCTCTACCACATCTACTTGAGCTTCCTTCTTGCTTCTCATTTAATTTTATGTCTCCTTGAGTCCTTGATTCAGAACTTCTTCCACCATAGCCACCTCTTTTCCCTCTAGTATCCTTGCCTTTACCTTTTCCTTTTGAGGTTTCTTGTTTCCTATACTTTTCTCTTCTATCTTCAAGGCCATTTGATAACATTGGTGAATGGATTTGAAGTTCACTAGACTCATCTCTTCTTGAATAGACCATTTGAGGCCATTTAAGTACCTTGAAGCTTGATGCTTTACTCTTCAACTACCTTAGATCTCAAACATAGCTTTTGAAACTCCTTAGTATATGCTTGGACATCTAGATCTTTTTTTCTAAGATTGTGTCTTCTCCTATGAAGCTGAAATTCATAGTCATTAGGAAGGTAAGTATACTTCACTTTGGATATCATGCCCTTCCATCTCACTATAGGACCTTTTCCATCCTTTTCCCTCTCGGTTTTCACAAACTTCCACCAAGTAAGAGTTGAACCTATTAGTGTAGACTTGGCCACCAAAAATTTTTGTGCCTCAAAGATACCATCACATTCAAAATGGTTCTCAATTCTATCAATCCAATCCACAACTAAATCTGGATCCATTTGTCCACTAAATAGTGGCACACCTTCTAAAGCCTTGCCACTCAATGCCTTCAATGCTTTTAAAAATGGCTCTTCAGGAAGAATAGGGTTAGGTGTTGGTGCTTCCTCCTATAACTCTAATTCCTTCTCCCTTGATTCATCTTCTTCCTTTTGGTCATTTTTTTCTTTGACCTTATCAAATTTTTCTTGGACTTCACCCAAGAGCTGCTCCATTTGAGCTAGTCTTTCCCTTATCAACTTGTTATCTTCTTCTTGTTCCTCAACCTTCTTGGCTAACTCAATGTTAGTCACCATGGTTTTTTCTTCTACTAACCCAATTGGTGTATATTCTCCCACTAATTTAGTAGGCTACAACATCCACCACAAGCTTGATCAAATCAAGCTCTGATACCAATATGATGTGAGTGTTCCAAGGCTTGCTTGCACTACATCCAAGAGACCTAGCTAGTCTCTTCTAGGAATCTAGTCTCCTCTAGGTCTTGATTGGTTTAGATGATAAACTAACACCAATCCTAACTCTTTTCTAAGAGTTCTTAACCTTGTGCTTCACATTAGAATACTAACACCTTATAGATAGTTCAATCCTCCTCACTCACTGAGAAAGCTCTAAGTGCCACTTCTTCACAAAATCCAATCTTCATTGCAGGGGTCTTCATCCTTGTCAAAAAATCCATAGCTTGGTTCATTTCATCCATTTTAGAAGGATCTTGAATCATATCCTTACCATTTTCAATAGTTCATCCTTTAGAGACCTTAAAAATAGGCCTAATCCTTGTAGCCTTTTGCAGAGGATTTTTCCTATTTCTTGCAAAACTTTTCCAAAGATCATAAGAATATAAAACTAGATTTAGATACCCATTTGTAAGTTTCAAAGGATTCTGCAAGTTTTTCTTGCCTAGGTCATCCATACAATGCCTTCCTATAATCTAGGACAACTAGGGCTAATAGGCCTAGTTTTTAGGATTGACTGTAACCTTGTACAAATCTTTCTTAAACCTTGATCTAATGGATTTTCATAGGCTCAATCCTCATATTATATTATGATATGATGATAACCTTCTTGAAAAAGTACTGAAGTCATACTGTACTTTCCTACCCTGCAAGAAATATCTATTTCTTCACAACCTAGACCTCTAACTGGGCTCTATCTTCTCGCCTAGGGCCTAGCATTAAAAATAGCTCTCCAAAATTTCATGCCTCCTAATCCTAAATTTATATTCACTAATGACTCCCCTCTCATTTCCATCTATCCTTAGGTGTTTCTCATGGCTAGATTTCACGGGGGAGCCATGAAAGCACCGACTGGTCAGAACAGAACCAGTGAGATCTCTAAATCAAGAACAATTTAACTGACACAATATATCTACTAAAATAAACTAGATTCCTAAATGAAAAATCCTTAAAACTAATCAAAGAACATATGCAATCATTGGTTTTAGTTTCTCAATCCATTAAACATGACTATCAATACAAAAGCTCAAGCAATTTTCTGTAACACTGTTGCAGAGCTCTATTCAATACTAAAAAACTATTACAATGAATGTGTAACCTTGAGATTTGAGTCTTGGCTAATAGTAGATGTCATATCCATGATTTTAGGGCTTGGTGTCTGATCACCATCTCCTAAACTCAAGGGAATCCAAGGATAACTGAGTTGCATGCAACATTTGCAATAATTGCAAATGTTGTCATGACAACTTTTTTAAAACATTTGGCAACTTTCTCTATGCCATGATCCTATTTCTTAGGATCTCTATCCTCACTATATTCCAAGGAACCAACTCACTTAATGACCCTAAGGAATCTTTACAACATCCATTAACAACATTTATGTGCCTAAGACACATTGAAGACTCTATCCAAAACTATTAACACTAAGAATTAAAACTACTAACATTGGCTATTAGTGTAACCTTAGTCCTAGTGACTAACTCACTTAGCCCACATATAAAATGACCTTCTAAGGTCTTCAAACAAACTAATCTACTCTTCTTGACTTGGATAGAGTCAAGTACAAGCCAAAAAATACTAAGCATGGAGGTTAGCCTAGGTGTGCTCCTGCACCAATTGGATATAATTGTTTTAACTTGTACTTAAGGATTAAATTCCTTGGAAAATATGTTTGGAACTACATATGTGAGATGCAAAGGTGAATCAAAGCTTAAGGCTACATTGGATATTGTTTGAAGAATAGTGATTGTGCTCTTAGGCACAAGGTGGAGCTTTCTTGGCAATGATTAAAGGCTAGAAGCATTTTCAGAACAAAATTATCTCAAACTTGAAGTTGCAAGGTTTGGAGAGCCTAAGGGTGGTTTTAAATCTCAAATCTCTTGATCAGGTTGATGTATTGTACACCCTTAATAGGTTAATTTCCTTTAACAGGGCTGGACTCCTAGTAGGGTCGATTCCTTAATTGAGATCTTATTGTAAAGACTCCTAACAGGGTTTGTCCTTTAATTAGGACCTACTTATTGTAATACTCAGATCCTAATAGGGTCAGAACTCTTAACAAGGTTATTATACCCATAGTTCATAAATTTGTGGGTACCATTCCCATTGGGGTCTTTCCCTTAACAAGGTTTTCCTTGAGAACAAATATTGGTGTTCATGTGTATGTGTGTTATTTCTGTATTCACTTTTTTAGTTCACTATTTTGTTTTAAGAAACAAGTTTGAGGTTAAAGTTTAAGTATGCTATATTGGCATCAAATGATTCAACCCACCCCCTCTTAGTTTATTGGGACACTATTATTCTAACAATTGGTATTAGATCTTTTGGTCCTCAGTATAGAAGCCTAGCAACTTGAGGTAAAGATCAAGATGGCCTTATTCATAAAATAAAGTCCTAAGTTTGATGCAAAAAATTTTGACACATGGAAGGAGATGATGAAGAATCATCTAATTTGTATGGGATTGGATTATTGGCTCATTACTTGGAAAGATGTGCCTAGCATAAATGAAGAAGACCTTGAGACACTTTCTACTACTGAAGAAGAAAGGAAAACATTTGTATGCAATGTTTTTTAAAAGAAATCCTTGGTTAATGCACTATCTGATGGAGAGTTTACAAAGGCCAGAGATATTATAAAGGCAAGTGAGATCTGGAAAAGACTAATTGAACTCTATGAAGGAGATGAATACACCAAGAGAGAAAAGTTGTAGAATTGAAGAACAAAGATGCAGACAATACTAATGAAGGATGATGAAACAATAAGGATGTATGTTCAGAGAGCATTTGAATGTTTGATTGGTATTAGAAACAATAAAGGTACTTATATAGAAGATGAAGTCATAGAAAATATTTTGAGGTCTGTGACTCCTGCCTACAAACCCAAAGTTCTAGCTTTAGAAGAGACCATACCACAATACAAAGATTTTAAAAGAGAGATGTTAGTATTCAAGCTAACCACATTTGAGACCACAGAGCTAAAGGATGCACTACCTAAGGTGGAGAAAACATTTAAAGAAACTATTCATAGAATTGGATCTACTAAAACTGGATCTAGCAAAGTAAGAAAGCATAACGAAGATCTTGGAGAATATGCTGAAGAATGGGATTAGATTCAAAGGATAGATAATCAAGTGGCTGATAAGATCATGGCCCTGATCATGAGGAGAGAAATGAAAGGAAAAGGTAATTTTGAAGGAAAATTACTCTTGAAATGTTTTAATTTCAATAAGGTTGATCATTTTGCATCTAGATGTCTAACTAGAGTACCTAAGAATAGGCCTAAATATGGTAAATACAAGAATAATAAGGAATGATACTATACTAGTGATGGATTTGAAGATTTAGATGATGAATTTAATGATGTATTGGATTTTGTTGCTATCAAAGAAGAGGATCCTATCTATGAAGAAAAATCCTTAGTTTCTCATGTCGATAAGAAAACTGATTGGATAATTGATAGTGGGTGTTCACATCATATGACTAGTGACAAATATAGATTCATTTAGCTAAAGAATTTTGATGGTGGTGTTGTAATATTTGGTGAATATGCCCCTAGAATGATTGTTGGTAAAGGATCAATTACTTTGGATGGAAAAACTAATACTAATGATGTACTATTTTTGGATGGATTAAAACATAACTTGTTAAGTGTTGGATAGACTATGGACAAGGGCTATGATCTAGAATTCAAGGATGGTATTTTCTCTATTAGAGGAGCTAATGGAGAATTGATCGGATCTAGTTCTAAGACCAGAGGTAATATATTCTAGTTAAACTCTACTAAGGTTAGTTGTTTTGTTGCAAAGAATGTTGACATTTGGTTATGGCATAGAAGGTTTTGTCATATCAACTTTGACAACATGGTAAAAGAATCTAACAATAATTCTATTATAGATCTACCAAAGATTGTGAAACTAGCCAACACTACATGCAGAGAGTGTATCTTCGAAAAGAAGACATGAAGCAGTTTTACGAGAAAAGGATACTTAGAAAATGGAAAGTTGGAACTAACTCATACATATATTTGTGGACCTACTTAGACCACATCATACTTCAGAGATAGGTACTTTATTATATTTACTGATGACTACTCTACAATGATGTGGGTAGGATTTCTTAGAGAAAAATCAAAAGAATTTGAAACTTTCAAGTTCTATAAGGAAAGAGCTGAGAATGAGATAGGTTTGAAGATAAAATGTTTAAGATCAAACAGACGTGGAGAATTTACTTCACATGAATTCAATACCTTTTGTGAAGAACATGGTATTGTGAGGCAGACTTCAACACCTAGGACACCACAAAAACATGGAGTTGGTGAAAGAAGAAATAGAATAGTTATTGATGTTGCAAGAACAATATTGATAGAAGGAAAATTCCCACATATGCATTGGAGAGAAGAAATCAATAAAGTTGTATATACAATGAATATAGTAAAAATCAGAGAAGGTACATGCAAAATACCATTTGAGCTATGGTATGGTAAGACACCTACTATTAGCTATTTCATAATTTTTGGAAGTAAATGCTACATTAAGAGAAATGAATGTATAGGAAAATTTGTTGCTAAAAGTGATGAAGGATTATTCCTTGGGTACTCTACTAGAAGTAAATCATATAGATGTTACAATATGAGAACTAGGAAGCTGATTGAAAGTGCTAATGTGAGAGTACATGAAAAGTTTCAAGTTAGAGAAAAATACTATGGCCCTAACCCCTATGAGATTTCTTTTGAAAATATGAGTACAAATTAGAACAATATGTAGATAATAGAAAGTGAGAATGGAGCATCACAGGATGTTTTGGAAATTTACAATGACATAACTATGGAGTTAAGAAAACAAACCACACCCAAATATGTTCTAAGAAATCATCCTAAGGATTAGATCATTGGTGCCAACAACAAATGAAATAGAACATGATTGTAAAATAGAGAAGAAAGGTCACAATCTACAAATGTCATCTGCTTGATCTCTCAAGTAGAACCATAGTCCACAAAAGAGGCATGCTGAAATGAATCATGGATCAAAGCCATGAAGGAAGAACTGAAGCAGATTTAGAAAAACAACACTTGGGAATTGGTTCCAAGGCCTAAAGACAAAAATGTAATTGGCACCAAGTGGGTATATAGAAAAAAGATGAATGAAGAAGGCATTATTTTTAGAAACAAAGAAAGATTGGTATGTAAAGGAATCTGATGAAGGGTGCTCCCCTTAATACCAAAAACACATAACATAAACAAAGAAACAACAACAATTTGCAAGAATAGAAAATTGGCTTCTTATTATCTCCACAAATGTGGAATTACAAATTTTAGAATTACAATATGCAAAGCCACATGGGCATTCCCTTTACAATATTCTATAGGACAAAGCCTTGAATCATTACCTAGATCTACCCAGAACTACCTTAGACAACACTACGGGCCTTCTTTATATAAGCAATTTCCACTGCCCGAGAAGGTTCCAAAAATTTAGCCCTTAAGGCCGACTATACATAGAATTATTTTATTTTCACAATTTTTACAATAGTGTCGGCTCAAAAGAAATACAAAATATGCTTTTAGGTAGTCCAACTTTCGGAGGCCATAACTTTCTAACCATAGCTCCGTTTATCTATTATAACCAGTTTTCAGAAATAACAAGATGAGATCTACAGTGCTTGACTCACACAAGCTCCAGTCAGTTGGGGGTCGATCACAATCTAGAGCCTCTAAGGCCTTCAAAATTGACCTAAAAGATTTTGTACACAAAAACCTCAATAACTTCACCAATACAGATGATGTGGTAATGAAACTCAACTGGTAGGCTGATATGACTAAGATGAACCTCCAACTGTGAAATCAAAACATTCTGAGATCATATGCCCAACTTACTAAAAATAGTAAGTTTCCATAAATAGCAGCTCTACACAAGATAGCCCTTATTGAAAAGAAAACAAAAATATTTTTGGGTGATGCAAGATTGCTCTTACACCTAGGATGCTCCTACATCAGACACCTGGGGTAATTTGAGAAGTGACCCCGTCATGTCTTAGGTGTGAAGAGGAAAATCAAGATGATTAACCTCCTCCCTTGTCAGCCATGATGAATCTTCAATAGGTCATCCTTTCCACCTAACCAAATATTCTTCATATGTCCTAATCCTTGTGCTTCTACCAACATGACTATCTAGTATATCCTCAATCTCTTTGGTATCTGAACTAGTTGTTGGAATACTCCACTGTGTAGCCATGATCTCATCTTCAACACCTCCTTCATGATACTCTATCAAATCTAAAATGTTAAACACTGGTAAAATATTTAGCTGAGTAGGCAATTCTACCTCATAGGCATTTCTTGAATCATGCTTCTTTAGTATCTTACATGGCCCAAACTTTTTCATTTTCAACTTGTTATATGTACCAACTGGAAATCTCTCCTTTTGCAAATGAACCATAACTTCATCTCCAACCTAAAATTCATTATGCCTCCTTTTCTCATCTGCCTTAGCCTTATACTATGCATTCATCTTGGTAATGTGGTTCCTCACCTCCTCATGGATGTTTTTCAAGTGTTTTGCAAAATCCTTAGCTTCAGCACTACTTATTTCTCCTTTATCTATCTTTCTCAACTTAGATGCATTTCTTGGACTACTTCCATATACAATCTAGAATGGTGATTTACCAGTGCTCCTATTAATAGAATTATTATATGCAAATTCCACCTATGGTAAAATCAAATCCCATCCTATTGGCTTATCTCCAACCAAACATCTTAGCAAATTTCCCAAACTTCTATTCACCACCTCTGTCTGTCCATTAGTCTGTGGATAATGTGATGAACTAAACTTCAAATCTATCTTCAACTTATTCCATAATGTGTGCTAGAAATATCCAACAAACTTAGTGTCCCGATCTAAAACTATGCTCTTTGGCAAACCATGTAGTCTCACTACTCTGAAAAACAATTATGCTACATGAACAACATCATTAGTCTTCTTGCAAGGAATGAAATGTGCCATCTTCAAAAATCTATCAACCACCACAAAAATTGAATCATGTCCTCACTGAGTCCTTGGTAAACCAAGAACAAAGTCCATACTGATATCCTCCCAAGGTTTCTTTGGTACAGGTAATGGCTGATACAACCCTGTATTTTGCTTCACTCTTTTCACCATTTGACATACTCTACAACTTTGTACAAATTTCTTGACATCTTTCTGCAACTGTGGCCAATAATAGTTCTCACTAACCAAAGCAAGGGTTTTATCATGACCAAAATGTCTAGCCAATCCTCCACTATGCTTCTCCTTGATGAGATTCTCCCTCATAGAACTTCATGAAATGTACAATTAGCTCCCTCTAAATAGCATATCATCTTGAATGATGAAATCCAACCACTTCATTATGTCTAGAGTAATAGGTTCTGTGCAAGCTTTCCAAGCTTCACCAAAATCAGGATCCTTTGGATACAATTTCTTGAGTTCCTTGAACCCAACCACCTCAATCTGTATTTCTATCAGCAATAGTTGCCTTCTGCTAAGCGCATCTGCAACTCTGTTAGACTTTCCACTCCCATGTTTCAAAACAAATGTATAACTCTGCAAAAACTCAACCCATTTCAAATGCCTTTGATTCAACTTTCCTTGACTATTCAAATATTGCAAAGCTTGATGATCAGTATACAAAAAAAACTCCTTAGGAAGTAGACAATGTCTCCACTTCTTCAATGCCTAAACTATAGCAAAAAAATCCTGATCATAAATATAATATATTTTCTTGGCATCATTTAACTTTTCACTAAAATAAGCAACAGGTTTACTTTCTTGACTCATAATAGCTCCTATTGCAGTACCACTAGCATCATAGTCTACTTGAAACACCTTATTAAAATCTAGAAGTGCTAAAACAGACTATTCTGTAACTTTCTGTTTCAATAGTTTAAAACTCTTATCTGCCCCATTAGTCCACTTGAACTCTTTTCTATCCCCTCTCATTGTTTCAGTCAAAAAATTTCTATAAAAGCTAGCCAAACCATGAAAAGATCTTACCTCCATAGCAGTCCTTGGAGTAGGCCATTCAAGGATAGCTTGTACTTTCTCTAGGTCCATTTTTAGACCTTCTACTAAAACTACAAATCTCAAATACACTAACTCTTTCTTCACAAAACTACACTTCTTCAAATTTATCAATAATTTATCTTCTCTCAGCTTCTCAAATTCCATACAAATATGCACCATATGTTACTCCAATATTTTACTAAAGATCAAAATATCATCTAGGTAAACAATGACAAACTTACCCAAAAACTCTTTCAGAACCTCGTTCATGAGCTGTGTGAAAGTGCTCGGTACATTGGTTAGCCTAAAAGGCATGACTAACCACTCATACAATCCTTCCTTTGTTTTGAAAGTAGTCTTCCATTCATCTCCTTCTCTAATCCAAATCTAGTGATATCCACTCTTCAGATCTATCTTTGAGAAATACACTAGTCCACTCAGACAGTCCATAATATCATCCATTCATGGCAATGGAAACCTGTACTTGATTGTGATCTTGTTTATTGCCCTGGAGTTTATACACATCCTCCATCCTTTATTATTCTTTGGTGCTAATACTACTGGTATAGCACATGGACTTAGGCTCTCCCAAATCAACCCCTTCTGCAATAACTCATGTACTTGTCTATTCAACTCCTCACTTTCTACTGGTGTCATTCTATGTGCTGACTTATTTGGAAAACTAGCTCCTGGAGTTAGGTCCATTTGATGACTGATCTTCCTTATTGGTGGTAATCCATCAGGTACATTATTGAATATAATATCCTGAAACTCATTCAACAAATATGCAACTTCTATAGGTACATCTTCTACCTCCTCTTTACTAGATTTTGGAATTAAAGAAAAACACACATGCTCATGCTTCATACCATCTAGGAACTTTCTTCCATCTACAAAAGTTATTCTTGCATTACCACATACCTTTTCTTCTATGTCATTCAATGGCTTTAGCTTATGTTGCACTCCATCATTTGTCAGGAAATAGGTATTCACATGACCATCATGTATAGCACACCTGTCAAACTACCATGGTCTACCCAACAACATATGACATGCATCCATAGATATGATATCACATAGTACCTCATCATGGCATCTGCTAATCTTGAACTTCACTAGGCATTGTTCATTGACCATGACTTTGTGATCATCCCGCACCTAGGCAATCTGATATGGATCTGTGTGTTTCTGTCTCTTGAGCTTCAACTTTTTCACCATCTCTTCTGACACCAAATTGTCAGTGCTTCCACTATCAATAATCACATCACAAAATTTACCCTCACACTTGCATCTAATGTGAAATAGGTTCCTCCTTTGCTTAGGTTCATTCTCACCACTCAATAGGACTCTTCTGTTAATCATCATTTCTCCTCTTTCAACATCTTCAAAATGTGATGATCTTGCATCTTCATCAACATGTGCAATTCTGGCCTGGCCTTCATTCCTCTTATCTATCCTTCCTTGGCATTGAGGACATTCAAATGCCCTATGACCTTCTTCTCCACAGTGAAAACATGTTCCATGGAAGCCTCCTCTTCCTAATCCTTGTCCTCTTCCTCTTCCTCTCTAATGTCTCTTATTCTGATCATGGAAATGATTGGAAGTGCTTCCTCTCTTATTTTGACTGCTACTAGCCTCATCCTTCTTTTTTGGATCTTCATTTCAGCCACCATATGATCATCAAATAGATCTTCCACCACAACCTCTTCCATTTTGTCTACTCTCAAATTTCTTGTTCAGTTTTTCCTCTACTTTTAGGGAAAACTAGTATGCCTCTTCAATACTGTTCATTTGAACCAAATTTAGCTCCTCTTGAATGCTCGGTCTCAACCCATTAAGGTAACAGGAAAATGTCTCCTTATCAGCTTTCACAAGGCCTATTTTGATGAGGATTTGATAGAACTCCTCCATATACTCCTAAATAGATCTTCCTGCTTGCTTCAAACTTTGCATTTTCTTTAGTAGGTCAAGCTCATAATCAGCAAGAATGAACTGTCACTTCAATTTATCCACCATCCAATCCCATCTTGTGATTTTATCCTTGCCTCTTTGATTTCTCTCTAATTGGATCTCCTGCCACTAGATCTTCACATAACCCTTCAGTCTAGCCTTCGCAAACTTGACCCGATCAGGATCCTTGACATCTTCATACTCAAAATATTCTTTTAATTCATTGATCCAGTCAATCAACTCCTCTGGGTTAAGATTTCCTAAAAATGTAGGAGCCTCAATCTTAGGTCTTTTCCCAATCTTGGAAATGGCCTGAAAAAGTCTTTCTTCCTCCTGGTTCAAAATTTTGCTTTCTTCTTGATCAGAATTTCCTTCTCCCTTAGCTTCATCCTCGCTTTCATCTTTGACATTAAAATTCATTCCTCTACAAATATCTTCTTGTAATGCTTGCACTTGTCTCTAGAGTGCTCTAACCTTAGGTGTCACAACACCAAATCTTCCCCCATGTTCCCTTTGTGGAGGCATTTTCATGCTACTTGCTGAAACCCTAACCATGGTCCTGGTGCAAACTGCCTCACAGTCGGTGATCTATCTACACACTTAGGAACTCCCACTCTAATATCACTTGATGAAGGGTGCTCCCCTTAATACCACAAACACATAACAGAAACAAAGAAACAACAATAATTTGCAAGAATAGAAAATGGGCTTCTTATTATCTCCACAAATGTGGAATTACAAATTTTAGAATTACAATATGCAAAGCCACATGGGCATTCCCTTTACAATATTCTATAGGACAAAGCCTCGAATCATTACCCAAATCTACCCAGAACTACCTTAGACAACACTATGGGCTTTCTTTATATAGGCAATTTCCACCACCCGAGAAGGTTCTAGAGATTTAGCCCTTAAGGCTGACTATACATAGAATCATTTTATTTTCACAATTTTTACAATAGGGTCAGCTCAAAAGAAATACAAAATATGCTTTTAGGTATCCCAACTTCCGGAGGCCATAACTTTCTAACCATAGCTTTGTTTATCTATTATAGCCACTTTTCAGAAATGCCAAGATGAGATCTATAGTGCTTGACTTGCATAAGCTCTAGTCAGTTGGGGGTCGATCGTGATCCGGAGCCTCTAAGGCCTTCAAAATTGACTTGAAAGATTTCATACCCAAAAACCTCAATAACTTCACCAATACAGATGATGTGGCAACAAAACTCAATTGGTAGGCTGATATGACTAAGATGAACCTCCAACTGTGAAATCAAAACATTCTGAGATCATATGACCAACTTACTAAAAATAGTAAGTTTCCATAATTAGAATCTCTACACAAGATAGCCCTTATTGAAAAGAAAACAAAAATAATTTTGGGTGATGCAAGATTTCTCTTACACCCAGGATGCTCCTGCATCAGAATCACTGAAGAAAGTATCTTGATTGTTGACGTCTTTGTTGATGATATATTATCTTTGGAGGAAATGATGAAATGAGCAATAAGTTTGCAGGAGATATGAAAAGTGAGTTTGAAAAGTCTATGATTGGGGAGATGAAATTCTTCTTGCGATTGTAGATTAGTCAAAGTAAAGAAGGGCTATTCATATCTCAGACCAAATTTCTCAAAGAACTATTGAAAAAGTTTGGCATGGATGCTAGTAAACTTGTTGGAACCCCTATGGTAACTGGGACAAAGTTATCTTTGGAAGATGAAGCAAAAAATGTATCTCAGACAAGGTATAGATCAATTATTGGAGGTCTTAAGTATCTAAAACATACTAGACTTGATATTTCCAATGCTGTTGGAATTGTTGCAAGATTTCAAGAAGATCCTAAAGAATCTCACCTTATGACAGTAAAAGGGATATTCAGATATCTAAAGGGCACAATTGAGTTTGGTCTATGGTATGATAGATCACAGGACTTTACATTTCATGCTTTCACTGATGTTGATTGGGCAAGGAATGTAGATGATAGAAAAAGTACTAGTGGAGGAGCATTCTTCCTTGGTGAAAGATTGGTTTCTTGGCTTAGAAAGAAGCAAGACTGCATTGCTCAGTCTATTGCAGAATTAGAATATGTTGCAATAGTAATCAATTGTACAAAGATCATATGGATGAAGAAAATGTTGAAGGACATTGGAGTATGTCTAAAAGATTCAATTACTATCCATTGTGACAATACTAGCACAGTAAATATGTCAAAGAACCCTGTTATGCATTCAAAGACAAAACATATAGAAATAAAGTATCATTTGTTGAGAGATAAAATAGCAGAGAAGGAAGTAAAGTTAGAATATGTGATTACAAAGGAGAAAATAGAAGACATTTTCCCAAAACCTCTGCCTAAGGATACATTTGAGTATCTAAGAGGTATGCTAGGGGTGATGCCCCAACCTACTCTTGAGTAATTGATGCAGGAATTGCATTAGTCCAGAAATATCAGAGCACTATCTCATTCTCTGGACTATATGCTTGATGGTTCTCCTATGAGGGACTATATGTATTTGAGCTGAGTTACTGAGAACTCTTGGAGATTGTGATGCCTAAAAAGTGAGCAAAACACAAATACAATTTTTTTTTCTAAAACCTACTATACAACTATAAACACACATACATACGCAACTATGTTAGCTGGAGTTAATACAATCTGGCCCAAGTTTTAATGTGCATGCAAAACAATGCAGAGGAAAATGATGATTTGAATAAGTCTAAGTGTCCAAAAACACCACAAGGATCAAACCAGAGAAGGTTGACCAAGTTTGACCAATTTTGACCAAAAGTCAAACTTCACCGAACAACTTCCAAACTATCCTACAAGGTTTCCTAAGCCGCATGCTTTGACTGGTACACAAATCGAGATAGTTGACCAAAGTCAACCAAAGTTGACCAAAAAGTCAACCATGCTCTGATCAATGTGCAACTAAGTTAAAAGGGTCAAACTTATCAAGGATTACTTGGGCACACAAATTGAGGCATTTTACTTAGGTTTGACAAAGGGTTGACCAAAAGTCAATGGTGCACAAAACAGCCAATGGTATACCAAGGTTTAGCATTCCTAAAGGTATGATAAGACGAGATAAAAATAATCCTATTGATTAAAAGGCTTATCAAACATTAAGAATGTATTGATTTAATAAAATTTACGTTGTAAAAGAAATTAATCTAATAACCACATAATGACTATAATAAGGAACTTATCCTAAAGGCTAATTAAAATAAATTAAACCAAAACAATAATTTGAATTTAGTTTAATCTAATATTTCCCATCATCCAATTTTTGAATTAATATTCTCCAATTAAGATAAAAAAAAATTATTCAGAAAAGATTTATCCCAACGTTGATATTAATACGTCTAAAAATAAATACAAGATTGATCTTAGTTTAATATACATTTAATTTAAATTTTAAAACTAGATCTAACTAAAAAAAAATTTAGATTCCCAATAAAAGAATTAGACTTTATTTAATACAAATTAATCTTTAAACAAATATTAAATATATCTATCTAATATAAAGGAAATACTCTATAATTCTTTATTCAAATAATAATACAAGTTTCTTTAAACTATGCTATAAATTTAATTCAAAATTTAATTCAAACTTTAAACATAAAATGTTATATTTTAACATACCCAAATGTTTTGGGGTTTACAAAGAAATAACCTTGGCATTTGAATGGAAACGACGCGCACATGGAAGGACGAGGAGGTGCAAAAGGCGGTGGGGGAGGAGCTCGACATGCCTGCCACACCCTACCCACCATTGTTGGCGCAATGTTGGTGCCGCCCACCACCACTCTACAAAGGAGAGTGGGAGCGAGGGTGCAGGGGTGACTTCTGCCACACCCCAATCCCTCTCGCCATCATATTTTATAATTTGTTTTTTTAAAAACAAAGCACTCTACGCTTAAAACAAGATCGGGGTTTATAAATATATTTTTTTAATAGGGGTTTTATATTGTATACACTTAAAAATGGCTTCGTTAATTAATTAAATATTTATTATTTAATTAATAATTATTCCTCTATTTGTTAAATAAATTATTCAATTTATTTACTTAATTCACTATAGTCTATTCCTCTATCCTAAGTCTTCTAATTAGTCTTATTAAAGTGATTTAATTAAATACACAATCACCCAAATATGACTAAGTCCCCTAGTCCACCTCACCTACCTAGTCACCTGACACATCACTTTGGCTAAAATAAATAATTATTATTAATTATTTATTAGTAATTATCCTCACCCACAACATGTCCTATTCTTAAGGGCTATGTGGCCTCATAGGACTTAGTCTCATGACCACATCTCCTCTCAACAACCAAGTCAAGAGACAATCCCTATTCCTAAGGAGCTTCTCAAGCCACCTCTAAGGGTCAAAGATGACTCATAGGACACTTATGCAAAGAGTCCTCATGAGGAAAAGGTCTCTCAAATGTGTAGGAAAAATGCACAAATGTAAAAACCGGCGCAAATGTTGAAGAATGTTGCACATGCATGTTTCAATGTTGCACCATGTGTTGTAGGTTGTAGAATTTGGTCAAAGTAGATAGTTAATTAGGTCAAACTAGATGTTGATAAGCTAATTGGTTCTATTGGCAGTTGATTTTGATCGATTATGTCAAGATAGGCAACATTGTAGCATGGTTGCTAGTTAACCAGTCTTGATACTAGATGATTGATAAAATCATCTGTTAAAACATGTGATAAAACATGTGATAAAACATGTTTGTAGTTGATATAATAAGATAGATAGATGTTGTAGATCAGTTTATCAAAATCTGATAGCTTGATTTTATTTGATTTGTATAGGAAGACATTACTGATATTCTGATGTCATGGGAGAGATATCCCATCACACAAAATTTGAGACCAGCACTGTCAAAGACTGATAGATTCCTGATCAAAGCGTCTGGTTTGTATTACATGATTTATACACCTGAGATTGATTTATACACCCAAGATTCAAGCGAATCATAGTATGATGACAGCACTGGCAGAGCGGTGGCACTCGGAGATGAGTACCTTCCATCTTCTGATAGGGGAGATGACAATGACCTTAGAGAATGTATATCACATCCTCTGGCTTCCTATCATAGGAGAGTTAGTGTAGTATGATCGGCATGGTAGAGTGACGAAGTGTAGAGCCATTTTTGGAGATGATGATATTAAGGATGGAGAGATCAGCTAGGAGGATATGGTCAATTTATATGACCCGCTACCAATGGTTCTAGCAGGGTCAATTAGGGGATTTGTATGTCCTGATCATAGGTCACATGGATTTGCAATTGGATGGGGCTGCACTTTATAGCAGATGATGGATCGGACCCGATTTTCTTGGGGTGTGTGTTTATTAGCACATCTATATCATGATTTGCATCAGGTGGTGTACCATAGGGGTGCATCATTATCAGGAGGGGTTACATTGGTCCATGTATGGGCATGGGAGCATATTGCAGTTACTAGACTAGTAGCGATTAGATTCTGGGGTGCAAGACAACCCTACATACATTTACACTCCTTAGTTTTGTCTTAGGAAAAATTGGGACATTTAGAGTTCTGGCATTATACTTTTGATACATTGGATATAGTGACATGGAGACCCTACCTAGGTTGTGAGCCGTGGGATGATGAGAAAAAGCTGGGATTCTATTTTGAGTCATGATGACTTATAGGGCAGACACCCTTTGTTTTGGAGAGATAGTTGGTCAGCCAGGTTCTACGCTAGTTTGGCAGGATCTAGGGCATGCCCCAGGGTGTGACAGAGTTCATGAGGACTCATCAAGAGAGACAGGATTGGGGACCTATGGTGTCTTTTGATGTGGCCCAACATGAGTTTTTGGACATGCCATTTTAGGCATGGACCATGAGGCAGATAGGTGTAGACCCTAGGATGATAGTAGATCTTGAGCAGTTCCTTAGAGACTTTCTAGTTCCATGATTGACTGATCCAGCTGCTAGGCCACCAGAGAGAGATCTAGCAGACAGATGCTACGAGAGACACCGAGGGAGAGAGAGGTAGGGATGAGGGAGAGGTTATGGTGGTGATGGTGGAGGAGGTGATGGAGGTGGTGATGGAGGAGATGGGGGGAGAGGTGATAGGGCTAGTCCTCAGATGAGAGGAGGTGGTGTTAGATAGAGTGGATTGATGCCACCCCCAGCTAGACATGGACATAGATAGCCTTTGGCATAGCCAACATAGCTAGCATAGCCAACTACAGGCCTATCATACGTATCATGTATCAGGTTAATGAAAAGAACTCTGAATTTCTGAATTGGGAAATCCATCTTCCTTTTGGGTGACAGAATCCAATAGATGCTTCAAAATGTTTGAAGTTATCTCACCAAGCTTTATCAAATGGATCTCTCATGAGAATGAATGGAATAGTTAGCACTCATTGGCTCTAGGTGATGCTTATGGAGGTGAAGCACTGGGACTTCCTGGGAGGTCATCCATCCCAGTACCACTCCAGCTCGAGCATGCTTAACTACAGAGTTTCCTCCATGGTTAAACCCACTCTGCTTGCATCCTCATTTGCAAAACCTTCACCAAGTGTTATGCCTTATGAACCATTCATTAGAAAGCCCCTTAAGCTCGTTAATTAATAAGTAGGAGATATTTTCCATAGCAAGTCAAATTGTGATATTGCTATCAAGATTCAACTGTGTAGTTTTTTGAGTCAAACTCATTGACCCGTGATTCATGAGTAGTGGTTCACACGAACCCATCTCTCATGAGAATGAATGGAACACTTAGCACTCATTGGCTCTAGCTGATTCTCACAGAGGTGAAGCACCGGGACTTCCCGAGAGGTCACCCATTCCAGTACTACTCCAACTCAAGCGCACTTAACTATGGAGTTTCCTCCGTGGTTAAACCCACTCTGCTTGCATTCTCATTTGCAAAACCTTGACCAAGTGTTGTGCCTTACGAACTAGTTGATGAGCTTAAGGGGCTTTCTAATCGATGGTTCCTAAGGCACAACACTTGGTGAAGGTTTTTCAAATGATAATGCAAGCAGAGTGGGTTTAACCATGGAGGAAACTCCATAGTTAAGTGCGCTTGAGTTGGAGTAGTACTGGGATGGGTGACCTCTCGGGAAGTCCCGGTGCTTCACCTCTGTGAGCATCAGCTAGAGCCAATGAGTGCTAAGTGTTCCATTCATTCTCATGAGAGATGGGTTCGTGTGAACCACTACTCATGAATCACGGGTCAATGAGTTTGACTCAAAAAACTACACAGTTGAATCTTGATAGCAATATCACAATTTGACTTGCTGTGGAAAATATCTCCTACTTATTAATTGACGAGCTTAAGGGGCTTTCTAATGAATGGTTCATAAGGCATAACACTTGGTGAAGGTTTTGCAAATGAGGATGCAAGTAGAGTGGATTTAACCATGGAGGAAACTCTGTAGTTAAGCGTGCTCAAGATGGAGTGGTACTGGGATGGATGACCTCCCGGGAAGTCTCGGTGCTTCACCTCTGTAAGCATCACCTAGAGCCAATGAGTGATAACTGTTCCATTCATTCTCATGAGAGATGGGTTCATGTAAACCACTACTCATGAATCATAGGTTAATGAAAAGAACTCTAAATGCACCTTACGTATGTAACATTTTTTTTTAAAAAAAAATAGCATTGGTCAAAATTTCGACCAATGCCACCAAAAACTTCCACCAAAGGATGGTCAAAATTTTGACCAAAACAACAAAATTTCCACCAATTGAATGGTCAAAATTTTGACTATCTCATCCATGGAACGTATAGCATCTCGGTCGAACATTTGATGTTTTCATCAAAATTTTGACCAACATTTGGTGGAAATTTTTGCTGCCACTGGTCGAAATTTCAATCAATCCTAGGTGGAAATTTGTTCAACAATTGGTCAAAATTTTGACCATTATAAAAAAAATGATGACAATTTTGGAGCATGGACTCAGTCAAATTTTTGACCTATGTTTTAGTTGAAATTTCAACTAATTATAAGTACGTCAAAAATTTGACAAAAAAAGATCGACGACAATGTTGGTCATAAATTCGACTAATTTCGGTCGAAATTTGAGGCCAAATTTACTAGTGTAGTCAGCTTTACAAAACATAAACTCCTTTCAAAATACAAAAATAATTTCTTCTTCCCAAGAGTTAACATCTAGGATGTCATCCCTTGTATGGTTAAGTCATTATTTTGATATAAAAAAAAATCCCTTAACTATTATACTTGTTCTGTCTTCTTACTCTACTCAGTCGGCTTCTCCTCTGTCTCGGTAATCTTGCAATAACTCCTTCTGTACATGTCGTACAGACTTACACTTCCAAATGTGTCCTTTTCATACATAGAAGTATCCATGTTCAAGTGCACATGAACTAAACCTACTTCTGTCAACATCGCTATCCAAAACTATCTCTAGTTAGACTGGAAAATGTTGCTATACTTAGACAATTTTACTTGCGCTCTAACATAAATGCCTGTTATCATAGTGTGATCTTCATACTGATTATATATTTCCATAATGACAACAACTTGATATCCTACTCAGCCAAATTTCCAACAATCTCCCCCTTTGTCATTGGTGGCAACATATAAGAAAATTGGCTAAGTCTTACAAAAACTTCAAAATTGTGGCCATAACAAAAATTCTTCAATATACTTATATCTTTGAATATCTACTAAATATATATACTACCCCTAGGAGTATGCCTCCATACTATTTATACAATATATCATACTATCTATACAATTTTTTTATATCACTCCCACTTTGACAATAATGACAAAAAAGGGTGCCAAAACTGTTCAACAAAATTTTTACCTTTGGATTCAAAATTGCAAAGCCAGTAGGCTTGCAACACAATCTCCAAAGTTTATCTTTATGCTCTCTATCTCCTTCTCCCATGATTTCTTAATGACATTTTAGACACTAAGGAGTGCACATAAACCATAAGATGCTATTTCACATGCCTGAAGATTTGCATAGTGAAATTTCTCATAAGATGTCTTAGAGGTAAGACATTCATCCAATTGACTTTTAACAATACTTATTTTAATTGAAACATGCTCTCTTAATAGAGAGAATCTCCTCAATTTCTTTTCCTTTTCATCATTTAGAATCCTTATTTCATCATAAAATTTTCTTATTTTCTTCTCAACATCTGAGATCTTCACATTCAGACTTAATAGAATATTTTCTTCTATTTGAATTTCTACCTTTTTTGCTTTCATCTTCTCTATTATTTTAGATACATGATCCTCTAGTTTTCTACATTGTTTATACAAAGCTTTTCCTCTTTCCAAGCTTCTTCTCAGTTCTTTTATGCAAACATCCAAATTATCAATATCATTTCTAATATTCTAACATATATCCTAAAATATCTTGGCTTCATAGGTTGCTTCAACTTTGACTGTATCCATGTCTGATAAGTTTGTGAATTCATTGTCAAATGCTTTCACAACTTCTTTTTCTTTGACCTATGGATCTACTTCATTTATGTGACTGGTTATAATATTTTGCAATTTCTCTGTTACTTAAAGCAAAGATCCTTCAAGGCTTTTTACCTTCTTATTCTTTCCAATGATTTTGTTTAAGGATGAGATCAACTCTATTTGATCATCATCATCAACTTCCTATCCAAGACTAGAAAAGATGGATTCAATCTGTGGCTTTTCTGCTGCTACCTTGGGTGTGGGACTGATTGCTTCTTGTTCTTGTGTTTCTACCTATCCTGATGCCTCTGTATTAACTTGTGTTTTTTATTTTTTCTTTTCTATTTCTTCTTCTTTTCTTGTTTCCATTCCTTCTTCCTCATCAACTATCATATCATGTTGCTTAGGAGCTGAATTGTCAACAATGTTCTCAAGATTGTTGAATGGGTTATCTTCATTGTCCAAAGTAATATTTGTTCCTTCCACATTCATGGTTTCATCTTCAATGTTGATTTATGGTGGTGGTGATGGTGAAGGAGTTTTCAGATGCTCAGCTTCCAATACTTGATTTGATGCACTTGTGTGCTCACTAGGGCCGGAGGTCGTTACTTTTATAACTGCCTTTTTAGTTTCTTTATTTATTTCCTCATAGATTCCTCCCATTATCAAGATGGTTCTCCTTTTTATTCTTAAATGAGTATTAATATTTTTCATGATTTCTTTGAAATGATCTTCATTTTTAATGTCATAGATCTTCCTCACATAGTTTGCTCTTATGTTTTTATCTTCTTCAACTACTCTTTTCTTTCTATTCACTAACTTTTCAAAGAGTTCATCAGGAATATTTCCTTGAATACTATCAAACTTTTTATCTACCAGTATCATATGCCTGACAACTACATTTTCTAAGTTCAAATTCTTAGAATAATTGTACAACTCATAGTATTTATTCATTTTAGAGAAATCTCCTTCATTAATAATCAAGGCATTAACTTTCTCTATCTTTGGTTTCCATTTTTGTTTACTGCTTCCTATTTCTTCATCATATTTTACTTCAGATACCTTTCTATGTGCTAGGGTGAATATGGTTTTCTATATTTTTCCTGGCCCACTTGCCATTTCCTTTACTCTTTTTGCTGGTGAAGTGGTGGAGGATCTAGTATATTTTCTTACCTCCTGCACCTCTTCAACTTTAACCACTTCTTCTAAATTCTTTTTGTCCAATGTCTCTTATTGTTGCTATTGTCTACTTTTCAACTAGAAATTCTTGTTCTAACATGCTCATGTCCTTAAGAATCTTTTTAATAGTGTTGTCAACTCTCTTCTTGGCTAATTTCTCTTCATGAAAAGACTTCACAGAGTTAAAGTTCTCCTCATAGGTTCCAAATCTAGAACTATTCACATCTAGCTTTCTCTTAAGCAATCTATTCACATACTCTTCTATTTCAACTTCAAAGACTTCATATCCAAGTGGATCTATAAATTCCACTCGGTTCAAAAGCTTCAACAAAAGTGAAATTAGTGGAAACCATAAAACATATATCATTTTTGTGTTTCTCTATTATAGCCTGTACAATCCTTGACCTTTTTCTCATTTGATTCTAAAATGTTTTAATTACAAAGGTTGCACTTTCATTAACTTTGTCTATAGGGTGTCTAAGATACACCTTATTGATTATGTCCATAGAAGTCATGTTATCATTCCAATCTTCTCCAATAGTGTATGGAAGTCTTCTCAATAAATGAAAAAACATGTTTGTAATCAAAGATGGGAATATAAACTATGAGTTCTTGGTTTTCTTTATCTTCTCAAGGTTCTCAAACAACTGAATTCTTAAAATTTCACACATATCAACTTGAACTTTTTCAACGCACATCAAATATGATGCATGAACCATTCCAGCTGCCATGTCATCTTCTCTAGAATTTGCACAAAACTTAGATGTTAAGATCTTTCTTACAAATCTAACATCATCTTGTGTTATCTTGTTGATTACTATTCCTCTACCATTATAGGATAACTTGGTATTATCCAATACAGTATTCTTTACATTTTTCTCATTAAAGGGTATGACTCCAATTTTAGACAAATTGGTTACTTCATGAATTAGGTCTGTAGTGGTATCTATCACTCTATCATCTAGCCAAAATTTCCCATTGTTAATTCTACTTAAAATGATCTTAGGGCATTCATCATCTTTGAATTCATAGTGCAGTGAATACTTCACAATCTCATTTTCCTTTAAATGCTCAAACCCTACTTTCAATGACATATCCTAATTGTATAGCTTCTCATACTCCTTAATCATATTACCATCACTGAGGGTCTCAAATTTTCATTTTAGATAACTTTTTACATCCTCTAAATGTAAAACTTCATCTAGTACGGACGACAATGCAAGACTGGGATGTTCTTCCAAGGGTTCTACTAGTTCCCTTTTGACTCTAGGTTTAGCAGTATCCCTTACATGGTGAATAAGTGATACATCCATGACTTCTATAAAAGCTTTAACTTCTTAATAGATTTTCTTAGTAAAATACCTCAAATTTGTGATTTTAGGGCTTTGCGTAGATCCAACATGAAATTCTTTACCAAATCTTGCAAACTACTCTCAATCACCACTGTATTGATCTCCTTATCACTTGTAGTCACTTGAATGATCAAATAATACCGATCATAAGCTTTTACCCTTTCAATCTTTCAAGATTCTAACATTGCATTCAATTCCTTTGCCTCTTCTTTCCAAAAAGTTGTTCCTATTTTCCTGCAAAAATTCATACTTCTTGCGAACTTGCATACATTCATATTAGCTCATGCACTCTTAATCATAGCATCATTATATCACATAATACCTTACATTAACTATCTAAGACTCAATTCACTCTACTCTAACTTCTATATTATCCTAAGTTCCTATTATAATGCATTCTTTATGAATTAGTGCTTTGAGATGGGTTAGGAAGAGATTCACACTTACTATCAAATACTTCACCTGTCTGATTACCTTGCATACTGAGTGTGTCTGCTTGATTTGTGGATTTAACAAATTTTACTTCTTTTGAATTACTACAACATCATTTCTAACTATTTCTTGCATTCTCATTTCTCCTTTTATACCTTCTAGGATTAGGGTTTCTCATGTTGTTCATTCTGCAAAATCTAGCTATATGATCCAATTTGTTACATATCTGGAAAACTACTCCATTGTTTCCATATCTTGGTCATGTCTGGTTGATTTGTGATCTGAAATTTATGGCAATGTGTCCAATCTTGTTGCATCTATAACACACAACTCCATTTCTTCTATTCATATATTCAGTAGGTCTCTTATCTGCATAGTTAGTATATCTAAACATTCTACTACTATTATTATCATTAGATCTAGGTTTCTTACAATCAATAGCTCTATGTCCAAAACCATGACAATTATAACAATAACTATTGAGAGGTTTGAATTGCTTACCTTTGCAATATTTCTTCATATGTCCAAAAGTATTACATGCAAAACATCTACCTTTGAATTCCCTTTATGTATCTTTAGATGGTTTATCTTCTTTAGGTGGATTAGGTATGTCTTCAGATTTGTTAGCTTCATCAGGTTTCTTTTCATCTTTGTTCTCAGAGACTTTTAGATATAGTTCCTTGCATTCTTCACTTATCTTAGATGAGTTAAATCTAAGACCAGTTGTATCATAATAAGGCTTTTGATAAGACATTTGTTCATCAATCTTCTCATTGGTGGAATCCAATTTTTCAAGATGTTGTTTAGACTGAGTCAATTCACCTTTCACAATTGTATTTTACTTCTCAAGTTTAGCATACTGCAATTTGGGTTCTCAAGTTCAGATGTCACTTTACAAAGTTTAGACTTCAAATCTTCATTTAAAAATTTCAGATTTGGTCCATTCTTGCTATTTCCATCTTTCAAACTTAACTTTAGGTCTACAATCTTTAATTCATGTTTAAGGATCTCATTTTCTTTCTTCAGATTTGAAATTTCATCATAATCTTTGATTTGAATTGTAGGTTCTTTCTTTCATTTCAGTTCTTCCAATTTTTATTTTAGCTTCTCAATGAAGTTCTTTGCATCATCATATTTCCCTTTCAAATTATCTCTTTCTTCAGTAAAAATATCAATCTGTTCAAGAGCTTCTTCAAGATTTTTTCTGTAATTGATCCATGTCCATAGAGATCTTATTCAAGCTTCTAGGCTTTCTATGAATAAATTTCTTCTGAGTAACTAAGCTCTGATACCAATTGTTAGAAATAGGGAATACTGAGATGGGGGGGTGAATCAATATTCTACAAACTTTTACTTTTGTCCAATTATGGATATAAAAAATTAACTTGATGCTTGGAAAAAAAATTAAACTAAATAACATGCAAAGAAATAAAGAAAATGAACTCATAACACCATGTTAGGAAACCCTGGCCAAGGGAAAACCCTAGTGGGGATGATACTCACAACTGATCCACTAATCAAAAGTATCATGTTAAGGATGTTGACCCTGTTAGGAGTCTATTACATACATATAGTGTCTATGTCCTGATTAAAGGAGTCTAGGCCTTGTTAGAAGCCTCAACCCTACTAAGAGTTGGTATTATAGAATATAATGATTACAAGATGAGCTCACTTCCCAAACATGTAATATACAATGATATTTGATTACAAAAGGTAAATTACATAACCTTTCACTATTTCCGAATAGCTTTCTGATTTTGATTTAGCTTTCTAGCTTCTTTGCTTTCATATACAAAGTCTTCTTGCTTTTCTTTACAACATATATCTTTGCATCATATCATTACTCTATCTTATTACATCACACATATATCTTTGCATCACATACTTCTTACATTTATATAAGTTATTAAGAATAATAGCTTTATAGTTAGCTTTACAAAACATAAACTCTTTTCAAAATACAAAACTAACTACTACTTCCCAATAGTTAACATCTAGGATGTCATCCCTTGTATGGTTAAGTCATTATTTTGATAAATAAAATAATCCCTTAACTATTATACTTGTTTTGTCTTCTTACTTTGCTTAGTTGGCTTCGACTCTGTCTCGGTAATCTTGCAATAACTCCTTCCATACATGTCGTATAGACTTGCACTTCCAGATGTGTCATTGTCATACATAGAAGTATCCATGTTCAAGTGCGCATGCACTGAACCTACTTTTGTCAACATTTCTATCCAAAACTATCTTTGGTTAAACTGGAAAATGCTACTATACTTAGACAATTTTACTTGCGCTCTAACATAAATGCTTGTTATCATAGTGTGATCTTCATACTGATTATATGTTGCCATAATGAAAACAACTTGATATCCTACTCAGCCAAATTGCCAACACAATGTTATTTTTTATAATAAAAATAGGCCACAATGAGTAAATAGATCTCAACTCTCGAAATGGATTGACATCGTCCCCTGCCAATGAAAGCATGAGATTACGAGGTTCTTATTTAAAGTGCATCCATTTTTCCTCTATGTCCCTAAATGTAGAATCATCCATAAGAATTTAAATAATGTCATCTCCACTTTTATTTTATGCATGGTAATCCATAAATTGTGCTAAGCTTTCACACCTAAATAATCGTTGCATATGTGGAATAATGGGAATATAATGAAGAACCTTGCGAGGGAGCTTTTTTTTAGTTGATCTATTTGATATCTACTCATGTGACATTTAGGGAATTCTGTTGCAAATTCATGGTGTTTATGATATATAATATGATCATTGGGACATGCATCTATTGCTTGATACTCCATTCTAATATCTTTCATAATGTTAGATAACTCTCGGTATAAGCGATGTTGAATATTTTATGGTGGTAATAAAAATTCACATATCAATCTATGAAAAAAATAATTTTTTAATATAAAGAATATTAATGATACATATTTGGCCCTTTATTTCCTAATGATGAAATAACAACAAAAATAAATGAAAAAAGATGACATATATGACATACCTTAACATATGTGAAATTGTTATGTTGCATAAACCATTCATAACCTTCAAGTTCATCAACAAAAATACAATAGACATAAGAGTTGTTTGGGAGCCTTCATAAAGGGGATCATATGCCTTCTCAAGTATAGGTAAATCATGAACAACATCAAAGTCATCTTGATCATCATGATCGGTAGCACTAGTACTAAATGTGTCATGGATCAATGTATTTGTACCATCATCTTCAACAATATTTTCTGGCGCATGATCATTTTCTTCCATAGGATCATTATCTTCAGCTTAGATGTTCATGCCTCCATGTTCCTCCACTTGTAAAACCACATTCTCTAGTTCATTGTAGTCCATATCAATTTCCTTAAGGTACCCCACCTATATACTAATGATCAACATAAATAAACCATGATCATTATCTCATTATCAAGTGATATTTTATGTATATAAATTATCAAAATGATATAAAAAATTTCAAATATAGTAAATATAAACACATATAATGAACAACCTACCAATGGATGATAATTATGCCCCCCTTCAATGTGACCATGTTGCCTACAATGATTCTCAGTTGTTGATATTAAAAGTCTTCTTGTCTTTAATCCCTTGTAATTTTTGGAGGGATAATAACATTTCCCATCACCTTTTGTTCTCAAGCTACATCACAATCTAGAAATTTTCTCCTTATTTTTTTCTTGATCGGTATTGTCTAACATGATTTTACTTTACAGGCAACAAAATAAGACTATAAAAAATCTGGTCTATATAACCTTCAAAGACCTAGCAAAATATTGTTGTAATCACAAAAAATATTGTCATAGTTTATATTTTATACTTGAGTAATCCTAACAATTTTTTTTTTTACTTTTTTAATTTCCTCTTTTTCTATGATATTTTGACGAACACTCACCTTAATCTCCAAAGAAAATCATATCTGTCGAAATTATGACAAAAATCAAGAAAGTTTTAAAAAAATAAAGAAAATGACACAATTAACCTCTTAATATCTGATGACACAGAAAACAAGAAAGTTCATCAGAAAGTGCACCCAAATGAGCTAGTGACTCCTGCTTTGCAACTCCCACTTTGATTTAAATTAAAAACCTTACAATTCATGTGGTGCCTAATGGATGTGGGGACCGTATCCACCTACCTGTGTAGTCTCTTTCAGATGATACAAATGCATTTCCTAATGAGGGCCCCATGGAAAAGGTCAATGATCATGTTATAGTGGCCATTGACTCCAATCCAAAATGCAAAAATGACATTGTTGTGGATTTTGAAACATTATAACCTATGAATGAAAAGGAATTTCAACCCAATGGGTGTAAAAAGGCACTTGTTGGTGAGAACCAAAGACATGAAAAATATTATTTATCTCCTAAGTTATCATAAATGAAATAATATATTACCATCGTCTTGTCAAACTCGATCATAGATTATTTTATTTCCTCATTGAACAATATCTTGGTTGGAAAAAAAAATTCTACAAACTGACCATTGACATCGTCAAGAAATGGCAATCATGGAAATGGAAGCTAAAAGAGAGTGTCACAATTAGTGCTATGCCTACTTCTCTCTACTTGTTTAAATTTATTGCAAATGATGATGTGGTTTCTATCCACCGAGGTCTTGGGCCTATGTGAAGCACTATTTCACCCTCTACAAGTGCAAACTCGATTTTGATCCTATAACACATTTAAATATAATAGGGCCATTGTGGGTTCACATTCCTAGCCTCCAACTTGAGATTTGGGATGAGTATATTTTAAAGTGGATTAGAAGCATGTTTATCCATTATGTATCTATGGAAGGTGTGACCAAGGAAAAATATAGGTTAGTTTTTTCTCTCTTCTTTGTGATTTTCTCTGTCAATAATAATCTCCCTAATTTCATTACCTTGTAATATAAGGTGGGTAATGTAATACCCCAAAAATGGGCTATAGGTTCATTAATCTCCTATATCAACACATCAAATGAAATTGACATCAAAGTCCTAACCCAAGGCACATCTGAACATCATCGAATCCTAATTGATTATCTTAAATTCTGCATCAGGGGAATATTCCTAGTAATATTCCTAATCATCTTAATTATTTTTAATTTAATGATTATTTGGCGATAAATCTTATTTATCATAAAGTTTGATTAATTGAATATTTTGAATATTTAATTAATTAGATTTAATACTACCACTTAATTATTTAATTGAATTTAATTATATTTATTCCTAATTATTATTATTATTTAAATTTGATAATAAATCAAAATTCCTATCATTAATTGATTAAATTCTTATTTAATTAATTAAAGCAAGTTGTCATATTTAATAATGTTATTTTTGAAAAAAAGTTTGATTTAATAATTTATTAACCCATAAATCAATTATTATTTTTTAAAATTAGTTAAGTTGAGGATAAATCACTTTATTTATTTAATTTAATTCATAATTAATTATGCACATCCAAAAAGCAGTTAAACTATAAATCAGAAAATCAATTCAAGTTGTTTTAAAAATAAACTCAACTCTATTTTGAGTTGAAAGTTGATCTCAACTTCTGATTTAAATCAAAAAGTTGTTTTTGCATGATTTATTATGAGTTAACTATCTTTAATTCCTTGTTGACTCAAAAATCAACTGAGTGATTTATGAATTTTTTTCCATGCATCCCCAAAGCCCCAGATTTCTATAAAATCAAGGCTCAACTCTTCATAATCTCATCTCATAATTTGCAAACTTATGCTAGAGAATTGGTATCTGAAGAATTGAAGCTTCTTTTGTGAATCAACAACTTTTGTGAGATCATTCATATTTAGCATATCATTGTTAGATTAATTGTATTGCATATCAATTTTTCATATAGATTAGATTTCATATTATTGCATAGAAAAATTAAAAAAATAGATTAATTTGCATCCAATTCATATCTAGATTTTGCATTCAAATCCTTCGTTTAGGTGTCGTCAAGGTCACTGATCTCGATCCAATCTGAGAATACATACTTGCATCTATTAGAAGGTAGTAAATCACCTGGTTAGTTTAGTTTTCATTTCATTGCACGATTTTGATTTTAGCTAACCTCTAATGTTTTACTGAAGTGTTGTGTCTACAGCTAGGTACAAAATTCACACACATTTTTGGTGCCCACCGTGGGGCCTTGAAACGGGTTTCAATTCAATTTCTATCAATTTCTATCATCTTCTTGTCCTTTTCTGTTCCAAGCTACGATTTTTAATTTTTGTCCGTACAATTTTCATATGAGTTTTGTCAAAAACTCATACCAGGATATACCCACTGTCATACGATAGTTTATTTGATCTAGGATCATACCATCGGAAGAACAATGTCATTTGGAATCTCTATTGTCATATGATCTGGTACCCAGTGTCATATGAGTTTCTGGATTGTCATCTAGGAGGTAACCCACTATCGTACGAGTTTTAGTGCCAGATTTCAATTATCATTTTACTTTTTCAGGCAGTTTTCCAAATTTGTTTTCCTGATTTGGACTAACATCTAACATTAACAATTGAAATTTGTTGTTTCTAATTGATTTATGCTAGTTTTGATTCGGAAAAGTGTAAGAATTACTAAAAATAGGTAACAATATACTAAGCACATTGAGAGGAATTTAGGTAACCTTCTCAGCTGATAAAATTTTGATTTGGATTAAAAAGAACTATTGCGTGTCAAGCTTGTGTGACCTTTATTGCTTTCATATCACATATTTCATTTTGGGCTATAAAAATGAACATAGATTTTCTTTTCAGCATCATTGTTACACATAGTAAATAGGCCCTATGAACACTATTCATGGTTCTTGAGAGAGTGGGTTTCCAGTGAAACTCTTCTCAACAAAGGAACCCTTGTAGGTAGGGAGGTTACTGAGAGAGTCTCACGTTCTACTAGATTTGTGCATCTTCAGCTTCTGATTGATACATTCTCTCTCTGGAGAGGTTGATAGACCATGAGTGGTTGACATCATAGATCTTTGTGAGATAATCTTTGTCTTAGCGTGTTAGATTAATTTGTCTGCTTTGTTTGGGTTAAAAGTGAAAAGGCTAGAGGATTATGCTCTACTCCCTTTTTGGGTAGTACCAAAAACTCAGATCCTTGAATCTGGAACCAGTCTCCATGTGGTATATTTTGTGAGTCACCTTTAGAGAGGGTTAACCATAGTGGACATTCCCTTAATTGGGTCAACCACATTGATGGAGCCTCAAGTGGTAATAGCCATTTTTGCTGTGGTAGTGACAACTGCTATATAAATGTCCTTGTGGAAGAAATCTCCATAAGTGTGGTCTCTTGTTGGACTGTCAAATCTCCTTAGTAGCTCCTGATTGATTAAATTCTCGGACTATGTCAAAACCTGGGTGTGCCTAGATTGGAGTTCACCCTCTTGAGATCACAAAATTTGTAGATTCAGACCATTACTAAAAACCCTAGTGAGGCCAAATTTTCATTTTCTAGGAATATGTGTGTTATTGCAAAACTTTTTGGAACATACACT